>PVHT021183530.1:11454830-11536400 GCA_004024745.2 Catagonus wagneri | reverse complement strand
CCATGACAAATACCACCTTCCCCTGTTCATTCCCTCTTCCTAAGCTCTATTCACAACACAGTTTGAATCTTCATGAATCTAAGACAAAAACCTTACAGATACATAGCCCCAGCTGAGCCATACAGAGAAGATGTCTATGTTCCCTTGGCTCCCAATAAGGGGGTTACCAGGACCAGAGCCTGAAAGACATCGTGGGAACCAAAGATTTGAAATAACTGTCCTCTCGCGTTCAGGGAAGGACTGATTACAAGCGGTCCTGACACCTCCGCCGGGGCTACTTGTACACTGGACCGCACGGCGCGATCCCAAGCCCGTGGTGTGAGCTGCCGCGCTCCGTCCGCGGGAACTACGGTGTCGCGGGAACCCCGATCTCAGTCGTTTGTACAACAACACAGCTTACATGTTTACTTAGCCAAGGGGAAAGTCCAAATCTCCTTTGAATTTCACAGCGGCGTTCCTGTTGTGGTTCAGTGGGTGCAGAACCGCACACAGTGTCTGTGAGGATTCAGGTTCGATCCCTGACCTCACTCAGTGGGTTAAAGGTCTGGCATTGCCGTGAGCAGTGGTGTAGGTCACAGATGTGGCTTGGATCCCGCATTGCCGTGGCTGTGGTGTAGGCCAGCCGCTACAGCGCCAATTCAGCCCTGGCCTGGGACCTTCCATACGCTATGGGTAAGACTGTAAGAGAAAAAAAAAAATTGATGTTCGTGTTATGAGTAGCATATGAAACAGAGGAGCCACTGTGACATCTTCCCAGGATGGACCCACAGCCCTCATGCTCCACCTGCCTTTAGTGGGTAGAAACACTTCACTCAAAGAGTAAATTTAATCGGAAAAGTGAGATGATGCAGGAAGAAAGGAAAAACGTCAAAGACCGAATGATAATAGTTTAGTCATTAGCAAAGTCAGGGACCTCTAGTTCTTCCTACGGGCTGCAGATCGTATTCTGAGCCGCCTCCTGTGAGCTGCCCTGTATATACTGAAACCGTCACCAGGTGGAAGAAGTTGACGCCATGGTGACCAGACTGTCCCCGTGACATCAGCTGCCGCAGTTCTGAGAACTGGCCTCAAAGAAATGGAAACAAAGCGACCCTGGAGCTGAAGACTAAGTACTTAAAACTGTCACACTAATCAGACCACCTACGGCTGATTTCAAGTTGACTGTCAAAGCTGACCGTGCTATTTCTGCACGCAGCCCCCTCCATCTGCCTGTACACCCCTGAACTCCTCGTTAAAAGCTCTTGACCCAGATCAGCAGGCGGGGGTTGGTTCTCGGACGGAAGTGCACAGGTTGCCAGCCTCCAAAATAAAGCAAACTTTCCCTTCCAGTTGAAACCATTACAAGAGCCTGAGTCCTTGTGTTTTGAAATAGAAGGCTTTTCCTTTTAGCCTCCCAGGCCTCCCCTCAGTCTCAAAAGGCTGGCTTGAGAGTTAACGATCAGTAAATATTGCTACAGCTAAAAACTCATTGAAACCATCTCCATTATGCTATGTCCTGCCTTGGCCCTGACTTTTCACAAATAATTTCTTCCTTACTTCATTGCTTTCTTTTACTAATGGTTACTTTCTAGATAGTTACATTGCACCCAGCGTTTTCTTTTCCTTTGACATACTCCCTGACACCCCCTTCCTTTTGGTGAGTCATCTTCACTGCAGAGAGACGGTCAAGGTACGATCACCCCAAAGACCACCAGAAACCATCACCAAAACACCTGACTCCAGCCTCGATGACTTTGAAATGATCTATGGAGGGAGAAGAATGCAGCCACCCTCAACAGCCTTGTTTTTTTCAAACTAAACCCATAAGGCCCCTTGCTGTCCTCTCTCAAGAGGGACACAGATTTGAGGCGTTAGCCTGCTGTGGCCTCTGACAAAGCAATAAAGCTGTTCTTTCTGCTTCACCCACAACTCTGTCCCCAAGACTTAACTGGTGCCAATGCACAAAGGCCAGGTTTCGGCTACACTGTCAACACTTGCCTCTGGAGGGTTGGCTTTTGAGCAGCGAGCAGCCGGACCTGAGTTTAGGTAATAGAGATCGTTCTTTTAAAAAAATCAGAGTAACAGAGTTAATGGATTTCATGAAATGGTAGGAGCCAGGAAGCAGGGGTCCAGGACAGGCTCAGGAGGCAGATGGTGGGCATATGTGATGCCTGACGAGGATTAAGCGGCAAGTTTAGTTGAGAAGAGAACTAAGCACATGAGGCAGGTAGGTATGTATGTGGGTCAATCTGATTAGAAAAGACCCACCTGCCCACAGAAACCCAGCTCCACTCTCTCCCCCGAACTCCGTCCTTGTCACACACTCAGACAGCATCTTTGAACAGCCTCCCACCAGCCTGGGGAGGATGCAGTGGCCACCTGCCACCCACTGACACAGGCGCTCAGTACATCGCCAAAGAGGTCCTCCTGGAAACTGTCTCAGCATCATTTCCCCCAGAAACACAGGTCGGGGGGTGGGGGCAGGCATCAGGCAGAATCTACCCACTCCCTTCACCTGGCAGAGCAGCAAGGAGAATGCAGGGAGACCCACCCATTCAGAATCATGAAACAGAATTAACGTCAAATCCGTAAACTCTAAATTGTTTTTGTTTTGTTTTGTTTTTGTCTTTTTGCCTTTTCTAGGGCCGCACCCTCAACATGTGGAGGTTCCCAGGCTAGGGGTCTAACAGGAGCTGTAGCCGCCGGCCTTCGCCACAGCCACAGCAACGCAGGATCCGAGCTGCGTCTGCAGCCTACACCGCAGCTCAAGGCAATGCCGGATCCTTGACCCACTGAGCGAGGCCAGGGATCTAACCCACAACCTCATGGTTCCTAGTCTGATTCCTTAACCACTGAGCCACAGCAGGAACTCCCATAAACTCTAAAGCAAAGAGAACATGTTCATAACCCCCAAGGAAGCCCAGGGACATTTCGATGGGGCAAAGAAAGGCACAGGGGACTTCAGAAACCTTCAAGGCCACATGCACACGACCTCAAGGGTGCTTCTGCGGATGGACACCCCCCCCAAACTGGGCCAAGATCCAGAGAGAGGAGAGTGTGGCAGGTGCCTGAGGGCCCTGTCAGGTACCAGAAAGCAGCAGGGAAAATGCACCTTTGGAAAATGAGGGGCTGCTCAGGGACAGCGGAGGCTCTGGAGTCTGGTGGGGTCCCAGAGTCAGAGGGGGATGGTGGCATTGCAGGAGTTCTGGACCTCGGGGCTGTGGTGCTGCCCCATCCACACCCACGTCCACAGGGCCCTCCTGTCACAGGGGCGGCAGCCTTGGTCCTTCAAAGAAAACAATGCCTTGATCAAAAGTTTATTCTGGGGATGCAAAAGAGCAAACCTTCTGCGTCCCTCAGTCTCCTTCTAAGAATAAAAATTAAATGATAATCTCTGCCGATGTTGAAAGGCTTTTAACAAAACACAACCCTTCCTGATGAAAAAGATTAAATATCAAAGGAACTACTGGATTCCACTTTTATATATATGCAACCACCTAAAAACCAGAGACTTCCCCTGGAATCAAAGGAAATAATTCCACTCAACCCAGGAAAAAGGCAGGGACAGCCACTCTCCCTGTTATTATTTACTGCAATTAGGCAAAGAAAGAACTTGGATGTACAAAAGTCAGAAAATAAAAGGAAACGATACACCTATTTCCATATGATATTTATGCAAACACTACCCCAAAGGACCCTCTGAAAACCAAGCACAAACAAAAGAGAACCCATCAGTAAGGTGGCAGGACAGAAGGAAAACATGGCAATCCCTAGCCTTTATTTACTGCTTGGAACACAGCCAGGTGGAACCATGCCATCACAGAAGTTGCGGTAGAAGAGGAGACACTGCTGCTGACACAGAGTCAAGAAGAAAATGAACGATCCTAACACAAAACAGAGGAAAACACATAAAAGAGAAGTTTAGAAAACCCTCCAAGACCCAAAAGTAGATTTAAACACAGAGAAGGACAAACCCTGTTCTCAGACTCCACAGCATCACGGGGCTGAATAAACTTCCCTGAATAAACTTATGCAATAAACAAGATCTTAATAAGCATAGCCATATGTTTTTATTTTAATTTCTGATTCTATATTCTATGTGGAAAAGGAAATAAAGTCAGAGAACTCTTGGCGGGGGTCGCGGGGGGCACTAAGGTGGATTTGCTCCTTCCAGACATTAAAACAGAGCATAAAATGCCTGGACGATTAAAACGTGTCAGTCGGGTACACCAGCAGCCGACAGAGGACAAGAATAGAAAACGGGAAATAGATCAGAGATCTGGAAAACAGTTGGAAGTTTAGCATATGATAATGTTTGCCTCTGGGGTTGTCAAATAGAATACAAGATACTGAGTTACATTTGAATTCCAGAAAAAAAAAGTAATTTTTAGTATATTCTTTTTTTTCTTTTCTTTTCTTTTTTGTCTTTTGTCTTTTTAGGGTCGCACTCACAGCATATGCAGGTTCCCAGGTTAGGGGTCTAATTGGAGCTATAGCCACTGACCTACACCGCAGCCACAGCAACGCAGGATCCTTAACCCAATGAGCGAGGCCAGGGGTCGAACCCACATCCTCATGGATACTAGTCGGGTTCATTAACCACTGAGCCACAATGGGAACACCTATGCTATTTTGATCTAGGAGTCCCATAAATGTGTTACCAGTGTAGAATTTATTTTAGAAATTTAATACATATTTAAAACTTCAGTTTGCCCCTCAAAAATGGGGCAGGGATTAACATGGCGAGGAACAGGGAGAAAGCAGAGCTCATTTCTGGAGGGCGTGCACATCCGTAAAAGCTGTGTGGACATGCACGTGTCGGTACAGTGAAGCCGCAAGTGTCCACAGCCTGTGAGTCGTGATCCTCCCGCCAGGTGCAAAGCACAGAAACTCTCGTTCACGAGCACCAGGAGGCGGGCCCAGCGGAGTCCATGGGAGCAAAACTCAGGACAAAGGACACGACCAGGGTAAGACAAACTCCTGGCATCATGGTTGTAACGGGTCCCAAGCCTCCTGGTTTTGCAAATCCTGCAGGGTGGCCGCCTAGACTTCCTCTCTAGCTGCTTGAGTATCTGCCAGTTCCTTTCTGAAAGTCTCAAGTCAAACCTCACTTTATCATCCTTTCAAAATATTCTGAGCCTTGGAGATTGTTATGTTGTGTGAGAGACACTTGGATCACCCATGTCCCCGGTAACAGAAGAGAAATCTTCTGAAAGTTTATCTTTCTCATCTGTGTTACTGAGAAACCAGATGGGCATTCTCCCTGGCAATTTTACACTTGAATACACCCTTGGTATCAGTAAGTGTTCTACTTTCTAAAATACAAAGGTTCAAAATTTACACTGGAGTTCATCTCAGGGCTTCTAATCAATGGTTTGGTACATTTCATATCATTTAAATTCGCTCTGAAAAATAACCATTATCATTGATCAGTTTGCAGTGTCGTGGCTGGAAACTCAAGAATGAGCATCCTCATTAGGACATACGTTGTCCTAGAAACTCCGTTATTAAATACAAAATACATCCAAAAGTATCAGAACATTTCAAATAAATTAAAAATAGTTAATGAAAATAGCACACTCCAGAATTAATTCAGATCCCATTCCTGCTCTACCAATAATTGTGTTTAAGATGAGAGGCATTGCTTATTGTAACCAGGCTTTAAAAAGTGCAAACCAGGACTAGAATGGCAACAAGCAAACCTAACAGGGGCTCTCTGTGCCCACCCCCACACCCCACACCCCAGCTCCCCCCTTGTTATGCTGGTCCCCTCTTTCACAGTTAGCCTTCTGGACGTGAGGCAGTTGCAGGAGGAAACTGTGGGACTCTCCTGAGAAATACAGAAGCAGATTTCAGAATCCCCCCTTTCTGTCTCCACCAACCCCGTCTGGGTCCGTCCCCACTATGCTGAGCGGTGACCTTCCGGTCGGTTTCCAGGCTGTCTGTTAAGGGTGGAGAATAAAACCTGAAACCTGGAGAAAAGCACAGCAAGCTGAGTCCTTCCCTAGAAATCCGGCAACTTGGCCAAAGTCAAGGCTAGGAATTAACTGAGGATCTCACCAGGCTTTTTTAAATGTCAAGGGGGAAAATAACAAATAAATGTTTGCGGGCTCATAAGAAATAGGATTTCAAGAAATGGCGAAGTGAGCTGAAGAGCTAAGGAGAGGGAAGCCGGTGGCGGGGAGGGACGGAGGAATGGCAGGAAGCTGGTCGGTGATTCACCTAAGGTTGTAGGGTTTGCTGTGGAGGCAGCAGATGTCAACGCAGACAAGATGGTCTTAAAATCAGACATTCCAGACTCAACCCTTTAGAAAACATGAGATGATTTTCCCCTAATTCTCTCCTTGCCCAGAGATTTGGGTTTGGGGCACTTGCTGTGCAAGTGTAACAGTCGGTTTGCCTGTTGAATTACTGATTTTCATCTTCTGCACTGACTTTGCTGCTTGGTTGGGTCCCCCAGGCTGCCGTCCAGCACCCCAGTCACAAGAACCCACAGCAGCTTCCTGTCAGGAACTGGGCCACCTCTTCCTGGTCTCCAGAACTTTTTTCCAACAAAAGAAAATGAAGGACCCTTTACATCTTAACATGTTCTTGAAAGTTAAATGAGAGGGGAGAAAAACTCATTTGGAAGAGTTTTTGCAAAGGGAGTCAAGAGCAAGTTTGGGATAAAGTTGATTTTTGGTTACCATGGTAACATCATCCCTTTCAGTTTAAAGCCGTAGCTCAGAGAAAAATCCCTCAGGATGCACACGTTGTTATCGATTAACGGCACAAAATGCTCCCACCTGCAGCTTCCCTTCAAGCTCCCTTACCCTCCATATGATATTGACAGTTTTCTCCATCTTAACTGACTTCAGAAAACAGGACTCTCTATGCTCCTTGTTAGCTCTTAGGATGAGAAGAGAATCACCAAAATTGGGTCTGTCTGGCAAAGTCATAAATTAGGAAGAGAATTTCATAACTCCTCAGGTCCAAACCCTACCCTCAGGAAACCAAAGTTATAAGCAGCCTTATCTTTGCCTGGGTCCCAGGAGAATTCTTCTATCAAATAAGGATTTTCCAAAATATTAACTTCTTTTCTTGGAAAAAAAGGAAAAATTAATTTTTTTTCCTCAACTGCTTTTGCTTGGAATTTAAATCTTTCTGTTTTTACCCTTGTGGTTATTCTCATCCCATTATTACCCATGCTCATCTGTACCCCAGCCTGTGGAATAAAAACCAGGTGTCCCCTCTCCTGGAGCCCCTCTCTGGCCAGATGCCTGTTTCAAACCTCGGCTCTGCTCCTTACCAGCCACACGACCTTCCGCAGTTTTCTGAACTTTCCCATTTCCAGGGGTTTTCTCGGGAGAACTGGAGTTGTGACGATACGCTTGGCCCACAGAGCCGTTACGAGGTTGCAGTGAGATACACAAACTCCTTTCGAAAAGCATCCAGCACCTCTGGACGCCTGAAGCAAACGTCCACCCTGTGGACTCTGGACATGGCTGCAGGCCCCTGGGTGGAGGGGCAGCAGAGAGGCCCCGAGGGATCCAAGCTCAGAGCAGGTGCATCCTTGGTCCATTGCTCCGGCAGTGAGGTAGAGGGTGGGTTTACTGCACGTACGGTCAGAAGGAGGGAATCAGATGGAAAGACTGTTTATCCATTTGTTAGGTCACTGTTGACCGTCTGCTTTGTGATGGGACCAGGAGAGTGCAGAAGACAGGACAGACCCCTTTCTACGGACTGTTTCCATGGACTCTGATAAATTCTAAGGAAAAACACAGGTTGTTACAGGACTGTGAAACAGAGGCATGCTGCTTCAAAATCAGATTTCTCCTGAGCCCTGCATCTGTGGGGTCCATCCTGGCGTGGGGGCGCGGGAGGGGCTGGTCCTGGAGGAGAGGAGGGTACAGGGTTCCAGGCAGGGTGAACAGCCTGCTCAGAGACACGGGGCCATGAGCTGGGGCAAAGCACAAACAGGTGGGATTTGAGGAAGGGTGGACAGTGACGGAGGAAAGAGTCCAAGGCAGTGTCACTGAACCGATGGCATCCACAAGAAACCGGGTGTCACCAGCAGGGCCCCGAGGAGCCTGGAAAAACCTGTTCTACTGAGCATCCCTCCACCCCCGGGGGCATTTCTCTGCCTGCTTCTGGGTCCAGGGCTGCCTCAGTGACTAGTTCCTGAGCGTGTCCAGGAGTGTGCATCCAGGAGGATGGCAGTGGGGACTGCGCAGGCAGCACAGCGAGGAGGTGCCTGGGCGTGGGGCGTGGGGGGCGCGCGAGGGGGCAGCTGAGAGAAGATGCCGCCAGGTGGCGCCCCCCAGCCTGTGCAGGCCCAGCAGGGGGGAAGGCTGAAGTGGGCCACCACGCGTTTGAGTTAGCAAATCTCATGAAAGTGCTCAGGATGCAAACAGGGTAAGGATGCAGCCTGGGAGGAAGCTTGACAACCAGATATTTTTTCGCCATTGATTGTGCCTTTTTCCCTGGCTCTGGTCCCCAAGGTGGCGGCGTCCCTTGGAAACAGGCAGTGCGTGAGCCCAGAGAAACCAGAAAGAGCTCAAATGAGTGTTTTCATTTCAAAGGCTTGGACTGACCTTTTCATTACACCAACTTTAACAGCATAAAAAATTAAAAGGCACAACCTAATTGAGTTCCCTTGGTTACACTGGAAGTCTCCAATAATGCTTTTTATGTTCAAACTGATGGGGAACTTTACAATGGAAACTATAACACGATTATTTTATTATTAAAATTCACAATTAGAAGGAATCACGCATATCCTAACAGGAACCCACCTCCATAAAGATGCATAACAAGGAGCACACTTAAACCCTTATGTTGAATTTCCCTTCCAGGAAAATGACTTCCTTTTCAGGATGTCTTTTTTAGACTGGAAGCTACAAATCTAGAGAGGATACTGCAGGCAGTGGTTGGCTCTGCTAACTTTCAAGTTTTTACATTTTTCTAAAAGAATTTGATATGAGATACTTTGATGATTGAAAATGAAAGAATGCCTTCAATTTCATGGACTAAGTTTGACTTTTGTGAATATATGACGTACTATTTTACATTACATAAGCGAGCATTGACAATCACCTCTGGTTCAAAAATTGCAATTTTTTAAATATTTTGAAGCAAACATTTTTTAAAGATTTCTGTTTTTATGAACTAAATTAACACATTTTCAGGTTTGCTTTGGGTACGTTGATATATTTATTTTTGAGCACCAGAAAGTGCTTCACTGTTTGCTTCAGGGAGCAGCTTAAAGAATTGTTAATCTAGAATAATAACAGGTAAGCCTCTCCATTCATTAAAAGAAGCCTAGTACGTCTCTTACGCATGGTTTGAGCCTGAAGTAAGAAGCTGTAACACCCACTGTCAGCAGGGTCTGCAGTTAACTCATTTTATCAATTTATGTTTTGAATAACTTCATTTAACCCACTATTATGTAAAACAGCTTTTGGGTACCACTATGAATTGTGTATATAGTCCTTGAAAGAACGTATATAATGGCCTGAAAATTCTCCATCAGAAAGTACTATTTTAAAAATGGCTTTAGATTAAAAGCAAAGCCCGGATCCAAGATCACTGGTTGATTTCTCAATCATTTTATTTTATTTTATTTCACTTCATTTTATTTAGTTTCATTTTATGGAACAACAGTACCTCTTTGGGGCAATGCATTTCCACAAGACATATGTTTTATATTGTTCGAGTGAATTATGCCACATAATACTGTTTTTGTGATATGTGGTAAAATGCAAAGCCAGTAATACATGTAGACTGAACCTCCACAGCATGTGTGCTAAGAGCAGTCAGACTCACAGGTTCTGTCCAAGCAGATGGCTCTTCTTCGCTCTACCCTCTGCATGCATTAATTACTGGTCTATACTGATTTGTCCATCATTGCTTTCTTTGCAGTTATGGGAAAAACTCCAAATGTAAATTTATATGTCGCTGTTGTTGTCAGTTGCCAAATTATTGCATTGATTATGTCACTAAAAAACTGCAAAAAAGAATTTTCTCTCATCTCACACTTAATACATTTCATCCAGAGAAGCATGGCAAGGCTCTGCCAATGGAGCTGCCTGTAAACTCCTGCCCGTGTCACAGCCAACCCCACGTGATGTTGGGCTGGGGGGCAAATTCCAACAGCACAACAAAGGCTTGGGAACAGAGCTGATACAGAAGAATCAGGCTCAAACCATTGTCTTAACCTAACTGGGTTGATTACTCGTCAAAACAAACAAGGCCACTTTCTTCAGATTTTAACAGGACTCGAAAGCCTCACAGTGTTACATATTAAATGTCTAAGTTACAATCCAAAATGCCTGGACATGCCAAGACCCATAAATGAAATTCTGAATGGTTCTTAAAGGAAAAGACAGTAAAAAAAAATAAAAATAGCACTGAGATGACCCAGATGTCAGATGATCTAAGATTCAAAGAAGCTGCTGTAACCTCCCTCCATGACGTCTGTCACCTGAAGTGAATGGAAATATAGACATTCTCATTAGAGAAGGAGAAATTCAAAAGAAAGCAAAATTCAGTTTTAGAACTGAGAACTACAAAAGCTGAAAAATAAATAATTCAGTGGTTAGGTTCGATAGAAAAAATGGACTGACCTAGAGATCAATGGAGAGATTAAAAGAAATTATCTAATCTGAAGAACAAAGAAGAAAATGAGGGGGAAGAAATGAACAGAGCCTCAGGTAACTATGGGACAACATCAAAAGTTCTGCTATTTGTGTCACTGGAATCGCTTAGAGGGGAGGCAGAGATCGGATCGGACATATGCAGAGAAATAGTGGCTGGTAATGTTTGTGAAAAATATACATTTCACAGATTCAAGATAAACAAAACAAAGCATCATAAATCCAGAGAGAAACATAATCAGGCGTATCAGGAACAAAATTCCAAAAACAAATTAAAGTTTAAAAAAAAAATCTAGAAATCAGTCAGCGAGGAACAGCGTATTGCATGTCAGGTCTGCAATTTCTTACAGGAGGTTAGAAAACGGTGCAAGAGAACAGAAGGTAAACCCAGCCTTCAATACCCAGAAAGCACATCCCCCAAGAACGGAGGCTAAATAAGACATTCTGGACGAAGGGACACTGAGAGACACTGTCACTGGCAGAGACGCTGAGGGGATTCCTCAGTCAGATGCAAAATGGTCCTGAAGGGAAATCGAGACCTTCGGAATACAGGAGGGATAGTGGAAATAGCAAATGTGCAAGGAAATGTAACAGATGATGTTTCCTCTTAAAAGTTCTTTCAAATATATTGAAATATCTGTGACAAGACAGGGAGTAAGATCTCCAGCAGGGAGCAGCAGGGGTGGCCTCAAACAGTAACCTGGTCCTTCTGGCCCTGCCACGGCTCCGGGATCAAGGTCAGCCTCAGGACAAGAGGATGTACAACCTAAAATTAATCAAAAAAAGAATGGAATCTTTAAGAGTCGTAAAATATAAAATTAACTTAAAGGAACCGAATCACTCAAAATCATAAAATATGCAAATAAATCAAAATATAGAGTAATAACCTAGCAAGAAGTGGAACCTAACAAGAAAGATAGAGCAATGCCTAAGAAAATGTGAAATATAAAATTAAATTAATTTACATATAGAGAAATAACCTAACAAGAAGTTTCCAGTTTTGAAAAGTTATCAAGAGAATTAGAACATTGGACCCAATATATTATGATTAATTCAGTCATACTCTTAAGAAAACATAATTTTGATGTTACAAAGCTATTATTCAGCATACAAAAAAAAGTCACATAGAACATTTTATGAGTTAAATAATAGCCATTATCAAAAGTCCAACAAAAAGTCAAATAAATGGCAAAAATTATAGCTCATTAAAACTTATTATAGCAGAGAAAGTGTGTCATCTAGAAACTTTCTTAGAAACTTAATTCCGAAAAGTGCTACATTTCATGGTTTTGTTTCCAGGGTTACTCTCTATTTCAGTATTACAGTCCTTATCATTTGAAGATTATCAGTATTATAGTCCTTATCATTTGAAGATTATATGCTCAAGTAATTAGTATTATTGAATACTTCTCAAGAATCTTTTCAAAGTGAATACCCTGTACCAAATGTTCTAGAGTCCCTGCATGAATAGAAGTATAAACTGCATCCTTATTATTGCTATAGTTGTCATTTTGGAAATCAATGAGGCGTAACCTTTTACAGGGCTGACCTGTACCAATCTATTGAGCTAGAAGAAAAGTTTGGCATTCTATTTCTCTACAATTTTCTATTCAAATAATGACTCTAGAAGCCATCTCTAAATGAACACATTCAAATAGAAACTTTTTTTTTCTAGAATTTTCTCCATGTAAGTGGTTGACAACTCTGTCTTCAGGCCAGTATCTTAGAGTGGGTCTTGATTCCTATTTTGCAAGTTCTGTAACCTCTCTCTCATGAACTCTCACGAGAGACCTTCCTTCAAGATACACATTTGAATAATTAGTGTTTTTGCCTGTCTCCAACTACTAGAAAAGTGAGCTCCATGAGGGAAAAGACTGTCTGTTTTGTTCACCGATGTATTTGAAGCTATAGGTGTTCCATAAATATTTTCTGAAGTAACAGGTGGATGAACTAGTGAATGAAAGTGCACTTAGCTTCCTGGGGGCCGTTGTTGCCACTTGTTTCCAAGCTAAAAGGCATCGCCTCAGGAGCCCACCCCCAGGAATGATGGCGGGCATACAGCTTTTCATCTTAGGAAACAGGAAGGAGAATATTATTAGTGTCTCAGAGGATAAACGTGAGACAGGCAATCAGAAACTAAGATGACTGCTTTGGACTCTTTTAAAACCCTGTACAAAGCAAGAAAGGGCAGCAGGTGACATTTTCACAGACCACTGGTTTGGGGCCACAAGGGAGCCAGCACATCAGTCCATCCATGCCTGCAGACCACGGGCCTAAAAAGTAGTCAATCCATATCAATGGTACGTAGTCCTTCCACTTTGGTCTTTAATTTGTCTTTTGAGCATTTTCAGTCCTCACTTACCCACTGTCTAGAAGGGAATTTCTAAATAAAATAGAAGATTCTCATTCAGGAGGAACATTTTGACAATAAAAATAAATCTTACAGCTATTCAGAAAAAGCTGAACGACATTAATTAGAGAAATTTTAAGTGCGTATGTTTTATCTAACAGCCCCATTCTTGTATCTATATGTTAGGATAAATTTTGCTCAGTTGTGAATTCAGTTACACACTTACACAAACTGAATTCACACACTTACACAAAGTGAATTCACTCATACACCTTTTTTTTGTCTTTTTGCCTTTTCTGCAGCTACACTCGTGGCATATGGAGGTTTTCAGGCTAGGAGTCTAATCAGAGCTGTAGCTGCTGGCCTATGCAACAGCCACAGCAACGTGGGATCCGAGCCGTGTCTGCAATCTACACCACAGCTCACGGCAATGCCGGATCCTTAATCCATTAAGCAAGGCCAGGGATCAAACTTGCAACCTTGTGGTTCCTAGTCGCATTTGTTAACCACTGAGCCACGACGGGAACTCCTACTTACACACTTCTGCAAAGTGAATACAAAGGGTTTTACACGAGGAATGGCTGGAAGCGTATTTTCCTTTTAGAAAGATAACTGCCCTGGTACAAAAAAAAAAAAAAAAAAAAAAAAAAAAAAAAAAAAAAAAAAAATAAAAAGAAAAAAAAAAAAAAAAAAAAAAAAAAAAAAAAAAAAAAAAAAAGATAAGTTGAAGGAAGAAGAATTTGTGATGGAAGACTAGTTAGAATCCTACCATAACCATCAACAGGAGCCATGACAAGAAAGACCTGAACTTCAGCACCAGCACTGGGAAAAGCAAATAGAAAACACATTATGATACAACTGTGAGTAAGAAAAATGCAGAGTTCGTATAAATTTAACAAAACATGTACACATGATATATTAGGAAAACTGGTAATATTACATATACATGTACTTATACTTATGAAATTACAAATAGTTAACAAAACACTTAAAAATAATTAAATAAATGGAGATATTTTAATTTCATGGATAGGGAAACTCAATAAAGTCAAGATATCAATTCTAACCAATTTGATCTATAGATGGAACTCATTCTAGTCAGCACGTTGTTTTGTGGGTATCAACACACTGATCTAAAATTTATATGAAGAGATGGAAGACCCCAAAGAGCCAACATAATATTGAAGGAGAAGAACAAAGCTGGAGGGTTCACACTACTAGACATGAAGGCATATGACAGTGATACATGGTAATGATCAAGACAGTGTATTGGCCAAAGAACAGACAAACAGACAGATTGAACAGGATAGCTCAGAAGTACACCTGGACAAATACAGTGAACTGATCTTTGACAAAGGAGCAAAGGCAACTAAATGGAGAAAGGACGATCTTTTCAATGAATGGACCTGGAGCGAATGAACATCTACATGCAAAAAAAAAAAAAAAAGGAAAGAAAAGAATAAAACTCATAGAAGATAATATAGGAGAAAATCCAGAGGACCTTGGTTGTGATGATAACTTTTTTGACATAAAACCTGAAGCACCATTCATGAAAGGAAAAAAATCAGTAAGCTGAACTTTATTGAAATTAAAAACCTGCTCTGCAAAGAAATACTGTTAAGAGAATGAAAAGAGAAACCACAAGCTGGGTGAAATCTGTGCAAAATACATATTATTAAGGAAATGATATCAAAAATACACAAAGATGGAGTTCCCTGGTGGCCTAGCGGTTAAGGATTTGTCACTGCTGCGGTTCCGGTTCAATTCCTATCCCAGAAATTTCCACATGCCTTGGGCACAACCAACACACACACACACAAACACACACACACACACACACACACAGAACTCTTAGAACTCAACAAGAAGAAATTAGACATCGCAACTAAAAATTGAGCCAAAGATCTTAATGGACAGGCACACCTCACCAAAGACATACAAATGGCAAATAAGTACTTGGAAAGATGCTGTCTTATGTTATCAGAAAATGCAAATTAAAACAATGAGATACCATTACAAATTTATTAAAGTCACTAAATTCCAGAACACTGACAATATTAAATACTGATGAAGTTGTGGAGCAACGGGAATGCACATTTATTGCTGGTGAGAATGCAAAATGGAACAGTCACTTTGGAAGATAGTCTGGCAGTTTCTTACTAAAAAAACAAAACAAAACTACAATCAAAAAAACATACTCTTAGAGTTCCCACTGTGGTGCAGCAGAAACAAATCTGACAATTATCCATGAGGACGCAGGTTAGATCCCTGGTCCCATTCAGTTGGTCGGGGATCTGGCATTATGTGAGCTGCAGTGTAGGTCACAGATATCCCGCGTTGCTGTGGCTGTGTCGTAGGCTGGCTGCTGTAGTTCCGATTCAACCCCTAGGCTGGGAACTTCCATATGCCATGGGTAGAGCTCTAAAAAAGCAAAAAAAAAAAAAAAATCATACTCATACCACATGATAACAGTTGTGCTCCTTGTTATCTATTCAAATGAGCTGAATACTCATGTCTACTCCAAACCCTGCACAGGAATATTTATACCAGCTTTATTCGTAATAGCCAAATTGAAGGCAGCCATGATGTTCTTCAGTAGGTAAATGGACTAATAAACGGGTAAATCCAGATGATGGAATACTGTGCAGCAATTATTTTTAAAATGAGCTATCAAACCCCAAAAAGACATGGAACAGGAAGGAGCTCCTGTTGTAGTGCAGCAGAAGGAAATCCAACTAGTAACCATGAGGTTGTGGGTTTGATCCCTGGCCTCACTCAGGGGTTAAGGATCACAGCTCAAGTGTTGCCATGAGCTGTGGTGTAGGTTGCAGACGTGGCTCGGATCCTGCATTGCTATGGCTGTGGCGTAGGCCAGTGGCTACAGCTCCGATTAGACCCCTAGCCTGGGAACCTCCATATGCCACGAGTGCAGCTCTAGAAAAGGCAAAAAGACAAAAAAAAAGAAAGAAAGTGATATGTAAATATTGATTATCAATTGTCATAAATATATTACATTAAGGCAAAATGTTGAGGAGGAACAGTGAGAAAGAGGGAGAGGGCTCCATGGGAACTTGCACTCTATGTACAGTTTTTCTCTAAACCCTAAAATTGCTCCAAGAATAAAGTTTATTAACTCACAGACATAGAGAACAGATTTGTGGTTGCCAAGGGGAAGGAAGGCTAAGGGATGGATGGATTGGGAGTCTGGGAATAGCAGGTGCAAACTATGATGTACGGAATGGATAAACAACAAGATCCTACTGTACAGCACAGGGAACTATATTCAATATCCTATGATAAACCATAATGGAAAGGAATATAAAAAAAAGAACGTAAAAATGTGTAACTGAATCACTTTGCTGTATAGTAGCAATTAACACACCATTGTAAATTAGCTATACTTCAATAAAATAAATTTTTAAAATAAAATAATAAAGCAAAAAAATAGGGTATTAGATTTTTAAAAGTCTTTCATTGTACAGTTAATGCTAGAAGAAAAAAGACAAAAGTTTTAAAAATGCATGTCAGCTTCTGGCTTGGGGATTTTAACTTACATTTCTATGTGTCCCACCTAAATCAGGATTCAATGAAAGAAACAGGTTGGAATGTGAGAATGAGAAAAAATAAATTTTGTTTGAGGCATGTCAAGTCGAGTGTCTATCAGAACATGCAAAACCATCCACAATAATGGCTTAATTACCATTTGTCTCTCAGGCTTTCAGCAGTCCTCTCTGATCAGGGCACCAATGTGACTCAGCAAAATGATGTATTACAGCAGCACCACACTATTTCATTATATTGAAAGAACCAATAAATGCTAAGCAAAGTTAATGCATTTATCACATAAATTATAAATTATATATGAATCCCATTCTAAGGCATCCTTTATAACTAAACTAGATAACTTGCAAAAGCCTGTGGATATTTTTAAAGTAAGATCTACTGGGCTGGCATTTAAAATTGTCCTACAGTCACTGAATTATTATGCAAACACCATCTTTGCTTTGGCAATATGGATAGCCAGATTTATGGATTAATCCTCCCAGAGTGTTGAATTTTCACCAAATAATTGGATTAAGCGGAACCAATACCAGAATTCAATCAGCATATTTAAGAAAATTTTAAAACATAGAATGCCTATAAGAGTGGGAAAGTGGCTCTTTTTTTTAAGAGCTATGCAATTCTGCAAAGGTGACACAGTTGACTTTAGCACAAATGGAAAAGCATATATTCCTGTCTCCACTGTACATGTGCACAAAAATGCACCATCGAGTTAGTGCAAGTATAGATTAAAAGACTTAATGACTTTTCCAGTCATAAATGTTGCTTAAGTGATTTATAATATCTCTGGGCACTGTAGAATTCCATGAAGACCCAGTGCATCTTAAATCACCAACCCGTCTTTCTGCTACTGCTACAGCCCACTGTTCATTTTGATTAATTTTAGTTGGAGACATCCTAAGTCAATTGGTCTGTGAGGGCAATTATTTCTCGGATTAAGTATTTTGGGAGGAAAGCGCTAAATCTAATAAACTAGAACATTTTATCAAATAAGACTTTTATTGGATAGGAGTAATTAAAACCTGATTATTTATGAGTTGCTTTTATTATGCTACCTCTCTTTTGCCAATTCATGGTGGTCTGATGAGGAACTTGGTGTTTTCAAAGACAAGTGGTGATTTGAGAAGTAGGTTTTTGTTTTATTTTGTTTTTTGGCTGCACCCAAGGCATGTGGAACTTCCTGGGCAAGGGATCAAACCCTTGCACAGCAGTGACCTGAGCCATTTCAGTGACAACACTGGATCCTTAACCTGTTGCGCTACAAGAGAACTCCTGAGAAGTAGGTTTTCGAACTAGTGACCACATGACTCTCCTGGGGGTGCTTTTCCCCTAGAACTCTGGTTTTGGACTCTGAGGTCACACGTGATGCTGGCAGAAAGCATCTTCGGCTTCTGCAACAAGTAACATTGACTTGATTCTTTTACTAAATAAGTTAATAGTACACTTCTTAAAAGGAACAGTAATGAGCACTGAATACTGTTAAGGTGGATGAGAATACATTAGTTCATCCAGGGCTTTATTGTTTACATAACTGCCATACCAATTTAAAAATAAAATTGAGAGTGATTATAGAAATAATAATAAACAGTAGTAAAGTAATAAGCATTAAAATATAATTCTAAAATGGGAAGTATTTATGTTTAATACATTCATAAAATAAATACTTATGCAAGAGGATAGAAATTATTTAAACAGTACCAAGACTCGAGGTATTTTACAGAATTTTCAGTGTCACTATGGATTTTACTTTACCTAGTGAGTCAAGTCAGTTCTGCCAATAGATCAACCAGTTTTGCCCTTTCCCAGTAAACACAGATCAAATCCCCAGTGATGGATAATCATCTTTAAAAATGGGTGATGTTCACTGCAGAGAAAGAGTTTCAGCAGATCAAAACTAATGTGTCCCTTTTGGAAAATCAACTGAAATTTTCTTGCCCAGCCAAATATATTTTGAATGTTTAGATGAAGAAATCTGCAATAATTATTATCTCCAAAGAGCAAGTCTTAGTTAATTTAGATTAAGAAAAATCAGTTCAAATGGAAAATTACTGGTACTAAGTAAAGTGAGCTATGAGAATAATAATGTTAAAAATGTATTTTAAGAGCCTAAAATAACCTTAATTTTTAACAATCAAAGGGCTCCTAGAGAAAGAAAGCATAGTAACCAGACTTGGCTAGCAGTGACCTCCAAAACAGACAAGTCTGTTTGCTTCGAGGAAAAAAAAAAAATTATTCTCAACTTCTTGCAAAACAAAATTGAGTTCTAAATTTCCTAACTCTGAAGAGTTAGGGCAAGTGACCCATGAAGACCTGTTTATTTAACAGAACCCAGAAAGGACAGGAGCTTTGCTTGAGACACAAACTGTCCCTGAACTTTGCAAGTAAGACTTGGCTACCATATGCATGCTGAGAGAAAAGATCGTCCTGAGTCTTCAAGAGAAGAAAAGTAAGTGGCAGGCATGAGTAGCTCCATCTCATGAGAACAAAACTGTGAAGTCTCACTGACCTTCCTAAGAAAACGTCCCTTTGCCCCAAAACCACGTGGGTTTTGAGTAAACTTACAAAATGAAAACTAATGGAGGTGGTATCAGTGAAGTGGTAAAGGAAGAACCTCTGGAAAATTGTCTCCTTTATAAAAAGAAAAATGGTGGAAATAAACAACTTTTTCAGAATTCTGGAAAGCCTTAACCAAAGGCTTATGGAAAACTGGGTAGCATCTATTCAAGAAAAGCTGCTGAATTTCATCAAAATATCAAGTTCCACAGCATTTTGGTTTTCTCTGTTCCCAAACTTCACCTCAAATTCAAGATACCTTGAAAACAAACAGCCCACAATCTTGGAAAAAAACAGCATCCGAGCAACCACGGGATAGGATAGAATACAGTCAAAGCAACTCCAAAGCCTCGTTTAGAGAACTTTTTTAAATGTTTTTTTTTTACTGGCTTTCTTATTGAAGTATCGTTGATTTACAATATTATATTAATTTTGATGCAGATCATAGTGATTCCCGTGCCTTGACTGAAACCTGGCACTTCTCTGCTGCCTGGCTTCCTGCAGACCTTGGCCATGGGCATTCCCAGTCCTCCCATCCCTGCAGCCCCTTGGGTGGGGGAGGACAATGGGAGAGGGAGGGGCTGGCATCCTTTTGACCCCACGACCCCCACCTCGGGATCACTAGGTCCAGAGCATATTTTAACTGTGGCTGTCCTGTCACCTCCTGACCTCCTTGCCACACCCTACATCCACTGGTCATGAAAACCCCCTTCTGAACCCAAATCGAAACACGATCAGGGGCGTGTCAGTGGTTGTGTGGAGCCTCCTCGTTGCCAGATTGTCATATTTAAAGACCTCCAAGTTAGCAGACTTTACTCAACCCAGTCGCCAAAACCCGGGTCATCCTTTCTCTGTAAATACTCCCCAAAGTGCTTACTCTTGATCATAACTTTGTCACCTTGTAACCTTCTCTGATCCTCATAACTCAGAGTCTCCAGCATCTCGATCCTTCTGTTTTTTTTCAGCCCCTGGCTGTCACTCAACCTTCCTTCCTCAGCCTTCTCAATCACCTAAACTGCTCTTAAACTTGCAAAAATAACCCTATTTCTTCATCATACTTGCCCAATGGGGAAAAAAAAAGATTCCCAATTACTGCTGAAATTTACCCTTTATGGATTCTACAATTAGATAGTCACTAAAACAACAACAAAAACATACTTGCATCAAAATGTCAATAAATACATAGAGAAACACAGACCCCCCACATTATTCTCAGCACCGTAGGTACAATGAAAAAGCTGGTGACAAAAGACATAATCCACCACCTCATAACACTTACAGCTGGGAGAGGAGAGCTGTAAATGCAAACAATGATAAAATATGAATTCAGTGACTACAAGTCAAAATGCCGCAGATGAGAAAGCCATCAAACGTTGGACATCACCTGTTTTCAAACCTGCCTTCCAGGTTGGGGAAGGTTTGCCTTATAAGTAACATTTCAAGTAGAGACCTGAAGCCTTATTAAAAGTTAACCAGGCAAGGAGTTCCCATGCAGCTCAGCGGTTAACAAACCGGACTAGCATCCATGAGGATGTGGGTTCGATCCCTGGCCTTGCTCAGTGGGTTAAGGATCTGGCCTTGCCCTGAGCTGTGGTGTAGGTCACAGAGGCGGCTCAGATCCTGCGTTGCTGTGGCTGTGGCGCAGGCCGGTGGCTACAGCTCAGAATGGACCCCTAGCCTGGGAACCTTCTAAAAGACCAAAAAAAAAAAAAGTTAGCCAGGCAAAAGTGAGGCAGAATAGACTTGGGAAGAGGGTCGTGAGGACCCGGTGGAGAAGCCAGAGAAGCACCGGCGCGGGCACATACCGTTACTGGGCCAGGGTCCCTAAGGAGGAGTGGGTGAGGGTGCGGTCTGTGACCAGGCCTGAGCGCGGGAGCGACAGCGGAGGATGACAACTGAACTAATTCTCCGAACAGAGAATTCTCCGAATGGAGATGTCACGTGGAGGAGGCAGCCAGACTCAGCGGCTGGGGGAGAGGTGCGCAAAGGTAGGGTCCTGGACCCCCAGACGCTAATGGAAGCGAGAAAATGTTAGGAAAGCGGCGTGGGTGGGGGAGAAGGGTACCCCCCTAGGGAGGAGGTCCCGCAAGACGAGGAGTGGCGGGGGAGGGGAGGCCGCGAGAGAGACACAGCGCGTCCACACAGGCGGCTCATGTCACACCAGCCAGAGTCTCATGGGGTCTTGGGGCGGGGAGGTGGAAGGGTGTAAGCTGAAGGATAAAAGTCACTTTTCTTTCCAGAAGGAAGCAAGAGCAGGAGACCTTCGGCCGCTGCTGGGGGTCAGCTCCTGCAGAGAACTCTCAGACTCAACGCCCCGGACGCCGCGGGCTGGATAACGGGACGTTGGGACTCTCCGGTCACTGCAGGATGACTGGCAGGATCCCCGGCCCCTCCACCCCGCTCCGGCCCCTACAATCACAGTGTGTCCAGACCTTGACCTTGAAATGCCCTCTCTGTGGCAAAGTCACCCCTGGTTGAGAAACACAAGAAGCGGCAACACAGAGAGAACACAGCTTCTAAGAGACACAGCACCGCGTACCCTCTCGCTCCCTCGGCATGCCGCGTGGATGAGATGACGCCCCTGAGGCTCCCATCACAAGGGAAAACCAGCAAGCTTCGGCCTCTCCGTGCCATATCCTGCTCGTTTTTTGGTTGTGCCTGTGGCATACAGAAGTTTCCAGGTCACGGCAGGGACCATGCCAGATCCTTAGCCGCTAGGCCCCCAGGGAACTCCTGTCCTGCTTTATAACTTTGTCTTTCCCCGGGGTCTTCCCTAGTACGGCCCAGCGGTGTGATGTTAACAGTGCCTGGGCTGCCCCTGCCTGGAAGGCGGTGCTGGCCTCCTTCCCTAGGAAGCCACATAGCACCCGAGTATGGGGAGAGGAGGCCTCAGCGAACAGTGGCCTGAGTCTCACTGCATCAGGTCTCCGGGAGAAAGTGTCTCTCTCCATCAACTGAAATGTTTCAACATAAGAGAATCACCTTCTAGGAGTTCCCATTGTGGCTCACTGGGTTCCATACCCCACTAATATCCATGGGAATGCGGGTTCCAACCTTGGCTTCGATCAGTGGGTTAAAAGATCCGGCGTTGCCGTGAGCTGTGGTGTAGGTTGCAGAAAAGGCTCTGATCCGGTGTTGCTGTGGCTGTGGCGAAGGCCGGCGGCTGCAGCTCCCATTCGACCCCTAGCCTGGGAACTTCCATATGCCACGGGGTATGGCCCTAAAAAAGCAAAAAAAAAAAAAAAAGAGAGAGAGAGAGAAAGAAAAAGAAACCTATGTGGCTGTTTTTCCTTTAAACTAGGATATCACACCGTTATTGAGAACAAACCTATCATTAACTTACTGAATAACCACAAAGTAAGTTGACATTTTCATTAAAGGAATAAGAGCAGATTATTAGACCTGTGGCATTCATTTAATAAATATGTTTAACTGACCTTTCATATGTGGAAATCCATGACATTTAAAAAAATTTGCTTATTTAGGACTTTCAGGAAAGGAAAACTAATCAAAAGAGAATTTTAAGCTTCATAATTAAAAACTGAGAAACTGGAGCATCAAAAATCTAGAATATGAAATGTTTGAGTCCCTTTTTTTGCCTTTTTTTTGTCTTTTCTAGAGCTGCACTCCTGGCATATGGAGGTTCCCAGGCTAGTGGTCTAATCGGAGCTGTAGCTGCCGGCCTACGCCACAGCCACAGCAACGCGGGATCCGAGCCGCATCTGCAACCTACACCACAGTTCACAGCAACACCGGATCTTTAACCCCCTGAGCAAGGCCATGGATCGAACCCACAACCTCATGGTTCCTAATCAGATTCGTTAACCACTGAGCCATGATGGGAACTCCAATGTTTGAGTACTTTTAATACCTACCTACATATATAAAAAAATTTCAAAATCTTGAAATATGGTTCTTTTACACAATATTGGGGCTAATGATTCACTTAAGGGAAATGCAATGCCATCCAAGTTTTGCTTCTGCTGAGGATGAGGAAATCAGGAGATCTGATGTCCCTTTGCTTAGAGTGGGGCCAGAATCCTAGGGCCTCCTTCACATGCAGATGGCAACTGGCCCAGCACACCTGCAGCACGGGTAAGGTCTTTGTTCCAGCTCATGGTCCTCCCCTCAGAAGTGGGCTACCTCTGCTCTCCGGGCCAGCCTCTGCAGGAGGCAAGGCTTTCTCAGTGTTCCTATTCCCCAAGGCACACAAACTAGCTTATATCTCTGGTGGGTGGAGGAGGAAAAGGTTTTCGTTGTTGTTGCTGTTGTTGTTTGCTTTGCTTTATTTTGCTTTTTAGGCTGCACCCATGGTGTACATATGGAAGTTCCCAGGCTAGGGGTCAATTGGAGCTGCAGCTGCTGACCTACTCCTCAGGCACAGCAACGCAGGATCCGTGCCACGTCTGCAACCTATACCACAGCTTATGGCAATGCGGGATCCTTAACCCACTGAGCAAGGCCAGGGATTGAACCCACATCTTCATGGATACTTGGCTTTGTTACTGCTGAGCCGCAATGGGAACTCTAGAAAATGCTTTCTGGCTCCCCTTCCAACACCTGAAAAAATAACCTATGAGCTTGATGCTAGGCTACTGAAAGCTATACAAATTAAAATACAGAGAGAAACAAAAGTGAGAAAGGAAAAGATTATAAAAAATTCAAAACCAGTGGGGTAACGCTAATGATCTAATACAGGTGGAGGTGGCATCTTAGGAGGAAAAGTGAAAATGAACAGGACCAAAAAAAATTTTCCAAAATTAAGAAAAACCACAGATCCAAGAAGCTCAGACTGTCCTAAACAGGATAAACAAACAAGCAAACAAACAAAAATAATTAAATGTTGAGGGGGAGGGGAGTAAGATAAAGCTGCCAGAAACAAAGCAACACTACATATTATGTACAGAGGAACAACGAACTGTAGCTGCCTTCTCAAAAGCCATGTGATCGGGAAGACAACACAGGATGTATTTAAAATAATGGAAGAGAAAGTAATTGTCAGAGAATTTTAAATGTCAGAGGACATTTTTTGCAAAGACAAGGTGAAGTAAGCTGCCAGAGAGACCAGCGGCCTTTCTCACAGGCTTCAGGACAGGGGGCTGCAGAGATTACACAGGGAAGGCTTAGAAATGACTTTTGCAACCTGTGATTCAGTGCACCAAGGATATAGACCCAAGGTTAGGGAGCACTGAATGGCAAAAAGTAGATTCACTTTCTCTGCACAAATTGTTTTTTCACTGATGCAAGTTTTGCATTTAATTAGCCTCTGGGTTATTCATGTGAGGGGCCTGAGTGGGGTGCGGCCGCTGAGTTTCATCTGCCTGGAAGAGGAGATATTCTTGGTTCTGCCCTCCAAGCTGCTGGCTGATTACCAACTCATCAACTTGAAACCGAGCAGGGCCCTGTAGCGCTCCTGGGCACAAAAGCCTTTCTGTGTCCCCCATTTCTTGTTCTTAGGAAACGGGCCTCATTCAGCCACCACGACCTGCCCTGAGTTCCAAGGGACAGGTTCCGACAGTTCCTGATCAGGGAAGGGAGAGGATGCAAAAACCAGGGAGGAACAGTCAAGGAAGGACAGCTTAGAGTCCTTCCTTGTCCTTCTCCCTGGCTTAACTGCACCCTAAATACAATCACCCATAAGCTAAAGATTAGGCACCCTGTGCACAATTGCCTGTGGGTTAACAATTATTAGCCCATGGGGTTTTTCAGGAACTTCCCTAGTTTGTTCTAATCCCCGATTACTATGCTCTTTTCGCAAGTGCTGTTATTCTAGGCAATAACTCAGAAGACCACCATCACGATCATACCGAGATCTCCAGACTCCAGCTTTGATGACTAAGATTCCCCCAGAGAAAGAAGAACGCATGTTTACCCCAATCCGGATTCCTATCTGAAATGCTTTCTATGCTGTCTGGCTCCCCTTCCAACACCTGAAAAAATAATCCATGAGCTTGATGCTAGATTACTAAACCTATTTTTCTCCTTTTTACTACTGCTAGCAATTCTTTCCAATGGGGGGCACAGTTTTTAGGGCATTAGCCTGTTATGACCCTCCTTTGCCTGGCAAAGCAATAAAGTTATTTTTTTTTGTCCTTTACCCAAAACTCTGTGTCTGCGTTTTGATTCAGCACTGGCAGACAGAAGCCAAATTTTGGCAATAAACCCAGAGAATGGTGTGATTGTTTAAATACAACTGTCGCCGCTTGAAGGGGAGCTTGTGCTTTACATGCTATCTACAGCTCCATCGTTCCATTAACTTGTTCACCAGGGCCATCAGCTGTCCTTGAAAGCAAACCACCAAGCAGTTAAGAAGTCCACACACAGGCCAGCCTGTTTGGAGAATTCCTTTATGAGGGAAAAATAAATTATTTCAACTATGTATCCTTTGTACTCAAAACATTAAATTAATCTCTGTGGAATATATGTAAACTTAACCTGAGTTTGAACTAGTATGTTGTGCGGAATTAAATTTTCAGTAAACGAGTAACAGTTTGCTCTTTCCACCACTGATTAAATGATAGTATGCAAATGCTGTTACGGATTCAATTTCAATAACTTTGCTACAGATTAATTCAATTTCATGTAAATCATGCCAAAAGGCGTTAATAAGGGAGGAATACAAATCTTAAAGAGGAAGTTTACCAAGGATTCGGTACTGGGTTTTTTTTTACTATTTTTAAATTTTTTCTTTATTAAATATTTTAAAAATATCTTTCTATAGAAATGTCCTAGGAATTTAGCTTTGCCTATAGTTTAGGTAGAATCTGATACCCACTATTAAGGGACTTCTAAATAGAAAAAAGTCATAGGATTTGAAAGAATTTCAAACTAGTCAATCTAAATGTCTCCCATAGGCATTGCTCAGAGGAGTGAATGTCAAATTTCCTAAGAAAATTAGACTCTTTTAACCTACTTATGGTAATTATGAACTACAGGAAACACTTAGGACGAGTCCATGATATAAAATAACACTCCACAACTGCCAAGTAAAGAGAGAATTGGGTGAGGAGACAGTCGTCATGGTTGGGAATAGCCTTAAGTAGAAACAAAGTAAATCATAACCCATGGGGACATGTCAGGGATTCTGGGATGGCCAGCAGCTTCCATATCTGCTCCATTCTCCTGCCTCTGTGTCCTAGAGTCCACCATTAGATAGTAATTTCTTTTCAGTTACAGCACTTCTCCTAGAGTGTTATTTAAAATGCAAAACTCATTAAATATTCTGACATGAACACACTGGGTGAATGATTCATTGGATCACTTTCTTCCATGAATGAAAGGAGATCATCTAAGGAGTTTCTTGGAATTAGCAGCCTTGAAGGAACCTGGAAGTTGGGCTATAAAAGATGCAGGTGCCAGGGGCACGGGAGTGAGGCATCCACCAGGCTCTCGAGATGCACAGATGATGGGGTCCTTGTGCTCAGAGGCTTGCAGTCTAACTGAAAATACCAGACGTGCATAAAAGGTAACTAAAATCCAAAACTTAGTGTGTTCTGTGTCGTCAAGGACTGACACAAACAAGATACTCCATAGAGAATAAATAATGACAAGAAAACTAGCAAGGAAAATTGAGTGGTTAAGAAGAGTTCAGAGTTTTTGACTCTCACAGAAGTATAGCAAGGTTGGATCATTAGAGCTTGAGAGGATTTTAACAAAATCCTATTACAATTTATGCCTGCACTCACAGTATAGGCTCTACCTGGAGGTACCTCTGTGTCTGAACATCTCCAAGCAGGAAACTTGAATGGCTTATTCAAATTCTGTTATTAGAAAGATCTTCCTAACACGGGATTCAAAATTCACCTCCTCCCTTTACGTTTCACCCCAAGGCATCAGTTACCCTTGGGAGCCACAAACATTTTGACAATCTTGTTCCCACATGATACCCCTTGAAGAGTTAAATGTGCCATGTCTAATAATAAAATGTGTAATGTCTCCAAACACCAAAAGATATGTAACCCTGGACATCTGAAAATCCTATGTGCATCTTTGAAATAGTGCCATTCTAAAAATAAACCTGTCCAGGAGTTCCTGATGTGGCTCAGTGGTTAACGAACCCAACTTGTAACCATGAGGTTGCAGCTTTGATCCTTGGCCTCACTCAGTAGGTTAAAGATCTGGCATTGCTGTGAGCTGTGGGTGTAGGTCGCAGACGAAGCTTGGATCTGTCATTGCTGTGGCGGTGGCAAAGGTCAGCACCTATAGCTCTGATTCCACCCCTAGCGTGGGAACTTCCATTTGCCACGGGTGCGGCAATAAAAAGACAAAAGACAAAAAATAAAAATAAAAATAAACCTGTCCATACGAGGGCTCTAAACTTTGGGATAAAAACAAAAAGCAGAGGTATTCCTGGTCCACAGTGGTGGGGAGAGAGGGTACCTGTCTTTGAATTAAGTAGGGAGCAGCATCAGCGCAGTGGAGTCAGCCTAACCAAAGACCAGGCAAGGATGGAATAACTGTTAGGAGATGTTAGAAAAGCCATAGCAAGGCTCAGGCAGCCATTTAGAGCCAAGAAATGGGGAGAGACTGCAAGGAAGTGAAGCAAGCTGGGCTCGGAAACAGGGAAGTGAAGCAAGCTGGGCTCTGAAACAGGAGCTGATCATATCCCGCAGCCCCACCCTGGAGTTCTTGCTCTGTTGCTCGATAAACCTCCACACCGTGCCTCCTGTTAGGAAGCTGTCTCCACCGCACACTGGGACAGCCAGTGGAAAACTTCCACAAAGGCACATTGGAATCATTGCCAATATCAAGGAAAAGGCAGACGTGGTAAGGATTCAGGTGGAGGTGTTTTTATACAAAAAGAAATAGAATCGAGGAAACATTCTCTGCATTCTATACTCAGAATAGGTATATGTGGAGCAAAGCTGGCTTCACAGTGAATCTAGTTATAATATAATAGCCTGGGTCAGTATGACTCTTGAGGCTCTAAGCTTTGGCCTTTGGACTCAAAGGCCTGTAAGTCCACCATTTATTATCCTTAAGCAATTACCTGTCCTTGGTTAGATAGAGACATAATTACCGGTTGTAAAATCATCCCAAATCACATGTTCTAATGTAACATCTATTGCAGATTGGTTTCTGACCATGAAGTTAAATATATTCACAATGAAGTCACAGTTTCTGGGATTTCATCAAACTGATCTACAAACACATCCGTTCCAACAACACACAGAAGAAAATGGATTTTTTTGTTTTGTTTTAAAAAGAAAAATCAGGAGTTCCCGTCGTGGCTCAGTGGTTAACGAATTTGACTAGGAACCATGAAGTTGCGTGTTCGATCCCTGGCCTTGCTCAGTGGGTTAAGGATCCGGCGTTGCCGTGAGCTGTGGTGTAGGTCGCAGATGCACCTCGACCTGGCATTGCTGTGGCTGTGGCGAAGGCCAGCAGCTACAGCTCCTGTTAGACTCCTAGCCTGGGAACCTCCATATGCCTTGAGTGCGGCCCTAGATAAAGCAAAAAGACAAAAAAAAAAAGATTAAAAAAAACCCCAGCTGTCTGTATTTCTTGGAATGATTTTAAAATTCTCAAAATAAAACAATGGGGACTTGGAGTGTGGGGTTCGTAGAGGCAAACTATGACATTTAGAATGGATAAGCAGTGAGGTCTTACTGTACAGTCCAGGAAATTACATTCAGTCTCTTGGGATAGACCATGACGGAAAGGGAATGTACGTGCATGACTGGGTCACTTTGCTGTACAGCAAAAACTGGAACAACATTGCAAATCAACTATACTTTAATTAAAAAAAATAAAATAATGGAAATCCTTAGTGGAATTATAACAGATCAGACTTGAAAGTAGTTGGATCTATTGATGAAGTAGAAAAATGCAGTGAGGATCAGAGACCAGTCTACAAAAGGAACAGGTGGCTTTGTTGGCGGGTTGGACCCAGAGCAAAACCATAGCTCTCGTCAGCCAAGATCATACAGGAGAAGGCCAGCTGGATGGCTCCATCACTGCTGTGGAAAATGAACTTGATATGCCGGCTCCACCAAAAGAATGTCATAGCCTGGGGATCCAGTAGACAGACAGACAGGCAGAAAGGACATGCTTCCTACGTTCTTACTGGAAGGACAGAAGCAAACTGAAGCAGGTTCATCTTCCTTCTCTTTGTTTCCTCTTTTCTGTCTTTTATTCCTCCCAGGCCCCCATCTCACAAATACTAATTCACTGGGCATCATAATAAGTTGGAGTAGCTTCCTTAGACTTGAGGGACTTAAAATTGAACAAATAATAATCACACAGAATTGAACAATATCTTCCCCAACTGAGATGAGACAGTGGCGGGGGGGGGGGGGTCATAAAACTCAGTATAGGTTTTCTCCTTGATTTTTCAATCTCAGTTTCAAGAAAACCTGAAAAGCTCAGGTTCATAAAGAGGGAAAGCTGTCAAGAATTATGTGGTGACTTTGCCTGAAAATGCAAAGAGGAGATCTTCCCCTTGAAACTTTAGGAAAAAGGAAACAATGGTGGGAATCGGGCAATATTTTTCTCCCAAGGAGTTTCTAAATCCATCAAACTTCTGTTAACAAAAGAGTCAAAATGCCCCCAAATCACTGTCTCCAGAACTCAAAAAAGGAATTAGAAGTTTCTTGTTTTTTTTTTTTTTTTTGGTCTTTTCAGGGCCACACCCATGGCATATGGAGGTTCTAAGGCTAGCGGTTGAATTGGAGTTGCAGCTGTCAGCCTACACCACAGCCACAGCATCGTAGGATCTGGGCCATGTCTGCGACCTACCCCACAGCTCATGGCAACACCGGATCCTTAAGCCATTGAGCGAGGCCAAGGATCAAACCTGCGTCCTCATATGAAGTAGTCGGGTTCGTTACCACTGAGCCACAACAGGAACTCCCTAGAATCTTCTTAATCGTTTGGACTATGTTATTCCAGGGGACAGGTTATCTTCATTGGAATATCAGATTGTAAATGCTTACTGTACTGATTTCTTGGTAAATCCCAACAGCTATAGCCCTGCTCTCCCCAACATTGGGCCAAGAGTGGGAACGTCAGAGAACATGAAACTCATAGAAAAGGTAGAAAAGCCATAAAACTATAGAATGTGAAAGCCCTTTTTAAGTTACCGACCTATGGAACAACTGGCTAATTTTTCCAAAGAACTTGTGAAATCCTAGAGCAGCGAAGTGGCTACTCAAATGCACCCACCAAGTTAAAAACAACACTGGGCAAGAACCTAAGAAGAAGATTCTGATTTCTTATTTTCCATCCTGACACTTCTTACATAATAAAAAATAATCTCATCACTAGTTTCAAGAATTTTAGATTTAATTTACCTTTAACAGAAATATGCATGGATAGGACAGAAAATATCTCTTTTAGGCCACTTCTGTAACATTAAAATCATTGATGATTACAACAGAGAAACCATCAGTCAGTCATTGATTGAACTTTTCTGGTACAAACATGAGAGAAATTTGAATCCTTTTGCCTTTAGTGCATCAAGAGTATTTCTCACAGGAGCCTTCCTTGATTAATAAGAACCTACCATGCAACACAGCTATTTGTAATAGCTTATATGGGAAAAAGAATAGCTATATTTATATGTATGACTGATTCACTTTGCTGTATACCTATAACTAATACAATATTAGAAATCAACTGTAACCCCAAAAAATAAATATTAAAAAAGACGGTGGGAAGAAATGTAGGGCAAACTGCGATTATGGTCAGGAATTGAAGGTTCTTCCTTGACATGGAGAACAAGGATACGGCTGCCTCACCCACGGTCCATCTCTCCCCACAGAGTGGGCACCCACTGGCCACACCTGTGCTCTCCGCTGCAACATCCTCTCCAACACGACTGACCATCAAAACTGAGTCAACCACAGGTGAATGGATTAAGAAGGTGTGGTACATATAAGCAATGGAATACTACTCATCCATAAAAAAGAATGAGATAATGCCATCTGCAGCAACATGGATACAACCAGAGATTATCATACTGAATGAAGTAAGTCAGAAAGAGAAAGACAAAACACCATATGATATCACTTACATGTGGAACCTAAAATATGGCACAGATGAGCCTATCTACAAAACAGAAACAGACTCACAGACATGGAGAACAGACTGGTGGTTGCCAAGGGGGAGTGAGGAGGGAGAGGGATGGATGGAGAGTTCGGGGTTAGTGGGTACACACTATGACATTTAGAATGGATTAGCAATGAGGTCCTGCTGTATAGCAGAAGGAACTATATCCAATCTTTTGAGATAGACCATGATTGAAGCTAACATAAGAAGCTAATGTGTGTGTGTGTGTGTGTGTGTGTGTGTGTGTATCTGGGTCACTTAGCTGAATGGCAGAAATTGACACAACATTTTAAATCAACTGTACTTATTAAAAGAAAAGATGAATTTGACTATGATGTATATATGTATATGTTAATTATGCATATTCATATGTACTGATGTATGTGTGTAATAACATATTAATATATCTATACATCATACATAGATATCAGTTTATAATAATAATATAATTAAATGGAAAAAATAAATTAAAAAAAGATGAATTAAAAAAAAACAGACATGTACTCCAGTGTTCGTTGCAGCACACTATGCAATAGCCAGGTCATGGAAACAACCTAAATGCCCATCGACAGAGGAGTGCATAGGGAAGATATGGTACATACACACAGTGGAATATTACTAAGCCATTAAAAGGAATGAAATAACAACATTTATAGCAACATGGATGGACCTAGAAATTATCATGCTAAGTGAAACCGGTCAGACAATTAGACAGCAACACCCAATGCTACCGCTTACATGTGGAAACTAAAAAGACACAATGAACTTCTTTGCAAAACAGACAATGACTCACAGACTTTGGAAAACCTTTGGTTTTTCAAATAAGACAATCTGAGGGGTGGGGGGATGCACTGAGGGTTTGGGATAAAAAATAAATAAATAAATAAATAATTTGAACATAAAAAAAAAGAAAAAAACAGAGTCAATCAGAGTTCCTCTCCTAGTAAATTAAAATTCAGAATAAAAGGACTCAGAAGCTAAGAATCATCAAGGAATGCACTGCATTTGTGGCAGCATCTTAGCAGTTGATTTTAAGCGGATTAAAGAATTCAATATTAGAGAAGCAAAACAAACTATAAAATCACAGGGAGAAAATCACACAGAAAAGACTAGTGAATTCAAACATATAAAAACGTAAAACTTCTGTGCTACAATGTAAGTACTAGAACAGATGGAAATAGTTACTATACGCATATCGATCATAGATCAATATAAAAGCACATCTTACAAACCCTACTAAAACATACATTGAAGATGGCCTCAAGGTCTGAAACGGGCATTTCCACACAGGAATTACACATGGACAAGAGCAGGTGGGACAAAGCAAGTGGGGACGGGGGGAAATGAGTCAGGTTCTTGTGGTCTCTAGATCAGATGGTGTGGACCAGGCTGAGAACAAGGAGGTGGAATGCTGAGGAACGTTCGGGAAATATTTTACAGCAAAACCAACAGGCATGGAGAGTTGCATATCTGAGGGCCGGCAGGGGGCGGCGGTGTGGAGGAGCTCTTACCCCAGGAGAACACCCGTTCAGCATGAAAATCCAGGCAGACGAACAGCATTTACTGAGATCAAGGCAGGAAACATGTCTTGGCAGTATTGCCGCAGTTGATTTTTAAATACTTAGCAGAGGTGGTTTGATAAATATGTGTGTGAGTGTGAGGCTTAGTCTTGCTCTGCATAGCCTACAAGTGTCAGTAAATATTTGAATTATTCTAATCCAGAATACACACTCCAAAAACCACACGGGGAGCCTGCAAACACATTAATTTGTTTGTCCTGAGATCAACACCAGAGGGGTAAAAATTAGCATAAGAAAGGTTCGAGGTGATTTTTCTGGAGTGAGAAGGAGGGGTGTTCAAGATCTAGGAAATGGACAGATGCATGGCATGACCACTTCCACTGTGTGTGTGGATAGAACATGACTTTCTAGCAGGAGACTGTACACTTGGAGTCACTCTTTGCAGCCTGACATTTGCCATTCACAGGAATTCATTTTTCCAGCCCTGATTAAAAGAACCACTACCAAAAAAAAGGCGGGGGGAGGGAGAAGTGGAATGGACTGGGAGATTGGGGTTAGAAGATGCAAACTCTTACATTTAGAATGGATATGCAGTGGGGTCCTGCTGTACAGCACAGGGAACTATATCCAATCTCTTGTGATAAAACATGATGGAAGATTGGCACAACACTGTAAATCAACTACACTTCAATTTTTTTAAGTAAAAAAGAAAATGAAAAAACAAGAGTCACTAAACCCTGCCCTGAATATGGCTACATCCATCTCAAGCACACTTTTCAAGTAAAGAGACTAAAAGAACGGCAGAAAGTCCGGACTTCATTGAGTTCAGATTGGATGGCTCTGTGTGACTTCCTGCTCATAGCGCTCCCGCCTGTGGCAGAACTGAGTCTCGCTTCCTCTAGACCAGGCCACACTGTGGCCATGACGTAGAAGACCCAGCTACTTCTCATGGACAGAACCCACCAACGTTTGTGATTAAAAGGTAATAAGGATGAGACAAAGACACATGAAATTTGAGGTGTTAGTAAGTCTTCCAGGTGGCAACTAAAATAGGCAATGGATTCAAGGATCTGAAATTCAGGGCCAGATACACTGGGGTCCCAAGGATACACTCAATGTGCAAAAACATGGCATTGGTGAGTCAGCCCCGGGCAAGCACAAAGAGAGGAGAAGGGTGGACAGTTGTGTCCGGAGGAGCTCGAGTATTTGAGGATGTTTTGGAAGGAAGAATCAGGGCAGCAGCGGACAGGATCACTGGAGAATTAGTAAAAACCCAGCAAAACATAACCTTCTTGAAACCAAAGGAAGAGAAACTTTCCAAAAGAAAACAAGGGGCTAACACTGTGCCAACCACTAACTCTGGTTTGTATGAGGGATGAGTCCGGGAGGGAGAGTTTTGCAACCCTACCGTTCTGTTTTCTCTTCCATCTGATCACCTCCATCACTGCCTGTCACATGGTAGGTGATCGGTAGATTATAACTGAATGACAGCAACATTTTACTGTCATGGTAATGGACTTTGAGATAAATATCCTGAGTTCTATGTATGAAAAAATCCTGACATGGGTCACACTTACCATTTATCAGTTAGCTGGGCGAATGGATCATGCTAGCATATTCACAAAGATAAAGCTTCTCATGTCAAAGAGAAAAGATAAAGTAAGTTCAACCACATGGTGTAGCAGGAAACTATCTCCAAGATCTTTGGGAAAAAAACAAGATATGAGACAGCATGACGTCAACCACATTAAAAAATAAGCAACCTAAACTCTAGTTTTTTGTTTTTGTTTTATTGTGCCTAGTTGCATTTAAAATATTGAGAGCGATGATACAGACTTAGCTGTATAAGCAATGATTCTGAGAAGAAAGTAGGATTTGAAGTTTATATGACTTAAGTACACATGTATTTTTTAAATAAGGCTTATGCATACTCATTGGAAAAAAGGTGCAAATAAGTATAAACGGGAGATTAGAGTCATCCCTAAGCCCACACTTGTTGCTAATATTTCTTCATGTTTTTTTACTTCAGACTATCAAAAATGCACATTTTTTTACATATAATTGAATCATACTATATATTCAACTTTTTTCTTTTTTCACCTATTTTTTTCACATGAATTTTTTCATTTTTTAAAAATTTTATTGAAGTGTAGTTGATTTATAAGGTTGTGGTCATTTCTGCTGCACAGCAGAGTGATTCAGTCATATATACCCTCATATCCATTCTCTCATATTCTTTTCCCACGCGGATTATCACATAATACTGGGTAGAGTTCCCCTGTGCTTTATAGCAGGTCCCGGTTGGCCAACCATTCCATACACCTCAGTGTGCATATGCCAATCCCTAACCTCCAGCCCATCCGCCCCCACCTGTCCCCTTTGGTAATCATAAATTTGTTTTCAAAGTCTGTGAGTCTGTTTCTGCTCTGCAAATAAATTCATTTGTATCCTTTTTATAGTCCCCCATAAGTGATATATGAAACACAAAAGACCCCAGTAGCCAAAGCCATTCTGAGAAAGAAAACTGGAGCTGGAGGGATCAGGCTCCCTGACTTTAGACTATATTATAAAACAACAGTTTTCACAAGAATTTTTTTAAAACTTTCTCTCACTAGTCAGAAACTCTCCCTTGTAAAGATATACCAAATTGTATTGAACTAGTCCCTGTCAGCTACCTTGTTACACTTTTTCAGTATAAATAATACCACTGGAACAAAAATCTTCAGGCATAAATTACTGTCGGCATCTTGAATTATTTTCTTTCTTTTTTTCTTGTTTTTTTTTTTTTGTCTTTTTGCCTTTTATGTAGAGCCGCACCCGCGGCACATGGAGGTTCCCAGGCTAGGGGTCTAACAGGAGCTGTAGCTGCCGGCCTTCGCCACAGCCACAGCAACACGGGATCCGAGCCGCGTCTGCAACCTACACCACAGCTCACGGCAATGCCGGATCCTTAAGCCACTGAACAAGGCCAGGGATGGAACCCGCAACCTCATGGTTTTTAGTTGGATTAGTTAACCACTGAGACACGAAGGGAACTCCTTGAATTATTTTCTTAAGCTATCTTTTTGGATATGCAATTATTAAATCAAAGGCTATGGAAATCCTATGCATCTCAGCGATGCTGTAAAACAGATTTCCAAGAAAATTGTATCAATTTGTTCCTCCAACAGCAGGGCGAAGGGTCATGTATCTCTGTTGTGCGGATATGCAATCAGATCAATAGCAGATGTTACCCCAGCTTTTCATCTCTGTCCATGTACAGCTGACTGATACTTCTTTGGTATTATCGAGAGGAATTCTTGTGTTCATTCATTAGACATTTCCATTTCCCATAAACCATTAATGTAGAAACCTCTCTGCCAAGTTGTACAGATTCTTGCAGTTTCAGACTACAAACCCAATGTCTGTTATGTTTCTGGCAATTTTCTCTTGCTTGTTTGTCTTCTGGCTTTGTTTGTAAAACTGTTTTGACAAAATCGGTTGTTTTTTTTTAATGTCACCAAATAAGCAAAAGAATCAATAGAAGAATCACAGCAGATACATGCGCGGCAGGTCCCTGGCTCTGGCTTGCTCACACCTCCTGGGGGCTGACAGTCCAGTGTGACAGGGGCAAGCAGTCCCAAGAAAGACCAGAGAAGCAAGCATGGCCACGTAAGAAGATAGCTTCTTAAGACATTAATTTATCTTTTTTGTCCCATTTTCCCTCTTTCTCAACCCAGATTATTAGTAGGTTCTGTGCTTCCTTGCCTGGAAGAAGTAATTTTCTAAGACCTTATACCACTCAGGAAGAAGAAATTGCATCTGGGGAGAAACACAGCAGGGAAACCAGCAAAGAAACTTGCTGGATAAGATGAAGGGAACGGTCTTCTTGTGCCCTAAGCACCGGGAGCTGAGCCCGGCTTCCTGGAAGGTACACAGGTGCGCTGGACCCAGCATCGCTAGTTAACCTGCTCAGACCTGGTGGGAAGGGATCAGGTGGGCTGGAAACACTGCCACCTGCTCAGAGGGCCTCCATGTGAACTCTCCAGGGACACTGACACCACAGGACACACAGCACTTCCCTTCCATGAGCGTCCTGAGACTGGGTGCTGGCTGATCCTGGCTGCCTGAGATCAGCTGAGACAAGATTTTGTCACTCCTACAGCCAGACCAGGCAGGAGCCATAGAAAAGTGTAGGATGGAGGCAGGACTTTCTCACAGTCCAGGGCGAGGACCCCTGCTGGCTTCTTAGAAACGCAAATGGGGGGAAGGGGTGACCTAGGAGTGGGGTTGGATTTAGAGTCAAAATCATCTAAACTGACACAATACTATAAATCAATTATTCTTTCATTTAAAATAAAATAAGGAGTTCCCGTCGTGGCTCAGTGGTTAACAAATCCGAGTAGAAACCATGAGGTTGCGGGTTCGATCCCTGGCCTTGCTCAGTGGGTTAAGGATACAGCGTTGCCGTGAGCTGTGGTGTAAGTTGCAGACGCGGCTCGTCAGATCCCGCGTTGCTGTGACTGTGGCGAAGGCCGGCGGCTACAGCTCCTGTTAGACCCCTAGCCTGGAAACCGCCATATGCCCTAGGTAAAGCAAAAAGACAAAAATAAAAATAAAAGAAGAATTTTGGATTTTTAAAAAACATCATCTGAGAGATAATATCTGGGGTGGTGGGGGGGGGATCCAAAGGAACTGAGCAGAACCGGCCTGGTTCCAGACAAGAAGAGCAGGATACAGAGTCTGAAGTTTCTCTAAGAGAAGCAGGGCAGGTCCAGGTGAGGCCCTGTACACAGACCTGTGCGAGGCAGACGTTGATGGGGTTCTGCTTCTTCTGCCAAATTCATCCTCTGGGCAGAGAGGTAGTGATTTCCATCTACCTGTAGAAACTCCTGATTCTCCAAATCACATTCAAATACGAGAGGCAGGATTCCATGACTTATCGGAGCTTTGACCTTTGTGAAGGTCAAGGATGCTGCAGAGATTCTGGCCTTCCTTCTTCATTTATTCGAACTCCAAATAAGGGAACTGAAGCGTAGAGTGGAGGAAAATCAACTATAAATGACAAGAAATGGGCTGGGAAAGAAAGTGATGTGTATGCAGAGAAACAGAAAAATGGAATAAACAAGTCATGCTAAAGAGCTCCGGGCGCTGCCTTCACTGGACAGGGCGTGTGCTCCAAAGTGAGCCAGAGTGTGTGGCCACCTGGAGGCCCTGCTCGGGGACCGCCACCTGGAGGCTGTGCCTGCGTTCTGCTGGGGCCATCTTCTAGAATGTCAGGGGAGCCCCTAGGAAACAGTCACAATGCCCAAAGCAGGTGTTCGCAGCGAGTGGGCCCGTCTGCTGCCTGCAGAGCTTCTCAAACATTAACAGGTCACCCGGACCACCTGTTAAAACACAGGTCATGAAGCCCCAGTCTCTGACTCCACAGGTTTGGGGTGGGGCCCAAAAACCTGCATTTCTAATGGATCCCTGGAAAGGCTGATCCTCCTGGCTTGGGGGACCTCACCTGAGACCCTCTGGGCCAGGGGACCTGAGGAGCTTGCCTCACAGAAGCCTACTCCCTGCAGGTGTGACCCCAACACTAAGCGGGGAACTACCTGTTCCCCAGGTCCCTGCCTCCGCAGAGGCACATCACCGGGAGCTCAAGATAGATACAGATACCCAGGTGACAACAGAACACACTGTTTTGGGTTTTAGTTACCTTTTATGCACATGTCTGGTATTTTCAGTTAGACTGCAAGCCTCTGAGCACAAGGACCCCATCATCTGTGCATCTCGAGAGCCTGGTGGATGCCTCACTCCCGTGCCCCTGGCACCTGCATCTTTTATAGCCCAACTTCCAGGTTCCTTCAAGGCTGCTAATTCCAAGAAATCCCTTAGATGATCCCCTTTCATTCATGGAAGAAAGTGATCCAATGAAATCATTCACCCAGTGTGTTCATGTCAGAATATTTAATGAGTTTTGCATTTTAAATAACACTCTAGGAGAAGTGCTGTAACTGAAAAGAAATTACTATCTAATGGTGGACTCTAGGACACAGAGGCAGGAGAATGGAGCAGATATGGAAGCTGCTGGCCATCTCAGAATCCCTGAAATGTCCCCATGGGTATGCTTTACCTTTAAATGTAATATCAGAATTCAAGTATTGAAAAAAAAATATCGTATTAAAGAAAATGTTGTGAGAATTGCTTTTCCTGAAATGGTTTTATGGGGATCTTCCCAGAACTGTTTGATTCTCTCATGATCCTGAAGCAGCCCCGCCCACCGTGTGGACCTTGAGCACGTGCCCTGCAGTGGCTTTAGTGTGATTTTCAAACGGATGCTTTGACTCCATTGCCTTGATCATGAACTACAGCGAAGTCAACATTAGACTTTTTCGAGATGAAGGAAACATTGCTGTGAGTAATCAATGAACGTCCAGCAACCCCTCCCATACTGAACCTTAATCAACCGTCTTTCCTCCTCCATTGACACAATATATAAAACTTGTGGGCACTGCTGATGTATTTTTCATCTTGAGACCCTTCCTTCACTCCTTATTACTACACACGTAGTGCTCGGGGTGAAGGCTGCATCTAAGAAAGAATACATTTTAGACACTTTGATGTTCATTATTTACTGTACCTAAGGGCCCAGCGACTAATAAGTATTCAATGGGAAAAGTCTCTCGGAATTAGTTGTCTCTTTTTTCTCCTTATCACTGTATTTCAGTAACCTTCATTTCCACTAACACTTCTGCCATCATTCAAGTGTTGCCCCTAAAAAACCGTAGGTCTGTTAAACTTTGATCTTTCAACTTACATTTTACCAAAATGAAATCCCTTCCCTATGTATGTTTCTGGACATGGTCTCCCAAACAAATATGTGTTTACAATTTTTAATGAATTTTTCCCAATCTTATTTTACTGTAAAGTCATCAGAAAGCAAGAAAATTTTTCTCCTGGCTACTTGTCCCTAGAAAGGCAGAGTTAGAACTGCCTAGGCTTGGGGAATACACCTGTATTTAAAGCTCAGCTCTGTAATTTACCAGCTAGGAGATTTGGGGCAAATGATTTCATAAAAGGGATCAAAACACCTGCCTTGAAGAATTGCTGTAAAATGAGGCCAGGGTTGTAGAGTTATTTTCCCTTAAGACCATGTCTTTTTCGGGCTTGGCCCCACAGGCTGGGAGCCCAGGTTGTGCTGTGAACCCCACCCCGGCAGGGAGTGTCCGCCAGGAGGACCCCGCCTGACATGAGAGTTATAGGACCAAAGAGACAGGGTCCTTAGCCAGACACCCTGCAAATGCGGGGAGTGGCAGGAAACGTGTGGAAATCCCCCAATGGGACACGTGCGGAGCCCTGCTGGGCCCAGAGCTCCGTGGAGAAGCAAAGGACCTGTGAGACCTGGTCGGGTGACCCTCTGAATTTCCACCTGCTCCAAACACTCCCCTTTCTAAGGCCCCCCGAAATGCACTGAGCCCAAGAGACACAATCACTGGCCTGGGGCTTCCAGGGGAGGCCGGAACTAAGGCCCTGGTGGTTAAGGATAAGTCTTACACCATTTTACAGGGGAAGGCGCATCTCAGCCAAGAATTAGATATGGTTTCAGCAATTTTTTCCCTTTTTGCTTTGTTTTGTTCTCAAGGTTGAGTCATTTAATCTCTCTGAATCTCAGCTCCAGACCTAAAAGGCAAATACAATATCCTCTTTCTGCCACTACAGTATACCGAGAAACCCAAATTCCATCAAAACAGATGATGCAGAGGGGACCACAGGAGTTAGGAAGTCCTGTGGGGTAGAGGGAGGCGCTCCTGAGGGTCAGCGCACTCTGCCCGCCCGCCCACGGGAACCACCCGGCCCCCGGGCGCCGCCTCTGCCAGACCCGGTCACCGGGCCCTGCTCTTCTGACCTATAAGACTCAGCTTTGGGAATTGGTGTGTCTTTAAATCCTTCCCAGCTCTAGAATTCAATTAATTCTGTTCCACTAAAATTAAGTGTCTGAGAGGCGATAAATGATTTAAACTGTTATCCTCACCGTTGTGGCTGAGTTAGCCAGCAATCGGCGCTTCCCAGGTGTGATCAGACTTTGCGCAGCAGAACCCCTTGCGGTGTCCCCTCTGACAGGGGGGACACTAGCATTTTCATAGGAAGCTTGTGGGATCCAGAGACCCCTGGACTCCAGGAGAGCTTCTCAGGGGTGTTCCACCCAGCGCGCCTGTTCCCCAGGTGGACGCTGTAACTAGACAATCGCACTGGCCCCAGGGTCTACGCTCTGTCCTGTGGAAGCAGCACTGACCCTGGACCTGGAGCCGGAGATGCTCCTTGCTGGGTTTGGAGCCACCTCTCATGCATCGCATCTGCCCCGGAAACCTGCCGGCCTACCCCCCTCCCCATGCGTGTGCCTCCCCGTCCGCTGAGCCAGGTGGTCCTATATCTGAACAGCTAAATCACCTCATTCTCTCACCGAGTGCACCGCTCATATCTAAGCAGAACACCAACCTTTCATCTTCTTTAAGAACGGAAACAAAATGCAGAATCATGTTTTTACCGTGACATCCCGTCATAGCCTTGGCATTATTTAGAAACTAAACACGACCTCGTTTTCACTTCTCTGAGAGTTTTGCATACTTTCCACAGACTGTTGCCTGGTATTTCCTCTTGTTCTTCCTCTGCCTCTTTGATGAAAATACCCTGCCCCAGGCTTTCACCAGCGATTCTTGGCATGTGTTGGTGATATCTCCAGATTGCAGGAGCCTTTATGTTTAATCATGGTCCTCACCACAGAGGTATTTCATCACATTTGGCAGCAAAGAATGGACATGCCTACCAAGCAGGTAAAATTATTCTAATCACGTCTGGTCAAGCTCTCAGACTTTCCCCTAAGAAAGAGCTAAGGGTGTCACCATGCTAAGGACCCGGCGGGCCAGCTTTGAGTAAACGGACTGCGTGATGTTTAAAGGCACTGAGATCTCTGTCTGTTTCCTCATTAGAATGTGGACTGAAGATGGCAGCAAGCACTGTGCTGGGCAGAGCAATTTAATAAATATGTGCTGGTCGATAAGCTAAAGCTGGAGAAAATTCAGGACTTTTTTAAAGCGAGTAAGTGCTGAGCAGCCCCGCTCACCTGCCAGGGAACACAGGGCAGGTGGCTTCTCCGGCAGAGGTTTTATCTGTGCCCATCGCAAGGTTGAATGAGTTGCATTCTCTCTTCTGGAAACACAAAGGTCGGCGTTATTCGGCTATTACAGCATAGGTCAGAGCCAGATTTTCTGTTGAGTCGAGCATTTAGTCTGTCCATGACGGCTGCCACTGACGAGGTCACTTTGTTCCCTGATGAACAATCCCCTCAGCCAATAAGGAGGAAAAGACACAAAGGAATTGACCCCGATCAGAGACCAGGATGGAAATCCAGGCTCGCGCCCCTATAATGTGGATCAGAACTCGGACATGGGGTGCAGCCAGGGTGGTTCTGCTGCCCCAGCGGCCCTGCTACAAAGTGGCCACGTCCTTGGACACACCGGAGTCTTAGAATAAAGCTCTGGGGTCGGCTCCAAGTGGTGAAATGTCCTGTGAGTGTTGATGTGTCCCAGTTTCTTCTGCAGAGACCTGTGCCGGTCTCCTTCCTGAGCCCGTGGCCGTGTTTCCCAGCACAGGACTGTTGTGATGGGGCTGGGGTGTGGGTCAAGTGTGCCTCCCCAGATGTCAGGTCCCCAGCCTCCAGAACACCTTCAGGGGAAAGCTGCCTCAGATCATCACACATACAAAGGACCTGGGAGTGGTAACGACGGCACAGGCAGTACGAATGCCTTAGTGAGGGACCATGACCCCTGCCCCTGTGTACACTCAGAAAGAAGGGTTTTTCTACAGGACTTTTTACAGGACTGTTCCAGTAAAGATGTCAGTGGCTTGAAGCTGAGGACAGAATATATCTAAGCTTATAGGATTCTGGTGGCCCCAAGGACCGCACACGCGTCATCTGTGGCTGTGTAATGAGTTACCCCGAAACGCGACAGCTCAAACGGCAGTCTCTTACTCTCCTACAGCTGTGAATCTGGGGGTCCTGAATTGCTGTCATGGAGCTGAAGTGAAGGGGTTGGCTGGCCGGTTCCTTCTGGATGCTCCAGAGCAGACTGTCCCCTCACCCTTTCCAGGGTCCGGAGACTGCCTGCATCTTTGTTTCACGGCCCCTTCCTCCATCTCCGAAGCCAGCGTGCAGCATCTCCCCATCTGCTCCCATCACGTCTCCTGCTCTGACTCCACCTCTCCTGCTTCATTTCACAAGGGCCCTCGGGTTTAAACTGGGTGCCCAAGATGATCCAGGATAACCTTTCCATTTTAAGATCTTTAATTTCATCACACACACACACACACACACACACACACACACACACAGTACCTTTTTCTAGGGAAGCGTCACCATGTCCTGTGCTGACAATGTTCTGTTCACTCTGCCCCCAGAACACCCCTCAAACTATTCCATCTCATTGGACTATTGCAGGATCTGCCAACAAATTTCCCCAATTCTATTCTCCTCCTCCATGTAACTTCGTCCATGTGACAAACCTGACAGGTTATCTGTGTGGCGAGTGAGTCACCAGGAGGCAGGTCCCTCCTCTGGGCCCTCACCCGGTGCAGGCTGCTTCATTTGTACTCATTTAGCCTTGTGTTTACATGTGCGTCTCCCTGACTAAATTAGGAAGCGATTGAGGGTGATTATGTTTTTACAGCTTTGGCCCAGCTGTTCCCTCCAGAGCGACACTGGCTGTGGGGGTGTCAAGTGCAGCTGAAGCCAGTGTGGGGACTCAGTGTCAGGATCCCTGTTCTGCCAGTGGTGGCCCCAGGTGATGTCTGCTGGGCTCAGAGCCCTCGGCTCTGTGCAGATCCCCTCCCCCGAGCTCTGCTGTGCCATTTCCTCTGTTCAGAACAGCCAGCATCTCCCACCCACATCATGGGGTCTGCACACACTTTTTCTAATTAAGAGCCATTGTCAGAATGCCCTGATTAAAATACGACCTCTAAAGATTTGCCTTTATTTTCATTTTTAGTTGTGAATTTTTTTACTCACAGAATTTATATAGTCTTGTGTATTTTAAAAAGTATAGAAATTTTAGAATAATAGTCAAAAACCCCCATTTACCTTCTTTTCATGTCGGTGACCCTACCCTGCAACTAAGCAGTGTTGTCTATTTGAGAATTTAGTTTTTGTATATATTTCCAACTTGAATATATTTCCATCATGCATTTTTTCAAATATGCCGTTTTGTTTATATGTGTGTAGATTTTTATCCAGAAATTCTGATGTTCGAGCTCTTTCCAGTGCTTTGCTGTCATGATGTTGCAGTAAAGGTCAGTGTGAGCCCCTCTCTGGGCCGTGGCCCCTTCTGCAGTCAAGCGTCCTAAAAGCATAGTCGGTGGGTCACAGGATGGAGAGGTGCCAGGTCAACAGACTTAAATTCATCTTCCGCCAACAGTCTGCGCATGTGTGTTTTCACATCCGCTTCCCAATCTGATGGAAGAAAAATGGCATCCCACTGCTTTTAAAATACACTGATTGGAGTTCCCGTCATGGTGCAGCAGAGGCAAATCCAACTAGGATCCACGAGGTTGCAGGATCGATCCCTGGCCTCGCTCCATGGGTTAAGGATCTGGCGTTGCCGTGGGCTGTGTTGTGGGTTGCAGACGTGGCTCAGACCCCACGTTGCTGTGGTGTAGGCCAGTGGCTGCAGCTCCGATTAGACCCCTAGCCTGGGAACATGCATATGCTGCTGGTGCAGCCCTAAAAAGCAAATATATACTGAAGAGGTGGCACAAACTTTCATGTGTCTAATGTCCAGATTTTATTTCATCCAGAAGAGAAAGCAGCAAGGAAGGCTGGCGAACACTGCAGTAAGTGCCGGGGGGCCAGGCACCGTGACACTTGCTTTCCATACAGCGGCCGGTGCCGGATTCTTTCTTTCAGATACCGGCTCTCAGCTTGCGCTGCATCAGCATCACCTGGAGGGCAGGTTCCAGCACAGGCCGCTGGGCAACCCCACCCACCCAGAGATGCTGGCCCAGGAGACAGCCAGGAGGTGGGGAGCCCTCTGGCGAGGCCCCAAGGAGGCTGCCTTTGCCATTCCTGGCGCCACCTGTTGAGAACCACTGATCTAAAACAGATGGAAAACTCAAAATAATTCCCACATCCAGTGTGCATGTTTTTTCTTTATAAGAGCTAGTTCCTTTTCGGCCATAAAATCCAATAAATACCTACATCTGCAAGAAAATGCATCTGGAGGGCGAGAAGGAAGCCTGGGGATATAAAAGGAAATAAGGCGTATTTATCACACCTTTACTGGAGCTATATTGCACATACCACAGATACTTAAGAGCCAGGAAAACAAGTCCTTTCTACTTGTGTGTGAATTATGGGAGAAATGCAATGTTGAGTCAGCCCTGAAAGGAGGTTAGGGACCTTTCTAGATCCTTCGGGGAGAGGCCACGCTTGCCTCTCAGTTTTCCAGGTTGGTCACAGATACACTTCACATCTATGGTGTTTTTCCTCCTTTACACCCCTGCAGGAGCGGAGGATTTGATAACAGAGTTCTGCCTCCCTGCTGTGTATGTGCGTCTGTCTGTCTGTCCGAATTCACCACATGGCCAGATAAAACATGGTTAGAAGTGCTATTTGATTGTTCTTAAAAAGTCCATCCCTACTTTTCAAAATCGTATGAATGGTTTTCAGTTTTCTCATTACAAACCCCTTTACTGAGGCTATAAAACACTATGACCCAAAGGTTTATGGAGGGGGCATTCTTTTCCCAAAATGGCGTAATTTATAAAACTGGGAAATTTTCATTATTTTACCAAACAGTAGCCAACACGTCCTGAGATTTTACTATAGAATGAACAATGTACTGAGTGCTTTGAAGAGACACGACAAAAATATGAGTACTGGAGTTCTTGCTGTGCCTCAGTAGGTTAAGAATCCAACACAGTGTCTGTCGGGATGTGGGTTCGATCCCTGGCCTCGCTCAGTGGGTTAAGGATCCGGTGTTGCTGTAAGCTGCAGTATAGCTCCCAGATGTGGCTTAGATCCAGTGTTGCTGTGGCTATGGTGAAAGCCCTGCAGCTGTAGCTCCAATTCGACCCCTAGCCCAGGAACTTCAATGTGCTGCAGGCACAGCTGTAAAAAAATAAAATAAAATTATATTTTATTCTTGTATCAAATATTGGGATATTTGGATCACACCGGGGTCTTAGGATGAAGCTCTCTTGGGTCAGCTCCAAGGAATGGGAAAAACAGAGGAACGTAAGTGAATCCAAATGGTCTGGGAGCAGCAGACGCCAGGGTTCCTGCCACCGGGAAGGACATCTGGGGCCTCAAGCAGCATCGCCTACAGCACAGAGGAGGGGTCCCCATGAAAAACAGAGTCGCCACGGCCCCCAGCAGAGCAGCTTCCTCCCCACCCGAGTCTGTCCACGTCACACTACAGTGCTGGAGCAGACACCTTGCACACCTTTGCAGCCACTGGGCCTCTAGAAACTAAATTATGATGCTGTAAAGAGCTTTACATGATGAGATGAAAAACTTCACATCTACAAAAGAAATCAGCTTGGGCATTTTGTCTGTCAGATTAATCTCTTAAAAGCAGAACAAATATAGTGACTTACTACATTTTTAATAAGAACTGACTGCAGGAAGTCATAGGTCAGCCTCTCACATTCAGATTCACAATCAAAATCCTCAAGAAAATATCGGAATTTTGTCCCCCCCCCCTTGGGACATTAAATTCATGATAGAGCTGAAAGAATTTGTCCTTTAATTGGGGGTCAAGGAAAGAGCACAATGGTCAACTCACTGCAGCGTGTAACTCTGTTTTGCAAACACAAACACAGTATCTTTTAGACTTTTCAAGATTGAATCCAAAATTAAGGCTAGACATTAGAGTCTTTCATGAGGAATGTTTTGCTCATTCATCATGTCAAATGTAGCTTTTTGACAAAGCAGTGCTTGAAAGTCAAATCGGTCAGCGTTCTTCACAACTGTGACACAGGGGACACATTTGATAAAGGAAATTTAATTTGGTTATTGGTGTCAAATCATCGTTTGTCCTCAGGGTGGGATCAGCACCCTGCGAAATCCCACCTTCCTGCCCCAGCAGGTGTCACGTGTGTGCTCAGAGCTGGGTCACTCTGCCGCTGCAGAGCCCGGTGGTGGAAGCAGATTGTTCACATCTGGCCTTGTGCATGAATCATCCACCAAGCCCTGATCCACATTTAAGTCTGATTTAATAGACGTACAGAGAGCACTGGACCTGCCTCCCTGGACACCGTCTCTCAGGCCACCCAGGAAATCTCAACAAACTCTAAAAAGGAGAAATGGCATAAGCTGTGATTTTCTAGCCATGGGCAACAAGAATAAAAAATTTTAACAAAACACCAAGGGAAAAAAAATGTCTCTACAATTGAAAGTTCTAAAAATACCAGTCCAAAACATAGTTAGACTGTTGTTCTGACACGAGCATCATTAATATCAACTGATAAAGACATAAATGTTAAAATAAAGAGAACAAGAAAAAAAAGTTAAACTTTTAATATGCATAAATATAGCAGCCATTACTTCTACATTCATTCTAAAGTGAAAAAAAAGATCAAATACTTAGTTTTAGTGCACCTCATTAGATTTTATTCACAGAAGAAATCTAGTTATGAAAAAATGATTGCATTAATTACGGTAAACCCGTACAGAGGAAAAATGCAGGATATATCCATTAATTACACAGAAAAATAATCAAAAATTTCTATTAACTAGAAAAGCAGACTATAAAACACTGATAATGTAATTATGGGTAGTTTTTAATTTTCTTGTTTTATCATTCCCGCCTATAATTGTCTTACTTCTATAATTACATGAAAGCCATTGGTAGTTTTGTTAAGTCACCAGACATAATGACAGGAGAAAATAATATGATAAAATTCTCAGCACACAGAATAGAATGAACTCTATTTGAATGTCATGTTTTCTTCTTAATCCAACTACTAAAGTCTTTGAAAGTGAAAGTTATTTACATTGAATGCTGTTTTGATGTAATGTGACTTACATTTCCAAATACAGTCTCAATGCTAAAAATACTCACAGCAATAAAGCAGTATGGCATCTAATTTGAATGTCATGTTTCTAGACATGGAAGAATCATTTATTCTCAGGAATAAGCTGAGGTCAGCCCAAAGCATCCTTTACCAGTGACCTTGCTGGCAGCTAGTTCCCCAAAATGAGAAGACCTGTTTGTGCTGGGGCGGAGGGGAGTTCTGTTCTCAAATTGATGGAGGACACTGATTCCAGCTCACTTTCTTTACTACAATGTCTGAGAAGCCTAACAGACTAATAACAGAGCCTATGTTTCCAGGAGAGGCCACTGATTTCAGGTGCATGCAAAGCTTTTAGGGTTTGCTTGATTTTTTGTTCTGGCTTTTGTGTTTAATCCTGGGCCCAAATTTTAGTAAGTAACTCTCACAATTAGTATCCTGGCAAACATGACTTAGCAAACCCAGCCCTAAATAAACAATTAAGGCTTCTAAAAATGCAAGAGGGTTTCTGGCAAGTTAACAGCAATAAATGGCTTTCTGGGTTTTACAAGCCCCGTGTCCCCAGCCTCCAGTCATTACATGCATGGCCCTGATGAGAGGATGGAAATGCACCCAAGGCAAGTCACCGCTGTGACAAGCTCCCTCGCAGGACCAGAGCCTGGGACCTTTGCGCGGAAACCGTGTCCTCGCAGAGTCGCTGCACTGGTGGTGGGCAACAGGGGACAGCCCACTCACTCATGTCTGCTCCGAAACCCGTCCCCAGAGAGGACCCAGCACCCAAGCTCTGTATGAAGAACCACATGCACCAAACATTTGGGCGCCAAACGTTTCTTGCAAAGAGCCAAAGAGTAAATATCTCCGGCTCTGCGGGCCCTGTGCTCCCGGTCACGCTCACTCAACTCTACCTTGTGGCCCAAAGCACCAGCAAAGAGCACACGGGATGGTTTCCAGTAACATCCACTTAGGAAGGGACACTGAGGTTTGATTTTAATATCATTTTCCTGTGTCACAAAATCGTCTTCATTTTCTTTTTTTGTCTTTTTGCCTTCTTAGGGCAGCACCCGCGGCATATGGAGGTTCCCAGGCTAGGGGGTCGAATTGGAGACGTAGCCGCCAGCCTTCGCCAGAGCCACAGCAACGCAGGATCCAAGCCACCTCTGCGAACTACACCACAGCTCATGGCAACGCCAGATCCTTAACCCACTGAGCGAGACCAGGGATCAAACCCACAACCTCATGGTTCCTAGTCGGATTTGTTAACCATCAAGCCACGACGGGAACTCCACAAAATTGCCTTCTTTTCGCTGAGTGTGTGGGGCAGGAGATGAGAAAAAAAAAAAAAAAGCACTGTTCTCCCAAGGGCTGTGGACACAGGAAAATTCTTTCCAAGGTCATAGCAGCAACTTTGAGTGGTGTAGGAGACCAGGACCTGCGTTAAGTGAAGGGGATGCCAAAGACAGAGTCCTTTTTCTGACTACCCCAGCCTTTTGTGAGTCATCTTTGCTAGCAAGGATGGGCACTCTTGCCCATAAACCTCTCCCATGTCCACTTACCTGAGACATTTCAAGCTGCATCCAAGCAGGCACGCCTCCTTTAGGCTCCGTTTTGTGTTTGACCTTACTTCACAGGCACCTGTTCAGTGGTAGGCCCAGCCCATGTGTTCATCTGTGTGTGCTGTGGCCATCCCCACTATCAGGGCATGTCTCATTGAAACACACCATCTGGCAAAACTCTTTCCTTGAGCTTATTCTAAAAGGTACATGCACCCCTGTGTTCATTGCAGCACTATTCACAATAGTCAAAATGTGGAAACAACCCAAATATCCATTGACAGATGAATGGATTAAGAAGATGGGGTACATAGATGCAATGGAATACTACTCAGCCCTGAAAAAGAAAAATAATGCCATTTGCAGCAACATGGATGTAACTAGAGATTCTCATACCAAGTGAAGTAAGTCAGAAAAAGAAAGACAAATACCATATGATATCACATATCTGGAATCTAAAATATGGCACAGATGAATCTATCTACACAACAGAAACAAACTCATGGACATAGAGAACAGACTTGTGGTTGCCAAGGGGAAGGGGGAGGGAGTGGGATGGATGGGGAGTTTGCAAACTATTACATTTAGAATGGATAAGCAGTGAGATCCTACTGTATAGCACAGGGAAATATACCCAAGCACTTATGCTAGAACATGATGGAAGATAATATAAGAAAAAGCTGGGTCACTTAGCTGTACAGCAGAAATTGAGAGAACCTTGTAAATCAACAAAAATAAAACAATTTTTTAAAAAAGAAATAAGCCTTCTGGGGCAGATTCCAAGTTTTTGCTCTTAACAGTGTCACCACGAATATATGTGTTCACCTTCAGAAGATATTTTTCCTTGAGCTTATTCCCTGAATTTGAACTTAAGCTGTAAAAGCACTAGCAGTGCTTTCAGGTAGATAGAAAGGGTATTTCTTAAAAATTGCCATATATTTTTACAAAGTGTATTCTAGAGGTCCACGAATATGCATGAAAAGAAAACGTGTTCCTGCATCTACTGCTAAGAAGAGGTTCCGTAAGGACACAGATGGGAAAAAAAAAAAAGCCCAGAAAATTAAAACACTAAAAATTTGCCAGGGACAAATGGAGACTTTGCTCACAAATACTTTCGTGATTGAGTTCCACCTGTGTTATTGTATTACCACCCATTGATAGAGCAGAGGTGTGACAGTGTATAAAACCCTAAGGAGAATCAGACACAGGCAAGTGACACTCATCCAGAGCAATTGTAAGAACTCCAAAGGCAAGACAGACTCACTAAAACATATTAGAATTTCACAATTATGCAAATTAACATGTCTAAAGGGGCTTGATCACAGTTTCTTTGCATTTTTACTTAGTTTTTATTCATAAAGGAATCGGGTGAGTATGTGCCTTGTGGGTACAAGGGATAATTTCTTTAATGAATAAGGGCATGATAAAAAAATACAGATACTCAGCAGGGCTATCAAATTAACAAAAAAATCTAATAATCTGGATGCCACCAGGAGGCAATTTAGAAGCCAGTTACAGTTCATTGTCTTGGTAGAAACCAGGTCTTTCACTATGTCTTAGACCATCAATAATGATATGTTATTAAAGCAGAATTAAATCTTAAAGTACATTTGTCCACAACTGAATAACACAATAAAGTAATATTCAGGGCACCCTATTCTGTGAATTATATTGTTATTACCTTAAAACCCCCCAACATTAAAACTGGAGAGAATCTTAGAGAAGCCCACAGTTGCTGCATAAATGGCCAGTGCCACTGCGTCACCGGGGAGCTGGTGGCAGGAGATAAGGACTACACTGCCCTCCCGCCTCCCAGATGTGCTCTTCTTCCATCCAGATGCCAAGGGGGACCCATGAGGGTACCCAGGAGAGCGGTGGATTTTACAGGTCCTCCCCGACCAGGGTAGCATCTCTGGTCCCCCAGAAACAACAGGGCACTTTAGTTGTTGCCCGTCTTACGGAACCGTCAGTCCATCAAGATTTTCTAAATAATACTGGGGTTCATTCTCTGGCAGAGCACGAGTTTCTGAGCAGGAAAAGTATTTAAATTGCTCAAAATGGGTCTTGCTGCCACTGTTAGTGTGGCTGCAGACAAGGAGGACGAAGGAGGTACTCACCCCTCTTTCCTCTGAGCCCCCTCCCCACGTCTGCGTACGTCTGCGATCATCGCCTTGCTCGGCCCAGGCTCTTCGGGGGTCTTGTAGCTCTTATTCCTACAAGTGTCTGTGTGATAGTTGGGGTGAGAGCACTGGTGGAGATCAGGGGCGGAGGGACATCTGGGTGGATGGGGTCTGGCCAAAGGCAGGGGATGTCCCATTCACTCAGCTGCCATAAGTGATACAGTATAATAGGAGCAGATTTCTGGAGCATTTAAGACTATTTGGGGGAATTCCTGGAACTCGCTGGCAAAGGAAAACTAGTTAGAAAGACAGAAAAGGAGAGAGGGAAGGAAGAAAGAAGGGAGGGAGGGAAGGAGAGAGGAGGGAGGGAGGACAGGCAGACCCAGGCATCCTACGGTCCAGCAGGAAGGGACTCAGTCTATTATTGTTATTATCTATTATGTAATAGATATATATTATTATTATTAAATAATAATCTATTATTATTATTTAAAAGGACATATGATATCTTTATGTGGAAGAAGTGTGGAGAAGGTGGGTTACATGTCAATGTGTATTCCTTTTCCATTTTTAAAAATTTCTATGGAAGCAAAGTATTTGCAGATGCACAAATAGAAATGTAAACTAATGTCATACAGCAACATGAAACTCTGCTCCCAAATTAGCTTGCTGTTTTTAAAAAGCAGCAGATAAGATGCTTTTCTAATTAGAAAATTATGTTTTCATAACTTGATTTGGAAAATGCATTAAAGCACAGAGAGGAACATGAAAATGATCCATAATTCCTTGTCAACTGGAAAGTCTAAATGTCTATATGATGAAAGCATAATAAATGTCTTTATAGTGCACATTCACACCCACACACACAAAGGAGGTGTGCATTCTTAACTTTCTATTTTTTACAAACTATCTGTGCAGCCCTGCAAGGTGGGTTCCATGAGCGCCATGCCCTGCCCACCTTCTTCAAGAGCCTGTCAACACCAGCTCAGGACAACTGGAAATAAATAGTATTGCTGGTGTCAGCAACCTTCTGTTACTAAAGGTTCTTTTGCAACAGATTTTTTGAAAGGTATCTCATCTCAGAGATCTATCATAATTAGGGTTCTTGTTTCCCTCAGGTTGACCATTTAGATGGTTTCCAAGTTTTGCTATAAATAGATACACAAGAACAGGAAAGCTTACCTGGATCCATGACTCTATCCTTAGGGTAAAGGAAGAATCCAAAAGTGGGCAAAAAAGTGAACCTCTGATGCATCACATTGTTTTCCAGAAAGGTGACTTTCTGTTAACACAGATCTCCTTACAGCCATGTACATTTCACTGAACCAACTAAGCATCGTTATCTGTAGTAGTTTTAATTTAATAGATGAAAAATCTTATTTTAATTTTATTCTGAAATCCTTAGACCATGTGAGATTAAACATTTTTCTACTTATGATAAAAAAAAATTTTCTATTTATTGCTCCAGAGTCTACCTGCCACTCTTCCCTGACTGATGGCTGTGAGCTCAGCACATGGCAGGACACGGAAACATGGTAAGAGGTGTTGCATTTGATTCTTCAAGGTCACCTATAAGGTTTTTTTTTTTTTTTTTGGTCTTTTTGCCTTATCTAGGGCCGCACGCGCGGCATATGGAGGTTCCCAGGCTAGGGGTCTAACAGGAGCTGTAGCTGCCGGCCTTCACCACAGCCACAGCAATGCAGGATCCGAGCCGCGTCTGCAACCTACACCACAGCTCATGGCAACGCCGGATCCTTTACCCACTAAGCAAGGTCAGGGATCGAACCCGCAACCTCATGGTTCCTAGTCAGATTCGTTAACCACTGAGCTACGACGGGAACTCCAAGGTCACCTATAACTTTTTAATTGCAGTTTTGTGGTACCAGATATCTTTAATTTTTATGTGATCAAATCTATCATTCTTTTTTCCTTATGTATTCTCCTGTCCATATGTTTTTTTTTTAAAAGGCTTCTTTATCTTAAGATCAAATACTTATCTACATTCTAGTTCAATATTCCACTTCATTTAAATCCCTTATCCATCTGGAATTAATTTCATTTTATGCTGTGAACTACATATCCTGATGGCTCAAATGTTAGGCTGCTTTTACCAGTAACAATGATTGAGAAAACAATCATTTTTCTAACCACTTTGGAATTTTCCTTTATCTAACACTAAATTTTTAGCAAAATCACTAACTTTGTTTGTAGCATTTGCATTTCATTATTTTCTTAATCAGCTGTTATTTCTTCAGAGTGCTGAGTTTGTTTACGATCGAGTTTTATATATAGATTTTTGTGATTTTTTAAAAAATCATATGTTTTAGATTTAACCCACTGAGCAAGGCCAAGGATTGAACCTGCGTCCTCAAGAATGCCAATGGATGCTGGTCAGATTCTTTTCCACCAAGCCATGATGGGAACTCCCACACAATTTAATGATGGGAAAATGACTTTAGTAGACCTTCCTCTAAAGAAGATGATCTTCGTCCAAAGAAATGATGAGAAAAAGATGCTGAACATCACTAGTCATTAGGGAAATTCAAACCAAAACCACAATGAGATACCAGTTCCAACCCATCAGGACGGCTAAGAGAGAGACAGAGACAGAGAGAAAGAAATAGATAGGAAATATCAAGTGTCAGTAAGGACCTGGAGAATGTAAGATGGTTCAGCCACTAAAGAGAACAGTTTGGTGGTTCAAAGTTAAGCACATGTTCAGAGCAGATCTATTCACAGTAACCAACAGGTGGAAACAACCCAAACATCCATCACCTGATGAACAGACAAACGTACCATGGAATTGTTCATTCACTGAAAAAGGAATGCAGTGATAATACATATAACATATAACATGGATTGACCTTTAAAAAATAAAAGAAGCCTGTCACGAAGGTCACATATCATATGATTCTGTTTATATGAAATAACCAGAAAAGGTAAATTCACAGAGACAGAAAGCAGACGGTGTGGCTGAGGGGACAGGGAGAAATAGGAGTGATCACTTAAGGGTTAATGGACACAAGATTTCCTTTTGGAGAGATGAAAATATCTTGGAACTAAATAGAGGTGATAATTGTACGACACTGTCGATTGGCTATGTGCCATGAATGGCCATCAACCCAGGTATTCTGCTTTCTAAGCTGTTCAATTTACCTGATTTAGTGCATTCTATTACACTACGGGTAATTTAAAATATTTAAATAACTCATCTGAAAACTAAGAATACCCAGCCAAAGAAGAGTTTAATTAATGGTTTCAGAAGCATGAGAAAAGTCAATGTTGTAACAATGAGCAATTAATGGAGGTGAATATGGTATCAGTGAGGAAACTGATTTTTTTCCTTCCATTTGTAGAATGTGGTAAGCTGACTTTCACCTAAAATTCTCTGGAAATACAGAATAGAGCAGTTCTTGCTCTGTGGATGCTGGAAGCCTGTGTAGACCTAGACAATTTTCTTGACTCCTGAGTCCTATTTCCTTCATCTTAAAACATGAAAGCCTTTAACCAGATGATCTCTGCTTTGGTTAACCTTCCGTGATTTTGCCCCACTTTTTTTCTCATTATTTGATTTCCTCAAGTGAATCAAATACCTATAATGAGCATCATCTGATGTGAAAATAAGAGCAGTCTCACTTCTGTTCTGTTGTCATGCAAAGCCACACTAGAGAACATTCTTATTTCTCAGGAAGACAGCTTTTGATTGAAAGGCTTTGATGGCAATTTTCAGCTTCACCAAAAGCAAAGCTGTTTGGGTACCACTGGAGCAATGTCAAGGGAAATTCTTTCCTGTGATAGCCATTCCCCTGTAAATCCTCAGGTTGGGGACCCTGAGGATTCAGGCTCAGGGTCCTAGAGCACTAGTGCCCCAGCTGTTCATATCACCAAGCCATCACCTGGGAGATCTGATGGTAGCATGGTAACAATTTTTGCTTAGTCTTTTGGAAATAATACTAATACTCAGCCTTCCTCACATTGCATAATTAGTGGGATAATATTATTATTGTACACGGCATTGAAAGGCTCCAAGAACCTTTTTCCAGTTAACTCTGGGAGAGAGAAAATCACACATAACAAATAGCAAAAAAAAAAAATGGCCAAAATAATAAAAAAAAATCTTTCCAGACACTCCACTAAGAATTATAAAATTTAGTTCAAATTTCATAAAAAACTACCCCTGAGAACCAAAGCAGACAAGACAAGAAGCAAACGACCCAGTTTCAGTCGATTCTTAGGGCTGTTCAGGGGACTTGATGGCTCCGTTATACACCTGTTGGCCCCACAGTGCTAATTACCTTTTCTTGATGGCACCATGTCTGCTCATTCACAGGTCGGTCTCTGTCACAGGGGCATAAACCTCGGGGTTCCACGTACCCTCTGTCTCCCGTGCCCATCACTGCTCTGACACAGTAAGTGTTCAAAATCGTTCAGCAGATAAATAGACAAAAAATGCTAGAAAACACTCTGTAGGAAATGACTTGGAAGTTGTGCCAAGACTATTTTTCCCGTTGCTAAGGAAGAGAATTGCAGCTGTGATCTTTTCTTGAGCTCACACTTACTGGTGGGCATGACAGTTAAGAAGACACTCGCCGCTTGAAGAGGTGAAGTAGGAACTAGAATGTTCCAGGCACATCAAAGTTAGGGCACAGTGTCAAAGTTCAAGGGGTTATCATCATGTTCCTACCCATTTCTTTCTGTTCTTGTGGTTTCCTTCTACAAAACCTCTCAACTACAGGAAGGCTGATGAGAGTGGATAAATTAACAGATATACATCACTGTATATGAAATAGATAACTGACAAGAAACTTCTGTAGAGCCCAGGGAACTCTAATCAGTATCTTGTAATAACACATAAAGGATGAGAATATATATATATATATATATATATATATATATATATTTCTTTTTCATATTCTTTTCCTTTATGTGTATCTGAATCACTTTGCTGACACCAGAAACTAACACAACATTGTAAGTCAACTATACTTCAATTTTTTTAAAAAGGAAAAAAAAGGAATATGATGATCTTTTTAAGTGAGCACCTTAAATTATGGAGAAACAGGAAATTTTAAGAAGTGAATATTTCATTGGATAGCATTAGTGGTAGATTGTTTAATAAATGATTTAGGACAATAATTTTTAAAAATATTGTTACGTTACCTCACCTCTTTGTTCAATAAAATGAATTCAAGAATGCTAAAATTGTAAATGTCAACCAAGTAGGCATATAAAAGTATGGAGCAGAACGCAGGTGAATTTTGACTAAGTTTGAGAGAGAGAGGCCTGTCAAAGCATCGCACCAAAGATAGAAATGGACAGAAAACATTAAGAACTTTCTGTGGTTCTCCACTAAATACTGGTTACCTGCGACCTTGGGGTTATGGGGCAACAATCCTACATTCCGAAGGGCCTCTTTATCTGACTTGTCTAATGTGTCCACTTGGGCACCCAAACTCTGACTGCGGTGTCTCTGGCTATGTTTAAATAACAGTACTTCTCTTACACGCAGGCAGGGTGGGAAGAACCACGTAAAAGTCATGCAAGCCTCACAAGGGCTTATTCGACCATCTGGCTTTAAGCACAGGGAAGAAACAGAGGTCAGGTCACAAAGCCCCACGGCTGCTCCTGGGAGTGGACACAGAGCCATGCTGTGGTCACTCCTTGATGCCACCTGGGCCACCGAATGTGGAGACACAGAAACTCTGCTCCGGGGACTCTGTCCACACAGCACGCTGTCATTGGCACGCCCACCCCTGGGGACCCGCATGTGCTCTGGGTCTCCTTTAGGTCGCCTCTTCTTAACAGCAAACTGGTGCCAGATCCGGGCATCGCCCAGCACCATGACAACAGGAACCCAGGATTGGCACTTCTTAATCACCTTAATGCTCGTTTCACATGGTGGGCGCACACCACACATACACAAACACACACACACGCAAATACGCAAACACACAGCACATACACATACACACAGAGGAGAAAGAAATCCAATACAGGCTTTCCCTTTATTTTTCTTGGTATCATACTTAAGTGGATGGTTGAAAAGAAGCACTTTAAATAAATGTCACCACTTTCCTCCAAAAAATTATCGTGCACACATCTATACTGCACACGTCTGCCCCCTGTGTCTTCACGTGGTGCCTGGTCCCTCGTCCTTCCAAAATCTCACATGCACCTTTTCCTCATAACCCATGTGTACAGGGAATCTAGATTTTAAGAGATTATATAATCTCAATAATTACAACTTACCCTGTGGATATCTGTTAACAAAGAACCTGGAGGAATACATCTCCCTTAGGATCTTTCTTAAAAGGCATATTTGCATTCTGATCTCTCAAGGTTCGAGTCATTATTTTAATGATGATTCATAATAATTGGAGTTTTCAGAATGGCTCTGAGGTATGTCTTCACCCAGGGAAACTCAAGGAGTATTTTTTAGTGCAATGTAATGGAAAGAAACATCAAGAACTCCTGCGGGACTGCAGGAAGGAATTCAGGTTGGAAAGAGAATTCAAAACACCCGAACGGTCCCTTCCTTTGGCTCCTGCCTCACAGCCAGTGCCTGAAACACAGGAATCACTCACTTTGTCACAGAAAGAGAGGCACTTCTTCTCCCTTGGAGCAAAAAGAAATATATAGCCTGGCATAGTTTTGTTTTGTTTTTTGAAGGAATGTGAGCCTTCTAATTAAGATCTGAACAAAAACTCATTATTTTATATTGTCCTTATCATGCTAGGAATGTGAAAAATATTCTATTGTCCTTCTAAAATCCCAAGTGTTTCAAGACCCGTTGAAAAGTATCATTAGTTTCCTTTCAGATGAATAAAAACCATCCCCCCAAATGCAAATTCCTACAGCTGAGTATAAAGTGAGAACCTCAAGAAGGATAAATCTGTATTAAATAACAATTTTGAATCCTTTGTTTAACTTTTTTTCTCCTGCCTTATTGTAAATTTCTTTCTCAGAAGTAGTTTTCATAAAAATAAATGTGAAACACAGGGCACTGCATTCCTGATCTTCCTAGAGGGAACCCTAGAATTGTGAAAACACTCCTCATATCTTTTCATGGACTTCCTAGCAGATAAAAATGAAATTAGCGAGAGAGCTTATGAGTTCCCATAAAGTCATGTTACCGAACATTCATCGGTAGTAGAACAGATGAGCAAACAGTGACACAGTCATACAACGCAATTGGAGAGCAAAGACAGGAATTCCTGACACACGTTTTACCAGCTTACATAGGGAATTTAGTTGCCCAGACCTAATTGCAATGCTTGAAGTTTTAGGGAATAATACCCATGGCATCATAGTGAAAAATAGTTCTGGGCTCCAAACCACTGGAAGTATGCCCGTGACATGCACCACGTGCCCAAGTCACACTTGACTGCCCACCCCTGACCCCGGGATGTCATGTGGTCTGTCCCCTCCATAAGGTCCATCTCTGCCCTTCCTCTCCCCCCAGCCTCAGGTAGCAAAGTGTCTTCCTTCCTGAGCACAAAACCTGGGCAACGCAATTTCTTCTACTCTCCAGTCTTACAAAAACCTCCTCTCAACAAAGCATTTCCTCCCAAATAACCAACTCCACCGTGCAGGCACAGCAGCGAACAGCCCAGCACTTCAACAACTCCACACCCCGGCCCTCCCTGCTGTTGTTCAGATCCCTGCTTGAGGATAACGCCGCTTTCTCGGTCTACTTCCTGCCTGAAAAAACTGTGGGCTCAAGTGTCATTTTAGAGTGTGAGTGCTCACACATTTTCCAGTCCTGGCTTGTGCTGTTTTAGGCTGTGCAGCCACAGAAAACTTTTGAAGCCTTCTCATCCATTTTATACAAGTCAATTCTGCATGCAGTGACCTCACCCTGCTTTCTCAGAATGGCTAGAGACTTCCTTGCCATCTGGTTTTGTATTCACGCCTTCTTGGACAAAAAATGCGACAGAGGCAGGACTAACACCGTGTGGAAAATGCCTCCCTTGTGTTCCAGCTCCTGTGCTCTATCAATTTGGCTCTGCACATCAAGGGTTAATAATAGAAAAATGTTGCTTACGCCCCATAACTCAGTAAGTTCCCTGAGGAAATTTCCACCCCCTGGTCCCCAGTTAGTTGTAGCTCTTACTTGCGGATAAGTTTGACTTCAGCCTAGAAAACCTGCAGAGATTAGAGTGGTGAAACGAAAATAACTGCCAACAACTTGGAGTTTCCAGGAGCCTTGTGATCCCTCCCACATGACCAAGCAGGAGAAAAAGAAATGGTCCTTTTCCCTTGAAGGCCAGGTGCCTCTGCAAAGTCTGCAACCTGCCTTTACCCTTCAACCTTGAACCCTCCCACATCCCCTTCCCTTAGCATAAAAGAAGGCTGGATTCTACTCTAAGTTAAGGTGGTTCTTTGGGACACTAGTCCACCACCTTCTCAAGTTTGGGCTTCCCCAACAAAGTCGCTCTTCTTTCCCAACACTTTGTCTCTCAACTTCTTAGCCTGTCGTGCGGCCCACGATACGAGCTTGGACAATAACAGAAGGAGACAGCTTGAGGCTGTCTGGCTTCTGCAGGGAGCCTCAACCTGATGTCGTTAATCTGGACTTTTGCCCTGAGTCACATCATTAATTCATAGCACCTGCTGGGTACCACATCCTTAGTCTCATCTTTGCCCTGAGACAAAGTTTAATCCATTAGAAGATTGTCTCGGGGGGGCTCCTCCTCCCCTGATCCTTATCATTAGGGAACCAGAGCAGTCGGTGCTCCTGAACCTGACATGTTGGGAATTACTGAAGTTTCTCTGGCCCCCTTTGTTTCTGCCTGCACACTGGAGGAGGCTTCCTCTTTCCCAGGATGTCCCCACAGGCACAGCCGAGAACAAATGGCTTCCTGCCCTGGAGCTGTGTGTTCATCCACGCTGCCCCCCCAGGTCCACCGGCAACTCGGGTGACGGGCACTGCCAACCCTGATGGTTACTCACCACCCACGCCAGACCCAGCACCAATGCCAAGTCTGCTAGGTTTTTGTGAAAATTGTTCCACGGTCCCTGGACCCAGACACTTAGGCCGGCAAAGTCTTCACATTCCAGCAGCTGCAAGGCCGGGCGATGGGCCTCTTGGCAGGATATGCTCACATCCGAGGACCAAGCAGTTGGTGATGCCTGCCTGCATCTGCCGCCACCGTTTCCTCCTGGCCCACTCCCCCTCGGTACCCTCCTGCCTGGGGTCTTCCAGCCACCCCACCCCTCCAGCCCCCATAGGTGTCGGGGGAGTGGTAGGTATAGTGTGTGTATGTGTGGTGTGTTTGTGTGTGTGTAGTGTGTGTGTGGTGTGTGTGGGGTATAGCATATGTGTGGTATGTGTGTGGTACGTATATGTGTGGTGGGTGTGTGGCTTGTGTGGTTAGTACGTGTGGCGTGTGTGTGGTGAATGGTGTGTGTAGTACAGCATGTGTGTGTGTGTGTGTGTGTGTGGTGTGTGTGTGGTGCAAGTGGTAGAGTATGCGTGTGCCGTGTGTGTGTAGCAGGTGAGCAGGTGGGAGGATTTGAACTTGCCGAGGAAGCACTTACTGAGCCCTGTGGCAACACACAGATCGGGAAGACGGGCTCCTATCCTAGAAGAATTCAAAAGTGAATTGCGGGGAAGAAAGCCTGGCTTCTACCACCAGGGGCATAAACTTTACTACGACGGTGATGATGGTGACCTCGGAAATAATTAACATTCAGGTACACTTGGCGTCTGACAAAGGCCTCTATGATGTCCACCAGCTCCTGTGACCCTCAGGGCCACCCCCAGAGAGCAGCTTCCCGACCGCACTTTGCGTTGTGCGGTGCTCGCTGGGGTTTGGCGGGGCAAGCAGTGCCCATTCTGCACCGGACTGCCGGGTCTCAGCCACCCCGGCCTCGTGCTCCCCGCTGTCTCGGCAGGTAGCATCTGTGAGCACATGTCACCATCAGAATAAAGTAAAAGATTGAAGCAGACATTGGCAAACTGAAAATTTATGTTAGGAATAAAATGTTTGAGGCTTCTGACTTGTTTTGAAAAGCGTTGTTTTCAAAAATAGCTCAAAATGTCTCATGGCAATCAGGAAAAGAGCAAAACAAGGGGAAAAAAAAGCCCTAAACGAAACAGAGGCACAAACGCCTCAGGGCTTTCTTTGTAGAATATGTCCTTCACAGGAAAACTGTTTTAAGATCTTCTTGGGCAGAAAGATCCTCTTCACACAAGGCAGGGCTTTGTCTGGGCAGGAAGCTAGTGTGACTCTAAGGACAAGGTCCTCCTGTGATAAGTTTGTGCTGGGGTTGTGTGTTCACCGTCTAGCACCGCAGAGAAGAGGGACTTTCAGCCTGTTTCTAGATCAGCACCAAGACACATCCTGCCTGCGAATTCCCAGCTCAGGGCATCTGCTCTATTTTCTCCTCCATTTTCCACCCCTGCCTGCCTGCTGGGACCCAGTGTCCCCTGCCTCTTATTTGTAGGAAAAAAAAAAAAAAAAAGCTTTAGCCTCCTAGGCCTTCCAAGTTCCAAAAAGCAAATTTAATCAGAGAAGTGAGAAAATGCAGAAATAAAGGAAAACTGTCCATCAAGACAAAAATAATAATCATTTAGCCTGATAACAAAGTCAAGACCCTGAATTCCTGCCCAAGGGCTGAAGAGAGCATCCTGAGCCATGTCCTGGAGCTGTTTAGTGGACACAGAAACCCCCAGCGGGTGGAAGAAGTCAGCAGACCACCAGCCAGCAGAGCCCAGACCGGTTGGAGACAGAAAGTGGATGACTGAGACTCCAGAAGCAGCATCCGACCAACCAGAGAGCTGTGCACCCGCCAGTCAGGCATCCTGCACCCACATCCCTCCCTTTGCCTCTAAGATCCATTGCTGAAAGCCTGGAGGAGATCAGGTCTTTGCGGCCTGAGCTGCCTACTTTATTGCAGGGTGCCCTGCAATAAATCCCGTGCTTTCCTTCACCACAACCCGGTGTCACCGGGTTGGCTTGCTGTGCATTGGGGGAGCCACGTTTGATCAGTAACACTGAACATCTTTTAGAAGGAGTGGTCAAAATTAGTGCCTTCGCGTTGTCATTCGTGAACGACAACGCGGAGTGGATTTTTCGGTCCCCACTGAAGCTGTTCTGACTAACCCCATGGACATTGTCCTGCGTGGAAAACAGAATGAGCACACTGAAAACTCTGTTTTATAGAACTTCTTTTTGACCACACGTGGGGATTTACTATTGCATGTCCTAGAAGGTGTGTTTTATCTATAACACCTTTTTTTCTGATTCTTTTCATGGCTCTGGCCATCACTTTACAAATGTCCCACAGGGCCACCTCCGCCTCTGCCTGCCCTGAGTGGGATGGCCCCTCCAGTGTTTACCCTTGAGCCTCTGGGTCTCTTGCAACCTGCAAGGTGATGACACCTAAATCTGGGTCTTAAACCAGACTCTTCCTCCAGACTCTGGATCCGTGGTTGCCAGAGGAAACCTGCAGGGGTCAGGACTGCCTTCATCTTAAGAGAAGATGGAATTTGCCTCTTGCAATGTGTTCACGTTTGTGTTCATGGAGAACCAGAAATGGAAGGTGAAACTGTGGACACCCAGCACCAAACAAGCCAGCAGCATCCAGCGACACTAGCGGTCCCCAAGGAAGTGAAACGTGAAACAAGGCCACTCTCCTCATTACGTGTGTGCGCACGTGTGTATGTGTGTGCACTTTTTTTATAAACACAGTTATCTGCGTTAAAATATACAATAGGCTAGTTGAGGTTATTTCAGTAAACTAATACAGATATTTAAACTTTTCTGTTTTAAGTCTTAGTGTCGTGACTATGCATAGATGAAGCCACATAATCAAAAGCTCTTTGGGTCTTCCCTTCCACAGAGACCTAGCGGAGGGCCAATCTGCATAGTCCCGACACCTCTCAACCACATCTCAATCATTAGCTAAAAAGCAAACTCTTGAACTTGACCTAAAGGGCTCTAGTCCTGTGGTCCTACTGCCTTCCATGCCCCTTTCTGTCCTTATCACAGTCTAGACTGACCCGGAGAGCACCAAGTGCATTCTCACGCCCCTGCTTCAGTCACTTGGTTTCCCCTTTCCCCAAAATACCAAAATACCTTCCTTCCTGTTCTTCAGCGCAGAGGCCAGGAGGGCACGCAGGTGTTACCAGTCACTCCCCACGCTCCCCCCACACACAGTTCCCAAAAGGACTGAGCTGACGGGGCTCTGGGCTCCCAGAGGGAGCATGTGCCCCTGGCAATGCTTGTTCTGTCTCAGGCCTTAGCGCTCTCGTTCCCAGATTGAAAGGCAGGTGGATTTTCCTCACTTATAGATCACAGGACTCTCACAGATCCCTGGCACATAGTAAACTCCCAAGAGTAACTGGATGAAAAATGAACTGTACCCTGTTCACTGATCACTGTTTTTACAAACTTTCCAAATGCAGTTGACACAAGTTTGGAAAACCATGTCCTTATCCAGTTCATTAATAGATCTTTGCTACATGTCTATGTGTCGAATGATTTAATTAGAAACAGACATGGTGAGTGGCGGCTGTTACCCACTGAACTCACCCCCTTTCTCTGTGACTTTGCCAAAATTGGATAATTTCCTTTTTCTTTGAAATTGAAAGAAGATTGCCCCAGCTTCTTTCTATGAGCCAAATGCCATGATTTTTTTTTTTTTTTGCCTTTTAGGGCCACATTCACGGCATATAGAGGACCACATTCATGGCAGTAGGGGGTATAATTACAGCTACAGCTGCCGGCCTTCGCCACAGCCACAGCAACACAGGATCCGAGCTGCATCTGCAACCTACACCACAGCTCATGGCAACTCCAGATTCTTAGCCCACTGAGCAAGGCCAGGAATCGAACCCACAGCCTCACGGTTCCTAGTTGGATTCGTTTTCACTGCACCACAATGGGAACTCCCAAATGCCATGATTGTGGCACGGGTTCCAAGCATCAGAGTCAGCAAAGGCCAGTGGGCTTCAAGGATTGAGGGCATTAGGCAGACAAAAATTCTATGTCCTTCTAGGGCCAAAAGCAAGAAGTGCCAAGCAAGGTCCTTCTGGCAACTCTGCAATTCTGTGGTTTTCCTTTCTTGGTTCTTACATGACTTTTGCTTGGACACTCATTTGCCCCTTCATATCTTCATGAATTAGTTTTATAAACAATGTCTCTTCTCCCTTAAAACCATGTGGTTACCTTGCTCAGGGGAACAAGGATTATATCTTACATTACATATTATAATATGTATCTTATATTATAAATATACGTTATTATGTATTAAAGACACAAATGCTATTCAGAAGAACACCTACTCATAAGCTAAATAGTAAAGAAGATTCAACATCTGTCTTTGGACCACAAACTGTTATTCATTAAGATAATATAATCTTCCTGAACTCGTATTTATGAAGCACTTTCTGGTAAAAGAGATAAATGAGAGTGCATTAGACATTTGGCATGAACTGCTGCAGCACAGTCTCCTATTTGGCAATTATTCGTCTGTCTTAAGAATGATGGATACCCACTCTGCCAATGTTCTATTCCTAGAGTGTCCTCTCCCCCTAGAAACAAATTCCTAGGATTTTATTCATCCTCTCTCCACGTCTCTGAATGATGAAATCTCTTGAGGGACACTCATCAAAAGTCATGTCTAGATAAGAGACTGTAATACACATCCTATGACTAAATTAGATGTCACAGGTGGAGGGGCTTTTATTATGTATGAATAACTTGATTTCACTTGTGTACAAGCACCCTCCCTTCTCACAGCCCCAGAAAGTCAGATATGCTCCAATTGCATTTTACATAATAGCATCATAGACAATTTAAGTTTTTTAAATTAGAAATTTAAAACACAATGGTATAATCTTTCTTTTTTTTTTTTGGTCTTTTTGTCTTTTTAGGGCTGTACCTGTGGCATATGGAGGTTCCCGGGCTAGGGGTCTAATTGGAGCTGTAGCTGCCGGCCTACACCACAGCCACAGCAACGCCAGATCCGAGCCACATCTGCAACCTACACCACAGCTCATGGCAACACCAGATCTTTAACCCACTGAGCGAAGCCAGGGATCGAACCTGCGTCTTCATGGATGCTAGTCAGATTCACTAACTGCTGAGCCACAATGGGAACTCCAAAATGCAGTGGTATACTCTTCAGGAGAGCTTTATGCATGGAAGAAGGAAATCACCCTCACAAGTTTCTCTTATAAACGAGCATCTCCAGCCTGGCCCTTGAAAAGGTAGACTCCTGTATCTTCAGGTTGGAGGTTAATTTAGCAGATTTAATTCAGATCTTCACTGGGAAGAAAGGCACCTGGTTAAAGGGCTCACCAGCCTCAGAAACAACCCATCCCCCCTTTGCTGCCTCCAAATGCCCTATTGTCATGTTTACTAGTGGGTTGGGGAGAAGGAAAGGAAGGAAATCCCCCTGAATAAATGTTTGTAGATGTCGAGGGTGGGTGGTATGGATGGACTCTCCTTTCTCTCTGAATTCACCCAAGTGCTGAGCCTGGGGACACAGGATGGATGAGCAGGCAACAGCAAGGGAGTGAGTGTAAAACCAGGCCCGGAGAGACACGGATTATCAAGAGGGTGCTATCCCCTCCAAGTTAATTTGTTGAAACCTAGTCCCCAGGGTGATGGTGTTTGGAGGTGGGGCCTTTGGGAGGATTTAGGCTGTGAGGGCAGAGCTTTTGTGAATGGGACTAGCATCCTTCAAAAAGAAGTCCCAGAGAGCTCCCTCCCGTCTGCCATGGGGTGGGCTGTGTGGGGGGAGGGGGGCAAAAAGGCAGGCCCGCACCAGACAGCGAATCTGCCGCCCTCTTAATCTTGAACTTCCAGCCTTCCGAACTGAACTGCGAGGAACAGACTTGTGTTGTTTGTAAGGCATTCAGCCTCCAAGACAGAAAATGATGGAAAGGAAGCGGGTGGAGTCCTGGGAGACACAGGTGACACAGCCGGAGGGGGCGGGGGGGGGGCAAAGGGGGTGAGGGGTTAGAAACACTGAACCAACCAAGACACACAAAGCGGCAATGTTGTCTCACTGACGGATGCTCCTGAAAATACAATTTTAACTCCTTATATCTGCATGTTTGTATATTTGCAGGATATCACTAGCACTGGAATTTTTTATATTTTTAAGTGATAACTCAACAGATCATCAGGCAGACCTATGCCTCGGGAAAACTACATTATAGTACATATTTTTACATGGCATTTATTGAAGACATAATTTTCTCTTAACTAACGAGTCTATTAATTTTTAAAATATTTTTCACTTGAAGGAAGCGCAAATGACCCACTAGTGTTATCTATATCATACATGAAAATTACTGTAATTGTGCTCATCTTAAAAATATATCTTGGCAATGGATGACAACTTCTATAGATCAAGATCTTTTCTCTCACATGTATATAAAGAAAATCATATCAAATTTATGTATGTATGCCTAAGAAAAATATGGAACTACCTCTTACTAAATAAAATAATAAAGGTGACAGGAAGTAGAAAGGAAAATTAAGGTGTTATTCAACCCTCTGCAGCACCACAGACTGGACACAGGGATTTACTATAGAGCAGAGAAAAAGCTGGGTACCTAAAATGCAGTAAGCCAGTTTACCTTCAGACTTCTTCTTGATAACATTCAAAATCCTGAGCAGAGTCTAGCATGCATGCAATAACTAACTCCGAGATATAGTGAACTTGAGAACATTGAGGGAATAAAATATTACTTAGGGATCCAAATCCAAATATAGAGCTCATAAAGGAAAGAATTTCTTAATAAAAATTACTGGTAAGAAACGAATAAATTTAAATATATAATCGAGATTTTAGAACGATAATTTTCAATTAGTTGAAAAATTAGATACTATCTAAAGCTGAAGTGTGTTTATAGTTACAAACATAGTGACTCTAATTCCCTTCAACCTTTCGTAATCATTGTTTTTAGCATATGGTGATGAACTATTTAAAATTTAGCAGTTCTTCCCATTTCACTTCTCTTTTAGCTGATTAAATTCATGTAAAATTAAGGTTAATAGTTTTATTATAAATAATATTCATCAGATGGTCTAATTTTTCTAAACTTCCATAATAAAATTTGGGGTGAATGCTTACTTTCTTCTTTATAATTTCTTGTAGTAATTTCATGACATTTTTATAAAAGCAGTAGATATGTATCCTTTATAAAAACAGAGAAAGGAGGAGTTCCCATGGTGGCTAAGTGGTTAACGAACACGACTAGCGTCCATGGGGATGCGGGTTTGATCCCTGGCCTTGCCCGGCGGGTTAAGGATCCCTCGTTGCCATGAGCTGTGGTGTAGGTCACAGACGCAGCTCAGATCCCAGGTTGCTGTGGCTGTGGCGAAGGCCAGCAGCTGTAGGTCCGATTAGACCCCTAGCCTGGGAACTTTCACATGCTGCGAGTGCGGCCCTAAAATGACAAAAGATTTAAAAAAAGAAAAAGAAAAAAAGAAAATAGCGTACTCATAAATAAGGATACTTCCAGAACAATTTTATTTTCACTTCAGGAAAACTGATCCGAATCACAGATTCCAGCTGGATTTCATGCAGAACACAGAGGCAGGGTGCTTTAGAAGGATGACTTTTGGTACAATTAGCATAACCCCTTAATTTAGGGGTTCTGGCTTTGCAAGTTTACTGTTATTCATGTTACGTTTACACATAATAGTCATGCAAAATTTAGAGATGATGAGACAAAGTTTTAGAGAAACAAACTTTAGAGAATAATTGTAGAAGCATCTGAAGGAAGAAGATCCAAGCTCTGCATTATTTACATAGCAGTTTGAGTTCATCACATTGTTAAAATAAAAGCACAATACACTTCAGTTTTTCTTCCTTATCCATACTACTACTATTATTATTAGGTGATATTTGATTGAAAAAAATTGTTTTTAATTATTAAACAATGCTTAACGTTATTGAAAAAAAACTTTAAACACGGAGTAAGTTACATTTATCTCTTAGAGATAATAATGCAGTTAAAAATTAGCAGTCACCCAGAAAGACATGCGCACATTTAATTTAAACATTGACTTCAAAAACTCCCATGCAACAATTTTGATTACTGTGTGTACCACGCTATATTTTAGGGGAACAAAGTGAATGTATAGGTGCTCTTTTCCACCAAAGCTACGAAAATAAAATCAATTTTATTCTCTCCAAGGAAAAATGATGATAACCTCTGAAATCCACGTGTGTAAGTTGTCAAACTCCTACGTGCTCCCGGAGCCATAAATATCTGCAGCTTCGGTCATGTAATAGTTGAATAGGTTTATTTTATGAATGGATTCAATGTAAACAGTAAAAATCCAAATATTTAGATCCCATAGAAGCACTTTTTTTTTTTGCACTGAACCACAGAGGTTTAGACTTGTCGAGGGCCGTCTTCTCAACAGGTTGGCTCACGACAATGGTGGTGAACCTGGAGGCCTTAAGAAACAAGGTCTGGGCTCTACCTCAAACCAATTACACCAAGCGGTAGTTCTAAAAAAGTGGTCCCTAGACCAGCAACATCAATGTTACTGAAGATCTTGTTAGAAATGCAAATTTTGGGCCCCACCCTGAATCTTCCGCATCCAGCACAGTGGCAGTGAAGTCTGGTAAGCTGAGTTCTTACACATTCTTCAGATGAACCTGATGCCTGGTAACGCTGAGAACTGCTGCTCCCAGGTAAGGGCAGAAAATCAGGACCTCTGCAACCCCCAGCTCATTTGAGCTTGGAGTCCATTTGGGGACACATTCATCCTTCTCAAATTCTTCTTTTATGTCAGGATACCAAAGAGCATTTCCCACAGCGATTTACCAGCATGCAACCAAATCTCAAGGTTCCTAATGTCCATTACCTTTTCTACAATGCTCCACAGCTCCCTTCCTCGCTAGGCAGATGTAACATGAGAAATTAAAAGGTTTGATACCAGCCAGTCCTTGGATGCCTGTCCCATATGGTCAAATCTTTGATTGTTTTCAACGTATATGGCAATCAGACCTGACTCTTAGAAGATCAACATAGGGAAATTACACTTATGGATCCATTACATACAAAACTTTCTGAATTATAGTCAGATCTGATTTGAAATATTAAATTTAATTCTTTATCCACTCTGGCCCTATTTTGAAAATATCACAAGCCCAGGAGTCTGTTCATTAATTCAGTGTCTTCTGGGTACAGTTCCTCCGCAGAGCCCGCAAGGCTGTGAAGATAAATGGGACTGGAATGCTTAGGTACCCCGATCTCATGTCTGCTGGCCCTAAGCTATAGCATCAAAATCAATTTCTTTAGCTACATCCACATACCAGCAATGGTCTCTTTAGAAGAAAAATGACATACCCTCTATACTAAACAATATTTTCTCATAGTCAAAGTGAAGTGGCCCTGAAAAATATACAAAAACAGCATGTTATGCTAATTTTTCTTTCTAACAAGATGGGGAAATTTCTACTGAAAATCAGCGTGACCCTCCACTCACCTCTGCTTTCTTGGATCTTTGCTATTTCTAAATGGAGACCTTGTCTAACCAGTGGTACCTAAATGTCAGGCAAATGAAAAGACACCTGTGTATATTCTAATTCTGAGTCTCTCACTTACAGCTGTTCCTCGTCCCAAAATTCCACCTACACTCTATATTCAGAACCCTTAGAGAAGTAGATGTGGTTAAGCAGCTGGAGTGGGTCGGGAAGATGACCGGCGTGGCCAGGCAGAGCGAGGCCAGGGGTGACACTGCAGCCTCGGGCAGAGCCCAGGAGCACAAGTCCTCCTACTGTCCACTGAGTCACAGCATCACAGAAGTGACTATGGCCACTCTCAGGAAACCGGCTCATGTAGGTGCAGCCCCACTGAACCAGCACCCCAGAGGGGGCCCCAGGATGAAACATGCCAGCCAACGGTTCTACTGCCTTACTTCTCTGCAGAAACTGGTCATTTGTGCTCTCTTAGAGAAGGGATTTGCTTTCAACACTTGCATTCCTGATGCAATGATACTTCACCGTTAGATGGAGAGGTATTGATAACCAGGAAAAAGCCATCGGCCCAGCCAAATTAAAAATGAATCTATGGGAAGTGCTGGGCCCAGGTCATGAGTGAGGCCCTCTAAGACCACAAAATTTGGAAAATATCAAGCGTAGAAATATTAATCACCTTAAGAAAGCAGCAGGGAGAATGAAAAAGGACACATGAGTTCTTTTATGAGTATAATCAGTGAATGAAGAAACAGTCAGCCCAGACAATGGACAACATAGACTTTCAATCTTCAACAAAATATTACATTGCAATCCAAAAGCAAACTAAAGCAAAACTCCTCTGGCGGAATTAGAAAAGAGGAACCTTGAGACCACTCCCCCTCAACCCCTTTCCCCAGCTCCTCCTTCTCAGCCAGTGGTCTTGCAGGAGACCTATGATGCCCCAGGCTCCACGGAGCAGGCTCTGTGGCCAACACAGATGATGATCTGTGATTTCTTAGAAATCCAGTGATCCTCTAGGGACCTGGCACAACCCACAACATCCTGAAGGCCTTCCCATTATTCTGTCCCACACAGAAGCAGGGATTCTATGCATGTGTACCCAGAGTCTGACACTTACTTCCAGTCGTGGTCAAGCCCCAGGCTTCATTTGCTACATTAGCTTGTGAGTCACAGGTGCACCTCGGCCCACAGACCCAAACTATTCCCTCCACGTTTGCCTCCATGGCCTTTGTGGGACACAGAGGTCTGCCCTCCACCAGCTCAGACACTGGTGCATCATGAAAGACGCTCACATCAGGCTCAGCTCATTCTCTGCCAGCTCCCAGACTATCTGCATTTCCACCCGCCATAGGGCATGTTAGTGTGATGGCTTCAAACAAGCTTACAAAAGGAGAAAATGAGCTTAATGGATCCAGAGTCATCTTTAAAAACATAAAGAGTTCCAGTTTCAATAGTCAATATCCCATCTTCCGAAACTACATGATTTCCCTTTACAAAACTTAGAGCAGCCCACAAAATTCATCCCAAACTCTAAGTCACCTTAGAATCACTACTACCTAAGTTTCTAAAGATTCTGAATGGTGTATTCCAGTTCCAATCTATTTCAGCAGCCAGTGGCCTGTGACTTCTCTAAATACTGAGAATTCAGAACTAGCAGTACACCTTGAGATTTCCAGAAAATTGTTCCCCAGCAAAAAGAATGGGGCTTTCATATGATCCAGCAATTTCACTCCTAGGCATATAACCAGAAAACTACTTTAATTTGAAAAGATACATCTAGCCCAATGTACATCACAGAACTATTTACAATAGTCAGGTGCCATTTACAATAGCACCCTAAATGTCCATCGACATCAGAATGGGAAAAGAAGATATGGTGTGTATATGCAATGGAACACTCGGCCATAAAAAAGAATGAAATGATGCCATTTGCAGAAACATGGATAGACCTGAAGATTATCACACTAAGTGAAGTAAATCAGACAAAGACAAGTATCATATAGATTATATATGGAATTTAAAATATAATACAAATGAACTCATTTACAGAACAAGCACAGACTCACAGGCAAAACAAATGTGGTTACCAAAGGAGTAGTAAGGAGAAAGATAAATTAGGAGTTTGAGATTATCAGATACAGACTGCTGTATATAAAATAGATAACCAGTAAGGACTACTGTGTAGCACATGGGAACTATATTCAACATCTCGTAATAAACTGTAATGGAAAATAACATGAAAAAAAATATGTATGTATAACTGAATCGCTTTGCTACACAGCAGAAATTAAACACATTATAAATCAACTATGCTTCAATTTTTTAAAAAAGACAGAAAAGGAGGGAGTTTTCCACCCCAAAGCGCTACCAAAAACTTTAGATTTAGTGTCAGTTCTTCACATAAATTCCTGCATACGGCAAACTCAGCCAACATTAAAACAGACCCAGCGAGGAAGTTCGACTAAGGGAACTCCAGGGCGTATACAAAAGCAGAGAGCTAACTCACCACTCAGCCTCGCACCGCGGCCCCCACCACCCCTGCCGCTGCCCCAGGACAGAACCTGTGCTCTCAGAAGCCTTGAAACAGGCTGCAGCAGGCACATGACAGTGTGCTCAGCACCCTGGAGAGTGGACAGCACCCAGCACAGCCAGGAAGCCATCACCAGGGCCTGCTAAGGTTCCTGAAGATCTTGTCACAAGGAGCAGACCTGCCACGTGGGTATCCCAGGATGGCAGCCGGAGTTCAGAAGGTGGGTGAGTGAACCTGCCTCTCGCACTCACCCCAGAAAAGAAATCACCATCTAGACCACATGGCACTTCCTCGAGGAAATAAACAGAACATCCTGAGCAACGCAGCCAGCGCACAGCACACTCCCCTAGAGACGCTTGCCTAACGTAGCTACAGCCCACATCAAAGATCTTACGTTGTTCTGAGGCTCAATTTTCCACTTCTAGAAGAGAAAATATTAAATAAAATATGGCATAAATTAAACTCATTTGTAGGGTTTTTTCTTTTCTTTTCCCCTTTTACAATTGCATTTATTTTTTTTGAATATTTGTAAAACACTTTATTTATTTATGTATTTATTTATTTATTGCATTATAGCTGGTTTACAGATTTCTATCAAATAGATAGGGTTTTTTTTTTTCCAAGGCAAAAAGTAGCTATCAGCATTTTAGGCCACCTACTCTAACCGCATAGAGAATTTTTAAATAAATACATCACCAGATAAACAAGTCATTAACATCTGCTTGAAAAATAACTTAATATGCAACATTATTTCTTCAGGGCCACACCTGCAGCATATAAAAGTTCCCAGACTAGGGGTCTTCAAATCGAAGCTGCAGCTGCTGGCCTACACCACAACCACAGCAACGCCAGATCCGATCAAGTCTGCAGCCAACACCACAGCTGGTTCCTTAACCTTCTGAGAGAGACCAAGGATCGAACCCACATCCTCATGGATACTGGTCAGGTTGGTTAACACTGAGCCATGATGGGAAATCCTTTAATATGCAACATTTTTAATGGCCAAGAAGAACATGACTACCTTAGAGAGCCACTCACAACTCAAAAACCTGAAAGATACTTAACAATCAGTGCAGTTGGAAATAGACATTTTAGATGATAAGTTTCCAGAACTGGCTACACTGATCTCTTGACTCAATTTACATGACTTCACAGTTGAGATATGTGTTTAATAAATCCTTTTATGCCAGAACACGAGGAAGCTGTATAGAACGTTGTTTTACTCAATGTCAAGCTGCTTCAGCCCAAGCGCATGGGGACATGCAGGTGTCTATGACATCTGTGGAAAGGAAATGCGTGCTCAGGTAAGTGATCCTGTCCTGTCCAGAAGCCTGACCCTGCGTTTCAGCTAACCTCCCAGAATTATTACTGCACCATCTCAGTGCATCTGAGACAGCAAGAGAACGAAGTCATCACGGTATCGCAATGGGAAATTGAGTCGCAAGAAGCTTTTAGCCTTGTCTGACTCATGCAATTCAGACACCTCTCCTCTCCCCTGGACCCCGTAACCTTGCGGGAAAAGAGGCATTTTCCTATAGTATCTGTCAGAATGAGGAACTCTCCGTAGAAACAGGTGACGACAGAGGCACAGGGCCAGGCATGCTGGAGGAGGGGGACGAGGGTTTGAATCACTGTGCAAGAAAGTGATTCACAGCACAAATATTTCCCAAAGAAATATTCACAGCACAAATATTTCCCTAAGAAACTCAGAAAATGGCCTCAGCCCCACACCCCTGAGCACGACTGTGACCAAAACAGCAGAGAAAAGACCCCTGAGAGCACAGGACAAGAAAGTCTCCTCCACCGTGCACCCCCACGGCATCAGCAGGAAACCGAAGCAGTTACTTATGCACATGAAAAAGCCAGCAGTGTGCCCACTATTTAAATATTCCAGAGCTGCCTTCCTGTGTGAAAGCAAAGGGCCCAGAAAAATAACAGCTGCCTTGGGCACACCAAGGCAGCCAAACCGAAGGACAAAGCATCAGTTTTCTTTGAAGTTCACTAAAAAACAAGGCTTTCCAGCAGCCTGGCTTCAAAGGTGCACCGGGTATCTCTTCTTGAACCCGGTGGCTGGTGTCAGGGTGGAAGGCCTCGGTCATTCAGTGAAGAAAGAGAAGCTGCTTCTTTCTGAACTGGTCCCATTAATGACACAGGAGGAAAGCGGCACCCAGGAAGCAGATGGTTGGCAAGTTCATGGCCTCCTTAACCCATGGCTGGCAACGAAGACCTGATGGCAGTGAAGTTCTCTCAGAACTCCTCACCTAGGAAGTGTCACCTGGGCTTATACATCTTGGCAGACCAACCATCAGCAACAAAGTCTGTGACAGGGGCCGACAAACCAAAGCTCTGAACACAAGGAATGGATTAAGATGACACTGGGCAGGGAGAATATCCTCTCCGACTATAAAATGAAGCTATCTGAATTTACACTCAGCACTCTTGGTTTCGGCAAGTCCATCACTGCAGGGCTGTGCCTCCAGCGCCCCAACCCCCACCAGCAACATCTGGGAGGAACCAAGGCTTAATGGAAAAATACTTCTGAGAAAATAGCGGCATTCACTACTGTATTTGTGTTAACACTCCATTCGTGTGCATAGGAATCAGAAGAGGGAAACATGAGAACAGCTCTGGTGCAGGAAATCACCGCCCCCCATGCAAGTCCAGAGGCGACCAAGAAAGTTCACACACACAGAGGCTGTCCAGCGTTGCCAGTGGCAGCTCAAGTTTCAAAAAGCACATGAGGTATCGTCAACGGGATACAGTGTTTCTGCTGCTATCTCCGCCTATATTCGAGTAAAGTGCAAACAATTTTCCATGCAAAGGACATATGTTGCTCTTTAAAATACGCACACACATATACACAACTTTTTCCCTGGGCATCAAACGGAAAAGCTGATGAGGTCCCATCCTCTTTGACAATTTGCTCTTCTTCTGTCCAGAGAACTGTTTATACCATTGCAGACGTAAACGCTGTTTGCTGGAGGAATACAATTAGTGAAAATAAATTCATGAACTAGAGAAGTAAATGTGCAAAGGCATCCATCAAGTTGGGTTTTTTGACCTAAAATTAAATGTTTCATGTGAACTACTGATTGGACATGGATGCACATTACACAAAAGTCTTTTTTTTTAAACGGTGTGCTTTTGTATCACCCTAAAATGTATCAAAGTCTTGCAGTCTGAAAATTATTTTCTAATACGGGATTATTTCACCTTTTCATACCCCTTTCCAGTTGTAAATATGAAAGTCGCACACAACTACCCTTAAAACTCAAATCATAGTGATTAGAGCCCCAAATTAACATTTCCAGAGATATCTGGAGTAAAAGCATTAGACATTTTTACCAATTTAATGAAAAAATACATTTGTACAAGATAACATATCCCTTGGTGTCTCCAGTCACGAGACTTGTTTTCTTCAAACAGTGTCTGAACAAAACATTTAGTCCAATTTCTTCACGTGATATGACCATTATGTCATGTGACCTACTGAATTCTGAATTCATGGGAATTAGTTTCTATACAACATCTCCACTGACATTTTAAAAGTTCTGTCTTTTGGGTAGATTGCATTTAAAGCACAGTCAATTATCCAAGTACATATATTTACATAATTTTAATGCCAAGTTTCATTCTCAGAAACGCATTCACAGCTTCCACTTCAGAATAGTTGCAGATGTTGCTTTTCCCTGATATTTTTTTACTCAGCTGTACAAAAACCAAGTTCACAGGAGAGTTTTTAATTGATATCTCGATGGCTAACACCCCAGCATCACAGCTGCAACATCTGTGGACCTCCTGAGATGAACTTAATGGACCTCTTGATCACAAATGGATACAGCACACCTCAGAAGCCCTGTACACTATTTACAATGGGGAGCAAATGTGACTGGTGAAAATAAACTTATTTCCATCAATTAGATGTGTCTCTAAGTAAATGGCCACAAAAATAAAGTTTGGGGAAAACTTTCACGTGTCCATAAGCATATTTTAAAACACATACTTCATAATAATATTACCCTTTATCTTTTTTTTTTTGTCTTTTCTAGGGCCACACCCATGGCACATGGAGGTTCCTAGGCTAGGGGTCTAATCAGAGTTGTAGCCACCGGCTGATGCCACAACCACAGCAATTCAGGATCCGAGCTGCGTCTGTGACCTACACAACAGCTCACAGCAATGCTGGATCCTTAACCCACTGAGCGATGCCAGGGATCGAACCCACAACCTCATGGTTCCTAGTCGGATTTGTTAACCACTGAGCCATGAAGGGAACTCCCTACCCTTTATCTTAAAATAGAAGAACTAAAGCATAAAAGTATTTTCTAAATAAATTTGCTTCGAAATATAGGTCACAAATATTCCTGACCATTTTATATTATAGGTGCTTATTCCTTATCCTATGAAGAACTAAATATATCTCTGGAATTCTCTTTAGCTTTCACTTCTTAAGGGATATTAAAAATACATCTTTCTCTTTTGTTTGGGGAATAAAAATTAGAAATAAAATAAAATTTAGAAATAATCTTCACCAGACCTAGCGATTTGCCAGATAGATCAAAGTACTTTTTAAACACAAGTGGAATTTAATTAACATGAGTTGCTGTTTAGCTGTTGCCTTGCCTAATACCTCAATCCATTTTTGTGTGTGTGTCTCATTCACGTGCGAAAATACCACATTAAGAAAAGTCTGTCTTTTTTCACACGTGAGTACAATTGGTCGATGACGGGGTGTCTATTCGACTTTTATTTTCTTTAGTGTCGTGCAGAGGGGACTCCTTGTGAATGTGGCACTTGAATACTTGCTTATAAGCTTTCCTGAAATTTTCAGAGAGGAACGCGTAAATGATGGGATTCACGGAGGAGTTGCTGTACGCCAGGCAGTGCGCCGTGATCCTGAAGAAGAAGGAGGCGGGGGTCAGCGGGAAGACCCCAAACTCAGCCCAGAGGTGGATCACGTGGTGTGGCAGCCAGGAGACCCCGAAAACCACGACCACCACCAGAACCGTCTGCGCGGTCTAGAAGAAGAGCAAGGAGAAAGGAGAGCCCTGGATTATAACAGAAGAGGAAGCCGGCACTTTGCAACACCCTGTGACATAATTTTACTTCGATTTTCACAGAATCGAGTAGGATGAAACCCGCTTTCAGTGTTGACCTTCAATTCACACAGCGGGTTTTATACAAAACTTCCTCAGGAGTGATCTTGACCCTCCGTAGGAATAATTCTGTCCTGTACGTGTGATGGGTGCGGGTAACAGGAAGCCTGCTTTGGGTCCCGGGAACAGGAAGGCGTAGGCGGAACACTGTAACTTTAAAACCCAGCAAGCTCGGACACGTGGTGCACGGTGGGGCTGTCTCCCAGGGCAGCGCAGCTGAGCACGTGAGCCCTGCTCCCAATAGCAGCCTCAACAGACCAGGACAGACGTTAACTTCTCCCGACTGAACACCCACAGGGTCAGACACCCCAACGTGGGGATGCGTGAGTGCCGTCAGAGAGCCATTTCCGTGTCCGTCTCCGGGCCCATCCAACCAACACTTCATTTGCATCTTAACCCTTCTCTGCTGCTCCTAAATCCGAAACACCTAGAAATCGGAGGCAGGGTCTTTGTGTGTCCTTTCTGCTGAGCGGAGTACGGAATAAGCTCTCCCCTGAGCAAGGACCACAGGAGGAGCCTTTCCTCCTTGCACGCACATGGGTGCCCGTTTCTCTCCTCCCCGCACCTGGGTGCCCTGTGCCCTGCTTCCCTCTGCACCCGCTCTGAGCACAGGCCCATACCTCCTCCACGGGCTTCAGACCTGAAGGACTGGGATTAAGTCTTAGGACACCTTTTCCTGTTTTCTTTGCCACTAGATCAACACGTGTTGAAAAACTAACAACGTGATAAGCTTAAAACCTTATCTCTATGGATTCCAACAAAAGACTGCGGACAATGAACATTTTTTTAAATTAAAAAAAAAAAAAAAGGAAAGCAATCAGCTGCTTTCTTCCTTAGAAGGCTGCAGGTTGGCCTCGACTGCCTGGTGGCAGATCCAGGGCCCAGTGGGTGGTGCTGTGGGCCCTGGCTGACTGCTGGCCGGGCAGACCTTATCTTGATCCAGGGTATTGATGAGGAAGGCTTGGCGTGCTTAAGTCAGTGCCTCATGTCCCATGGCAGATACAAAGTTAGAGCCAGAGCCAGCGGGATCCCCTACCCATCTCTGAACAGCTCCTCACAGGGAAGGAATATCCCACAAGATCTGCCCAGCAGCCACCAGTCACACCCACCCCCTCTGCCTGGAGAGCAGAGCCTTCAGGCAGCTCCGTGGGCTCAGTCCTAGAGCGGAATCACTCGGTGCTGCCTGGCTCCCTGTCCTGCGCCAGTGCCCCATTCTTTTTCAGGTCATTTGCTCCTCGAAGGAGAAGGGAACACTGAGGACAAGAGAGACGCCTTCAGCCACCCGCCTGAGACTGGTCCTGGACCAGCCTCTCTTCTTCAGCCACCTGAGCCCAGGTCGTGATGCTGGATATGCAGAGCAGACATGTGACCCTCTAAAGCCCTGGTCGTCACGCACATCCCAGAGCCAGAGAGCGTGGGTGCATCGTCCCCCCTGCCCCTGCCCCCCAGCCACCACTTCACAGTGACCGTAAGTGCTCCCTGGGGCTCCCTCCAGAGAAGTGATCTCAACTGGGACCCGTGGAGGCGGGGAGGAGGCTGAGGGGAGGAGAGAGAGAAGGAGCGAGGCTTATTCCTCCTACGACCTCACGGGGTACAGCCAAGTGGAAGCACGGTCCCCATGCTCTGCAGGACTGTCCCACGTGACAAAGCACTTTCCCATTATGCCCCACAATTTAGAATCCTGTGCCCTGCACAGAAGGAGTAAGACCCCAGCTCTTCCTGCAGGCTGAGAGGCAGCTGGCTAACATGGAACCAGCTGCCAAAGGGACGGGCTGGAAACCAGGAACCTAAGCAGTGGTGGGAGAGATGCTCAGACTTAGGTCAAGGGTCAAGATCAGGGCAAACTCAGAGGGCAGGACCAGAGATGGGAGTTCAGCTCACCATCAGAAGGTGCCACGGATCGTGCAAAAGCCTAGGACTGACATGTGCCATACATGGGTGGAAGGACCTTTGAAGAATGAGGTCACCTCCCTGGGCCCAGCTTCCTGGCCTGTGAAAAGGACAAACCAACGCAAGGACCGCTGGTCCACTTAAACCTTCACCAGCTCAAGGACAAACCTGATAAAAGGTTTACAGAGGGAAGCCGCCTGGCGCACGACACACAAACAAGCAATCTGCTCCTGCACATTAAGGGATTGTCTGCCATCCACCCATTATCCATTACTACAGAGGAGGCAACCCTGGAGGATTTAATAAAAACAATCTGGAAACAATTATACCTCCAAATAGAACAGGAAACATCAGCTGTTCTAAGACCAGAAGAACGTCTCTACTTCACAAAATGAATCCCTTTGAATATTCCATTTCATTGCTCCTTTTAGAAAGTTTTTACAAATACAAGGCTTAGGGCAGAAATATACCCCAGTAGCCAGATTTTTTTTTTTTTTTTTTTTGGTCTTTTTAGGGCCGCACCCACAGGCTAGAGTTCTCAGCCTGAGGTTCCCAGGCTAGGATCCAACTGGAGCTGTAGCCACCAGCCTACACCACAGCCACAGCAACGCCAGATCCGAGCTGCATCTGTGACCCACACCACAGCTCACGGCAATGCCAGATCCTTAACCCACTGAGCAAGGTCAGGAATCGAACCTACATCCTCATGGATACTAGTGAGATTCATTTCCACCGAGCCATGATGGGGACTCCCCCAGTAGCCTATTGATAAGAGCCATTGCTTATCCTTGTGTCACTGCAGGTCAGTATAGTATGTTTTCCATGGAGTGTTTGTGACTGTGCATTTACCCAAGTTCGTTCAAAATTTACTTTTTATTTTATCATGTCCACTGGTCTTCTCAGAACCATAAATGAGGTTCTTTTTATTGCCTACCTGTAGCTCTGAGATGTGACTGGACTATGTTTTACAATATAAAAAATGAGGAAAGAATACTCAATAGGTACTTATATAAACTACATCATTTTTCAAAGGCTGTTCCCTGAGTTTAATACAATGTTTGTTTAATAGAATATTTGTGCTCCCAGCTAAGAATATGTGAGGATTTACTATTTATTTTCTGCCTGTTTCACATGCACCTCAACCTGTCACAGCTGATGTTCTCTTAGCTGGTACAGGAGCTGGGGCCCTGCAGCCCTGGCTGACCCCACGCCAGCCCCAGCAACACGTCAGGTGAGCACATCCCTGGGCACAGCTTCTTCCTCCATCTCCCTTGCAACAGATGCTTGTTGCAGGTGCCTCCAGGGCCAGGGGGTGAGATGATGTGGGAGGGGATGCCGGAAAGAAGTCCACACCACAAACCACCACCCTTCATTCACTTCTGCTCCCAACACCCGACTCAGAAAACACGTGCCTGGAATTTGCTAGCTCGAGGTCAAGAACTGGTCAAAATGCCACACGGCACTAACAACACCAAAGCCAGTTTTCCAGCAGATCAGCGCACCCATCATCATGCAGAGCAGAGTTTTATGAAAATTCAGAGATCCAGGCCTCCTGCCTGGGGTTCCACTTCCACAGGTGATGGTTATCAGCTAGTTGCCAGGGTATCTGCCTTTCTAAATATCTCACTCAGGGGAGTTCTCGTCATGGCTCAGCGGAAACGAAACTGACTAGTGTGCATGACACAGGTTCAATCCCTGGCCTTGCTCAGTGGGTTAAGGATCACAGCATTGCTGTGAGCTGTTGTGTAGATTGCAGACTTGGCTTAGATCCCGTGTTGCTGTGTCTGTGGCGTAGGCCAGTGGCTACAGCTTCAATTCGATCCTTAGCCTGGGAACCTCCGTATAGGTGCAGCCACAAAAAGACAAAGAAACAAAAAAACAAACTAAATACATCAATTGGTGTTTGAAAAATCAGTGAAGGGAGTTCCCATCGTGGCGCAGTGGTTAACGAATCCGACTAGGAACCATGAGGTTGCGGGTTCGATCCCTGCCCTTGCTCAGTGGGTTAACGATCCGGTGTTGCCGTGAGCTGTGGTGTAGGTTGCAGACGCGGCTTGGATCCTGCGTTGCTGTGGCTGCGGCGCAGGCCAGTGGCTACAGCTCCGATTAGACCCCTAGCCTGGGAACCTCCACATGCCGCGGGTGCGGCCATAAAATGACAAAAGGCAAAAAAAAAAAAGAAAAAAGAAA
>PVHT021183530.1:11439200-11453830 GCA_004024745.2 Catagonus wagneri | reverse complement strand
GAAAAAAAAAAAAAAAAAAAAAGAAAGAAAAATCAGTGAAGAATTACCAAAAAAACAAAAACAAAAACAAAAAAACAAAGACAGCCAAAACAAATTATCTCAGCAACTCAAAGGAAAGCCAAGGTGTCTTGTCAATACTGACAGCACCTAGGCTGACCCTTGCCTTGTCCCAGGAAAGGTTTGCAAAAACTGCTTCTTCTCTTCTCCCTTCTTACCTTCTAAAGAACTTAAGAAGCTAAATCCCCTCTGTAGGAAAGGAGGCTATTTTCATCCCTTATAGGATCATTAGGCTCAGTCACAGGTGGAGCTACACCCGGTGCATCTGTGACTTCCCTCCGTTGTCCGCGTAAAGTACAGAATCACAGTGTCACCTTCTGACAGAGCAGAATTGTCACTTAAGGTTACGTGCTAGGTCTCTATGCTAATTCTTACTCTTGAGGTCGGGTCCTTAATTATTCTGCCTTCTTTCTGTTCCTTATGCTGAAAGTATCCGGAAGATAGTAATCTCTCCTCTTCCCATGAGATGTTCTTTTTCAAGTCATCTGACACATCTGTTGCTTTTTTTTTTTTTCCTTCAAAGAATTTTACTCATAATACATCTAATGGAACTTGGCAGGGAAGAAAAAAAGTGAGTAAGGGCTGAGAGTGATGAAAAACACTTTGTCAATTGTATAAATGACAGCCAAAAAGCTGGCTGATTCACTTCAAGCCAGAGGGGAGAAAGAGCAGCTGTTACAAGAGGCTGGTGGTGGAGAGGGTACCCAGGGCCTCACAGCTACTTTTCTGTTAAGAGCAGCCACCGAACAGAGCGGCTGTCCCCCTGCGGAGTCTTCTGAACACGGTTTAAGAATCATGTTTTAGTATCTGAGCAGCCTTGTGCCAAAGCTAGTTCTCTGTATCTGGCAGAGCCTGGTATTCATCAAGCAGAGGGCTCTGGGCTGTGATTACTCTTTCACATTCTTCTTCTGTATTTGCCTCCAAACTTACAGCATGTTTGTGATGAAAGGCTTAACTCTCCGCCCCATGAGCGTGACAGCCTCAGCACTAAGGGCACCCCTGTGTGGATGGACCCAGAACCCAAGGGAGCCCTGATCAGCTGCTGGGGGGGGGGGTACCGGTGCAGCCGAAATGAGCAGACTTTCAAAATCGTATCATACCACCCATCGCCTATTAGCAACTGAATGCGTACATGCATCAGGAGTGTCCTTCTGTGCCAGGACCCTGGGGAAGCACTGCCACGAGCTGGTCCGACCTCCACCCTCCGTCCTGGACCCTCCGCCCTCCTCCTCCCTCTCCCCTCTCCTGGGCCCTCCTTCTCTCGCTACTTATCCCCTCTTCCTAGCCCATCCCTGCACCTCTGCTAGCCCTTCCCTAGATGCAGGTGCATGCACGCACATGCGCGCACACAGATGCCACCACCAGCACCACACTGTATTTGTTCTGTGCAAACGAGGAGGCAATCAGATACATCCAAAGAAGCCTGATATCTGTTCCATGGTTATTAAAGGTCAGAGGTTGAGAGAATGAAGGGAAAACCTTCCCTTTTCCCCATACTCAGACCTTCTTCCATGGCAAGAATTACACTTGCACACACGTGCAGAGTATAAGACTGCACAGGGATACGTACCTACACACACATACCCACACACATATAAAGCCAGTGTCACTGTTAATCACTCATCTTCACATTTTTTTTTTGTCTTTTTGCCTATTTATGTAGAGCCGCACCCACAGCATATGGAGGTTCCCAAGCTAGGGGTCTAACAGGAGCTGTAGCTGCCAGCCTTCACCACAGCCACAGCAATGCGGGATCCGAGCCGTATCTGCAACCTTCACCACAGCTCATGGCAACGCCGGATCCTCAACCCACTGAGCAAGGCCAGGGATCAAACCCACAACCTCATGGTTCTTAGTCGGATTCGTTAACCACTGAGCCATGAAGGGAACTTCATCTTCACATTTTTTTACTGTAAGACAGAAGCTGTTCTAATCATATCCTACAAGACGTATTTTTATTCTTTTAATAGGTTTTTCATCTCTGGGAATTTCTCTAACACTTTTCAAACACAGAAACTAAAACTAGCCATGGCATGTGAATAAGATCCAGCCAACGCTAAAGAGATCTTTTGTTTCTTTCCTTTCCGGAAGCAGAAAGTCTTCAGCATCAATCAAGCATGAATCACATTCCAGAGGCGTCACTTTTGTGGGAGTTCAGCAAACCCCCTCCCTCCCCAAGGACCATAACCTCCTCAAATACAAGCTCGGTTCTGTGCTTTTTAACCAGCTGTCTGCCATTTCTTTTCATGGACTCTGGGAACAAATGTGTTCTAAGCCACATTACTGTTCATAAACAAGGAAAGTCAGGAAGAGCAGTGCTTCACATACATAGAATTTTTTTAAATAAATATGAATAAACTATAATTTCTGCAAATTAGATGTCATCAATCATAATAAACATTTAGAGGGGAAAATGAGGTATTTTAAGATGTTATGAGTAATATTTGTGGGTAGATATGTCTAGTTATAATCTCCTTCTCCCTAATCACATTATCTACTAATCTCATTCTACTTTATAAAATCAGAAATGATACAGATAGGATCTGAGTAAGAATTAAGTTAACCCTGACTTGTAAAATACTTTTCCCTGAAAATGTAAAAAGTAACAAATCATGCGAGCTGTAAGGTACTACAAGACGAATCAGGAGAAGCTTGCTGAACTCAGGACTCATGGACCGAGACAGGCAATTAAAAATGGGCCGAGTTCACCCGAGGCCTGCCCCATCTTTAATTCTCTCCTCCCGGGGCCAGCATCAGCACAAATCTGAGAGGAAGAGAAGAACAGTACATCTGCTTCTGAGGCTTCAAGGAGAGATTAGAAAAACACTCTGGAAAGACAATTAAGGCAGGGCCTCCTGGCATCACATCAGAGCTGGTAAACACGCAACAAAATGTCTGTAGTTTTGTGCAAAATAAGGATCCAGCTTCTCTATACTCTATCCCAGGCGACCTGGAACCACCTTCTAAAGAGGCTCAGGGTCCGGAAACTACACATTTCCTCCTTCCGGAGACCCCCATCCACGGTGTCCTGCAGCAGGTCACCCAAAACACCCTCTAAGCTGACTTTTCACTTCTTCCCTAATGCGCCTAATGACGGGCTCGCTTCAACGCTGTGCTGGGGAACTGAAATTTCACAGGATGGACTGGATGTGAGGACAGCTAAGAACAGACCTAAACCGCACTCTGGCAGCGGCACGTATCACACCATTCTAGGAATTTTACCTTTTTCTTCGACGCCTCTGATTTCTTTGACATGTTCTTCAACTTTTTATGCAGGTGGTTAAGGACCTGAAAAACACAGACTAGTGAAATCGGTTTGCCTCAGACCCACAAATGCATCATCCACTTGGCATTGATGACTCTTAGCGTTAAGAAACGGGGACACCATTGTTTATGAAATCATTCAAACTGGAACTCACAAAAGGTGACGGAGTAATGATTACTATGAATTCCAAGGACATCTGTTTCTCTCATACCAAGAGGCGCCTGGGTGTGGCGCCCAGGGGCCATCTGGGGCTGCAGCGTCTGTTTGCAGAGACTTCTGGTGCCTGCAGCCTGAGTTTTTGTCCAGAAAAAGCAACACCACTGTCCACACATGCATCCTTGTTGGGCTGCCTTCCACCTGGGACTCCCCCAGGATTGCACATTTTAACAATCCCCAGGTCTCTGCTGCATGTCAAATCCCAGAAACGGGGAGAAACTAGAGATCTCTCTCCTGTGCACCATCTGATGGGGAAAGGAGGCAACTGATCAAATAAAGACGAAATAGTTCTTCCATGGAGCCAGCACTCCCTCTGTTTTCCCTTTGCATACTGTCTCCATTGCCAAGTCTCCTTAAAGCGAATCTGAGTCCCTTAGGCCCCCTTTCATCCTTTCTTCTAATCCTACCACTGTGCTATGCTTTTAGATGATCACGCATGGGGAATCCAGCATCCATGATGCCCAATGGACCATTCATTGAAGTTCTACAATTAGCACCCCCATCAAGGGGGGCTACCTGGGAGACACCAGCCTCCTTCCTTAGAGGAACTAATTTTGTCTTCTCTGGTCAGTGTAATACTCAGAAGAAATGATGTGAGACCTTTTGGTTGTACATAAGAACTTACAACATAAGCTATACAACAGGACCAAGACAGTTGTGCATATATCAGACTGATCTTGAGTTCATTATGTCCCAGCTAAGGGGAAAATCTAAGGAAAATTAGCTCTGGATGAGTAAGAGCTTTAGAGCGTCCGTGGATGGCTCAGTGCTTCTCTCTAAAAACTGGAAGCAGTGTTCTAGACACTTTCCTGCCCCTCTAGCACTGCAGTCTGGACATAATTAAATGAACTGGGCTCATGGTGAAAGCCTGCTCCACCCAACTGGATGCAGCACCTCTGGGGTCACCGATCACCCCCTGAGAAGCCGCAGGGTTTACTGACCACCTGCTGAGCCCCCTGCACGCCAAGCAGCCCTCACCGGGCTGTGACTTTCTGACTCCAAACTCCCAGACTGACTGAACTTCTCACCGCCCAGAGTGGCTCAGCACCCTGTGCAAGGCACGCCTCTCAGCTGCTACAGGAATGCTTGCGATCACACTCAATACGTTGATCAGTGGTGGGTTTACTGCTCTGCCCACAGGAACTGGGTTATTGACAGGCAAAGACGGAAGTGAAGCTTTTGCAGGAAAAAATGAGGAAGTCTTTCAAGGGGAAGCAGAGGGTTGGCCGAGCCCTGGCTGGAGAGGAGTGGCCTGGCAAGGTTCCAGGGAGTGGAGGGGGCAGCCTTCCCAGAAGACCGCAGGACACTGGTCACTGAAAGCCAGGGACAAGAGGAGAGACTTCAAAACAAAATCTGAGAGGGAGACCTGGAGAGGCCTCTGTACAGAAAAATCGAATGTTGCCTGCTTCTCAACACTGCCTAGGGGCTACTCATTCCTTTAGCAAGCTCCGGCGATCACACCCCGGGAACTGCAAAATGCCTAAGGAATGTGGCTGAGTGGTCAATGGAGACAACGCGCAAGTGCGTTCCTCTTTGCTCCATTTCCCCTCAAGAGCCCGTATTATGACCCACACTGATGACCCAGAAGCATAATGAAGGTGTGGTCCTCAAAGGAGAAAAACGCAGTTATCAGCAGGTCTCCCTGGAAGAGGAGGGTGCTGGCACGGTGGCGTTGCTCTGATTCTGTGCATTTAGGAGTGTGTTAGGAAGGCCTACACTCAAACCAGAGCCAAGGTCATCCTGGGCTTCGGATGTCTCTGGGGATGTGGAGGAACTTGGTCGGTGGGCAGGTCAGCGGTACAACCTCACGTGGGACCAAGGAGCATCCAGGACCAGAGTTCTCCCGGAGGAAGAGCGTGGACAACAGCTCCACGGCAGCAGAAAGTGCACCAGAGTCATTCTCCAACCCACGCCTCATGTTCCCCAGGGGTGTCGGGTGCAAAGAACCATCCCACTCAACACTAGTAAGTGCAGAAGTCAACTCTGGAAAGCAATTCCTTTGTTAAGTCAAAGAAAGAAAAACATTGAGACGTTAGATGCTTTGATCTTTGTGATTTTTCATGGTGGCCGTCAGATCTGGATGTTGGGGAAACAATGCGTCCTGAATGTCACATTTAAGTAGCAAAATCCTTAATGGGTAGCATTCACTTCATGACAGAACCAAAGGAAAGCAACTGCAAACCATTAAGCCCCACCTATTCAAGCTCTGGCATGAATTTGTAAATATTACCTTGAATTCAAAAGAAATTTCCAGTTGTGCCTAAAAGCAAACTGTTTCCATGTAAAGAATATCCCAATGATCATGTATTTATTGAATTTTTTAAAAATTTTGTTCTATGTATGACTTTTACAAATAACTGAAATGTAGCCTAGTTTATTCCTAGGAGTTTATATTGTGGTTTCTCATAAGACCGAAATTATGTGCTTGAAAGACTTTCAGAACATGAAGGAAGAATATGCTTCAAGTCTAATACATGTAATTATGAATGAAGAACCAAATATTTAAAGAACCTCTCTAGTCCCAACAACATTCATGGCCCCTGGCTCTCAGCAACTTTCCCTCTCTCAGCAGACTGAGAATCCCTGCACTAAATTCCTTCCTGCACCATTCACCAGCTTCATAATCTGGGTCACTCCTCCAAAACCCTCTTTCTTTATCAATAAAACAAGCACCCCAGCTCCAACCCACTGGGTTGCCTGCAGTTTAAATGAGACAGTGCACACATTCAGATCACTGTGCTGTGCAGACCAATCTTTGATGTGCATTTGCAATAGACCAAACATATAAACAGGTCATATGCCAAAGAGCTGAGCTGTGGTTCTCTCCCAGTCTCCTGGTGTCCACTGCATCTCTTTATACAGAACCCTTTGAGGCAGGACATTCTTGCAGCTCATATCCAGAAACATGATCATTTGAAATAGATATAACTCTGCACAGATGACAGGAGCGGAAAGGGGAAATAAAACCAGGTGGCTTATATTCAGCATTTCTGGGGAGGGGGGTGGGGGGGTTTCTACGAATGAATATAAGAAATGACCTGATTCTTCAGAGTCCTACAGTCACAGTAGTATCCAACATAGAACGAGAAGCAGAGAGATGAAGATAAAATGGTGGAAATTTCAGAATTTGGCTGCAGAAGTATGTTCTAATGGTGATGGTACCGGGTGAGGGTACATCAAGGACAGTGGACTTCACCCCGTGAATAACACACATAGTTATCCAGCATATAACTTTACTCTGACGTAAACAAGTTGTGTAAAAGCTTAAGACTTTCTGATCAATATAAAAGCTTCAAAGTCTAGGGTTACTAGTGAAAGAGAATGTGACTGTGCTGAGCTGGGGGGGGTAGCCAGATGGTAAAAGCAAGCTTCCCAATAAGGGGGTGCCAGGGGTAGCTGGACTAGAGGAGTGTAAAAAGTGTTTCTCTCAGAGGCAGGGATTTAGACCTGCTACCTGAATCACTTAACCCTGTTTGCCCCTTCCTAAAAGGATGGAAACACTGCAGCTGCAAACCCATCCAGCCAAAGCTCGCTGCAGACTCTGCTCAAGACTCCTTGAAAAAATAAGTGTTTAACCAGTTGGATATATAACGCCTGATCTCTGTGTAAAATGAAATTCAAAGCTCTGTCGCCAGGAGCGTGGGTTTCACAGAGCCGGTCCACCAGACTCCCCGTGTGTCCCCAGGGCAAAGGAGCCCCCTCAGGCCCCAGGGGAGGGCTAGGGAAGGGCTCAAGGACCCTCTCCTCCCACCCCCGCTGACTTGCCCTCTGGGTGACCGAGCCTGGTGACCCTGAGGCCATGCTAGGTGTTCCTTTGTTCCTTCCGCAGGCTGAGCCGCTAAAACGGTGCGAGTTTCAGCTGCTGAGAAGGTAAATAGCTCAGGGCCAAGGGCTGCAGGCCGGAGGGACGTCTGGGAAGTGACCTGTAAACTTTCCCTGGCGTCACCCAAACTCCAGGTAACTTTCTGGCGCAACATCAAACCCCGGAGCCCCAGCCTATGCCAGGGCAAAGGAGCCGGTTCTCCAAGCAATCCCCAAAGAAAATTCCGCGGAATGGGGACAGAGGGGCGGGGCCCAGGAGGGGGAGCGGAGACCCAGGAGCGACCTCGGGCCCAGCGCCCGCCCGCCCCGCGCCCCGCGCCCCGCGCCCCGCTCCCCACCTTGGCGTAGCAGAAGCAAATGAGCAGGAGCGGCAGGAGGTAGCCGAAGACGAAGGTGCACACCACGTAGGCCTTCTTGTGGCGCTGGTTGGGCCACTGCTCCCAGCAGAAGGTCTGGTTGCCGACGCCGCGGTGGAAGAGGCGCTGATGGTAAGCCACCGGCGAGGCCATGGCGATGGACAGCGCCCAGATGAAGCCCACGCCCAGCAGCGCGTTGCGGGAAACCCGTAGGGAAGAGGAGCGCCGCGAGTGCACGATGGCCACGTAGCGGTCCACCGACATCGCGGCCAAGGTGAAGATACTGACCAGCATGGACACTGTGAAGAAGTAGTGGATGAACTTGCAGATGAAGGCTCCCAGCACCCAGGTGGGCAGAGCATACACCGTAGCCTGGAAGGGGATGCAGAAGAGCAGGTAGGCCAGGTCGGCGATGCTCAGATTAAGGATGAACAGGTTGGTGGTGCTGCGCGGCTTCCCCGGCTTGCTGCGCGCCAGCACGGTGATCACCAGGCTGTTGCCCAGCACGCCGAGTGCGAAGATCAGGCCGAAAACCACCAGCGTGATGAAGTTCTCGACGCCGATGCCAAAGAGCGGCCTGGGTTCCAGGGTCGGGGGTTCGGGCCAGCTCGCGTTCCCCTCGCTGAGGTTCCCGACCGCCAGCTCCATGGCCCACGGGGGCGCCCGGAGCGCGCAGGAAGAGGCGCGGGCCGGGGAAAGAGGGAGACTGGAGGTCGCAGGGGACCCAGCCCCCAGCACGCAGAGCGCGAGTTTCCGAGCCTGAGCCTTCCTGACGAGCGAGCGTCGGGGAGCCTGTGCCTAGGGGCACCGTCTTTTTGTACGGGGCCACCGGAGAGAGGACGTGGACAAAATCTGAACCTTCTCCACCCGGGCAGCTGTCCCAAGAGCGCGGGAATCCCCCTGCCCAGGCACCACCGCCCGCTGAGAGGCGACCGAGCCCGGGTGGAGGGACCAGCCCGTGCAGTCCTGGAGGCAGAGAGAACCCTCTCTGCGTCTTACCGGCTCCGAGCCCCTGCAGGTCTTTTCCCTCGTCCCCGGAGTGGCTTCGGGCTGCACCTGTTGCTCTGAGCCGCTGCCTTCCCACGGCGCTTACGGGCACAGCCGGGCGCGCAGCGGCGCACCGCGCAGTCCATGGAGAGGGCTCCCCGCGCCTCCCAACCGGCCGGCGCCTCTCTGCCCTCACAGTTTTTGGCCAACCTGGCCAGCGCAGTCTGTGCCCTTGCGGTGATTGGCAGATTGTGCTGGGGCGGGGGATCTGCAGTTGCAATTGAGACGTAGTGAGGCTCAGCCCGGCTGAAATACGCGCCGCTTGGGAGGGTGGGGGGGCCTCCCCGTCCCCCCGGAAATTGAGGCGCGCGCGCAGAGACTGGACGGATCCTAATGGGATGGATCGCCGCCCACCTCCGCACAGTGATCAGCTGCGCGCTCTCCCCTCCTCTCGGTGCAGACCTGCCAGCGTCCTGAGAAGGCTATGGACTCTGGGTGCCGCACAGGCACCAGCCCTGGCACAGGGCCAGGGAAGCCCCGCGCGCTCAGGGTGCGCTGGGCGGGGAGGCGGGTGGCACGCAGGCCTCCCCACCGGTCAGCGCGTTCATCTCTCTCCCTCCTGGGGCGCGGTCTGGGAGAGCGCTCCCCGGTCCAGGAATAAAGCCCAGGAGATTGGTGCTTGGCCCTGGTGCTCCCTGGAGTTTTGAAAAATCCCTAATCCCCACTCCCACACTGCCCACTGCTAGGGAGGAAATAGGCAGGAAAGAAAACCGCGACCTGTGTGAGTCTTCCCGTAAAACGTGGACAAGACGAAAGGGGAAGGGGTCGTGTTTACCTCGTTCAACTTGAGATCAATTTTGTCTTGAGTTACTCATCTGAGTGACATAAACAGAAGACTTGAAATATTTGTAAGGTGAAAAGGACGCGTTTAATACCACTGTTGTGAAACGTGGACCGGCCAACAAAAAAATTTGAGCTATTTAAGTGTAGATCACAAACGTTATCCTTGTTTATAATCTTGCTAGTTTCCAACTAGAGAGCTGAACTTGATTCATTCATTTTCTGTGTTTATATGGTTTGTTCATATTCACATTCAAGAAGTCCAATATGCTTCTAGCCTTCTCCAGATGATGTCTATTAGGCGCCAGACACATTGCACCTAATGCGGAGATGAACAGGGTCCAGGGTTCCCTCCAGCAGTTGTTGTAAGGGAAGTGTGCACGGTGAGGCAAGGGAGACTTTGCCCCAGGAAGCTTGAGAAGTAAGTAGTGTATATGTCCTCTATCTTGCTAGTTCTATTATTTGGCTTCATTTCCAGAAAGATTTTAAAACAGTTCATTGAACACCTACTCTGTACCAAGTACTTTACCTGCATCATTGTTTCATTTAATACACACAGTTCCCTTGTTAAATCCACACACAACTTCCAGAGCACGAGACTAGGTTTAAATAACTTGCTTGTCCAAGTATCCTACTAAAACAAGAATGTCCTTGCCTTTCTGAGAAGATGCCTGGAAACCTCATTCAATTGTCTTGCCCCTCAGTGTCATTTTTCTTCCCAAGGGGCTCTTTGACCTACATGTTCATGGTATCCTGTGCTGGACAGCCTGTTAAATCAGAAGTTTTTTGTAATTAGATTTGAAGAGTTTTCTTATTATTATGAACTATTTTCAACATGGAGCAGATATGATTAAACTATATCAAATACTTATATACCCACCACACAGCATAGAATAATAAAAGAATTGAAACCATGTTTATAACCTTCCCCAATCACAACCTCCACCTCCACTATCTCCAGGTAACCTATATGAGTCATCTATCAGTCATTTATTTATACAATTATAGAACATGCATATGTTCTTAAATAATATACTGTGGGATTTTACCTTATTTTAATATTGTATGATTGGTATTATAGTTCCTTTAAGGTGTAATCTGCCTGTTATAACTGTGGATATACTAACCTTCTTTTTGTCTTACCAGCCTGCTCTACCTTCTGCAGTCTTCCTGTGTTCTTGATTTCTGGGTATTCCTTGGAAACAGCACATAACTGAATTACTTTAGAATGCAACTTGATAATCTCTAATTTTTTAACTGGTGAATTTAGTCTGTTTACATTTATTGTTATTATTAGTCTATGTGTACTTATTTTTATTTTTTTTTATTTATTTATTTTTTGTCTTTTTGCCTTTTTATGTGGAGCCGCACCCGTGGCATATGGAGGTTCCCAGGCTAGGGGTCTAACAGGAGCTGTAGCCGCCGGCCTTCGCCACAGCCACAGCAACGCGGGATCCGAGCTGCATCTGCAACCTTCACCACAGCTCACGGCAACACCGGATCCTTAACCCACTGAGCAAGGCCAGGGATCAAACCCGCAACCTCATGGTTCTTAGTCAGATTCGTTAACCACTGAGCCACGAAGGGAACTCCTGTACTTATTTTTAATACTTTACACTATTTGTTTTCTGTTTCCATGCTTCTTTTCCCTCTCTTTTTTGACATCTTCAGGATTGCATCCGAAGGTGCAAACACTGCCCCCTCTCTTTGGAAGTGGAAGGAATGTGGTCTATTTTTATTCTTTTACTAGTTACCCTTAAGCTTCTGCTATGTGCCCATAATTGTTTTAGGTTCTAAAGCCAAGTTTCTTCCCTCGTGGATCTATTTTTTTCTTTTATTATGGAGAAAAGATATTAAACTTAAATAGAGCTATAACACACCGTATGGTAAATCCTATGAAGAAGAAGAAGAAGCCAGGAGAAAGGGTGCGGTGATTGTAGGGTGCAGTTATATAGTATTCAGGAAACAGGTCTGACATTTCAGCAGGAAACTGAAGGAGGTAAAGAAGAATGCTATCTGTCTTAGTCTGTTCAGAATGCTATAACAAAATCCTATAGACCAGGTGGCTTATACACAATGGAAATTTATTTTTCACAGTTCTGGAAGCTGAAGTTCAAGGTTCAGCCACCTGCAGATTTGGTGCCTGCTTTCTGGTTCTTAGATGGCTGCCTTCTTGCTGTGTTCCCAGATGGAAAAGGTTCAAGGAAACACTGTAGGGTCTCTTTCATAAAAGCACTAATCTCATTCCTGGGCTCCACCCTAAAACCTAATCACCTGCCAAAATCCTCACCTCCTAAGACCATCACATAGGGGGTAAGGATTTCAACATATGAATGGGGGTGCACACAGATTTTCAGGTCATAGCACCTTCTGTACATTGAGGGTAGACCATCCTAGTGAGAGAAAAAGCATCAGGCAGGGACATGCTTGAGGGACAAGCATGCGTGGCATGTTTGAAGGACAAGCAGGCTTGCATTCCTAGGGTGGAAATAGAAGTAGCTGGGAGATTTATAAGTCATGATGTTAGAAAAGATTGTATGAAGAAAGTAGTATGGACACTATCAGACCCCTGGAGAGCAAGGAAAGAGCCTTGGGGTTTATTCTGACTCAGATGGAAAACAACTGGGGCACTTCTACCTGCATGTTAAGATCATTGCTCTGCTTTCCAGAACAGAGTGTAGAAAAACAGAGAAAGAGAAGGAAGATCAGCAAGGAAGTTTGCATAAATCTGGACCACAGGAGGCACCAAGAGTAGCAGGAAAAGTTCAGATCCTGTATATTTGAAAGGCTGAGCCAGTGAGATGTGTTGGTGGGTGGTTTTAAGATGGGAGAGAATACACAATGGAATATTACTCAGCCATAAAAAAGAGTGAAATAATGCCTTTTGCACAAGGAGCCAATAAAGGATGGCACCAGAGTCTTAGCTGGACATGCAGACAGCCTGGGTGGGGGAAATGCCATCTACTGAATTAAGACAAAGAGTAAAAGGAATGGGTTTAGAGATGCAGGAAATCTATTAAATTTTAGGTGTTTATTAGACATGGGATGGGTTAGTCTTGAGCCAATGGGAGAGATCAGGGCTGGAACGTGGGCTTAGAAGTTACTAAAACCTTCATAATTATGGAATTTAAAATCATTTGCTATCATGACCAAACATTATAGACAGTAGGAAATACAGCGTACATTTTTAACATCAGTCACCCTTTCTCAGCCCCCCTTTCCCTTCTCAGTCCTGCTTTGTTGTGCAGTGTTTTAGTTCTTGAATCTCCCCCTAATTATCCATTGTCATGGTTGGGTCACACATCTGTGTCCACCTTACTCAGCCACATGCTTGCTGATTGACATGTCCACACTTCTTTGTGCTTCTTAGGCCTTTTGGGGAGATCATGTTCCTTATTCTTGAAGAAGAGATTTCAAGTCTACTACACTGTTGGTGGGAATGTAAATTGGTACAACCACTATGGAAAACAGTATGGAGGTTCCTCAGAAAACTAAGCATAGAACTACAATATGATCCAGCAATTTGACTCCTGGGCATCTAACCAGACAAAACTATAATTCAAAAAGACACATGCACCCCTATGTTCACTGCAGCATTAGTTACAATAACCAAGACATGGAAACAACCTAAATGTCCATTGATAGAGAAATGGGTAAAGATGTGGTACATATACACAATGGAATATTACTCAGCCATAAAAAAGAGTGAAACAATGCCTTTTGCAGCAACATAGATGGACCTAGAGCTTATCGTACTGAGGTTAATCAGACAGTGAAATACAAACATCGTGATACCATTTAAATGTGGAATCTAAGGAAAGGACACAAATGAACTTATTTGCAAATAGAAAGAGGGTCACAGACTTTCAAAAAATGATTATTACCAAAAAGGAAATGTTGGGGAAGGGATTGCCTGGGGGTTTGGGATAGGCACATGCACACTGAGGTATGTGGAATTATTGGCCAGTGGTGACCTGTTGTACAGCACAGGGAACTCTGCCTGATATACTGTGATAATCTGTATGGAGAGAGGATCAGAAAAAGAATGGATCTGTGTGCAAGTATAAGTGAATCACTATGCTGTACAGCAGAAACTATCACTACCTTGTAAATCAACTACACTTTGATAAAACTTTAAGAAATGAAAAAAAGCACAGATTTCAAATTTCCCTTTAGCAGGGGCCAGTGATAAAAATTGCTCATTTATTCCCAAAGTTGTGGTTAGTTGGTGCTTATCGTGGACTGTTGGTCGGCCAGAGAGTCAGCTCTTGGCTCTCAGCACAGCAAAGATGTTATTCAACCTTCCTCTGGCTTTTATTTCTGCACTTGAGAAGTCAGCTGCCATTACTTTGTACATCACTTGACTGTTTCACCATTTTTAGTATCTTCTCTTTATCATCAAGTGTTTTTGATGGTTTTCACTTTCTGTCCTTCTTGGGGTTTATTGAGCTTTTGAGGCTGGGGGTTAATTTTTTTATTAATTTTGGAAAATCCTCAGCATTATCTCTTTAAGTGATGACTTTCTCAAGGCTGGCATCCTCATCCTGGGTTTCAGAGAGAAATGGCCAAGGCCTCTTCACTCTCCGCCTTGGTGTCTCTTCATCTCTCTTTTGTCAGTTCAGTTCCTTTCTCGGCCAATTTGTCAGTTTTCCCTTAACTCCACAGACCTCGCTTCATCTTCTCCTTTGAGTTCTCATAGATTTTTTTTTCGAATTCAGCAGAACTAGAAAAGTGTGCAAACCATAAGCTGACAAATTTTCAAAAGCCCTTCAGCACATAATGAAAGCTGCATTCCTAAGCCTCCTGTGAAATGCAAGTCACTGTGCTAGATGCTGATGGAAAGTCAAGATGAGAAAAGCAGGGGCCTTGAAATTAAAGTCATTTGCACATCTAGAAAAGGGACTGGGTCCTGTGAGGCAAAACTTAGATGAGGAGGAAAGCAAAGCATCCTTGTACAATGTCACTGCTATCCCGACACATCCCTTTAACCTCATCAAAAGTGAACAAAATATTCTTGCAATAACTTGGGAGACTGTGATGTCATTAGTGAGCTGTCCCCACTCCTGGCTGTTAATACTTCCGGGGGG
>PVHT021183530.1:11354915-11439100 GCA_004024745.2 Catagonus wagneri | reverse complement strand
TCTTTAACATCAATTTGCATTCCAGTACTTAGAAGGCATCGCTGGTTTCATTTCTCAAATTCTATCATAAATGTACTCCGTTAGCCCCTCAGTTCCAGGCTAAGCTTTTGTTAAAGCAATTGTGGGGAACACTGTCTTTCATTTCACCCCAGCACTAAGGAGAAACGTCCTCCCCTGGCCTGTATTTCCTTCTGTTTCTCTAACACCTAACCCCGGGTCAGGGATCGGCAGGTGGCCCTGCTGAGAACACTAAGGACTTTCGCTCTAATGAAGACAGATTCTGCCTGCCGTGGAGACTGCACAGGGTAACCATTTCTGGAACCCTCTAAGCATTAGAGCGTTGCCAAATATATAGACAGCTGTGGCTGCTGACAAAGTGTAGAAACAAAGGCTGCAAAACTTAGGGTTCTGTTAATCATGTAAAGAGATCTTATCTCAGAGAGGCAAGCCCTTGCAGATTCTGTGTTCTCTTGATCCGTTTGTTGAATGAATGAAGACCAGCTTTCAAACAGCCCTCATTGGATCTGTGGGCCATGGTTTTCTTTTTCTAAGGGACACAGTTGGTAGAAAGAATTATAAGATTCAGGGGCCACCTTGACATGGTTTTCTGGAAAGTTTTGACTGAGAACTTCACGGACAGCCAGCCATCTCCTTAAGTTAAGGAAAACCATTCCCATCTGTTGTTTTCCTGTATAAATGTTTACCTTCAACATTTTTAGGACTTACTGCTCATAAAGCCAACTTCAGCTGCACAAAAGGTTTTGTGTCCCTGCTTTCACTCAGGTATTGTGAGATTTCCTTACCCCCCCCCCCCCCCGCATTACACACTCACGGGCCCATTGTTCTCATGACTTTCAAAGTCCTTATCTAGTGGAGACGGTTCCTGTAGAGTACCTGTGTCACTGCTCTCTCTAGTGACACAGCGTGGCCTCGGGTGGGGCTGGGGCAACCTAGAGGGACCACCAGGCAGGGGTCCCATCTCTGAACTGCTTTTAAAGATGAGAAAAGTGAAGACTGACGTGGTCAGGGCAGCGTTCACCCCGAAACCTCAGGCCGGCCTCTGACTGTATCTCCGCGGCCTGCCCTTCAGCCTGCAACACTTTTAAGACACGTGATCAAACTCCCTCACCTTTTCCAATTAAGTTTCACTTTTCCATTCCTTATTATACTGTTATCCGTTTTAGGTTAGTGGTTTATTTAAGTCCCAATCTCGATTTTTAAAAAATCACGGAGTTCCCACTGTGGCACAGTGGGTTGAGGATCCAGCATTGCCACAGCTGTGGCTCGCATTCCATCCCTGGCCTGGGACCTTCCATATGCCACAGGTGTCACTGAAGAAAAGGGAAGAAAAATCAAATGGCAGTTAGGGAAACCTAACAATTCCCATCTAAATATGAGAGTTACTCGGATGAAGTTTATTAAATAATAAATTCCCGTTTGGTAAAACACATGCTAAGGATCTATTACCATGTCGACTATATTACTGAAAAGATACTTTCTCAGATCTGTCTGTTTAAAACATAGTTAAGAATGTATGAAAATTCCAAATGACATATTTAGGAGAGTTCCTAAAACACTTAATAGAAAGATTAGGAATTACGGAATCAGAAAAGTCTGCTTTAGAATTTCTTTGGACATGTTGTAGTCCTACAATATAATTCACAGACATATTCAATGACATGTCCATGAATGATAGTACTATAAAGGATAGTTTTCATCCTTACATACCTTACCTACACGATCCTATTTATCTTCAAAACAATTCTAGAAGGTCACTGAGTCTGCCCTTTGGGTAGCTGAATTTTCCCTAAGCCTTTTTCCATATGTGACGTGGAGACCCTTAACACTGGAAACTGCAGACCTATAACCAAGAGACTCACCATGGAGCCAGCCAGAGGACACAGTTAATAACACGCATGAACATTTAACAAGAAACTGTTCTGGTGAACTGTTTTCACTCCCTGTGATGCCAAGATGTGGTCCCCATCTGCAAGTTGCAGAGTCGATGTTCTTGTTCCCTTCACAAGCCTCTGGGAGCTGACGGCTCGTGTTGAGTATTAGCCACCGCGCAAGGCTGGCTGGGGCCGGGGTCAGTGGTGCCAGGAAAATGCAGTGCATGAGGCTGTCGACAGCCTTGCAGCAAGGCGGCTCGGAGTCCTGGGAGCAGCGGGGACACTCAGGACCCAGGAGGGCGGGGGGAGGGAGCTAGGTGAGACACAGAGCTCCTGCCTCCCACTCGTCCTCTCCTCCTGTTTTAAAAGTTCCAGCTCCCAGGCCCCGGGGAGAGATGGAAGCCCTTGGAAGCTGGTCCAAGGCGCAAATGGATTTCAGTCGTAACCGAAGCGTGGGAATTCAGGGCCTGTGCCAGGCGCTTGTGACCTTTCACGGGTGCCTGGGAAGGAGCAGCTTTTCCATTGCTGAGGCTCCTGAACCAGACAGGAAGGGGCTGACCGTCCGAGTCTTCACGTTCCTTCAGCAAAGGTGCTCTTGAGCCTGGCATCGTGGGGCAGGCCCTGAGTCTTTGGTCAGTAGAAGCGACCTTGATGTTGACCCTCATCACTAGGTCCCTAGAGATGCCTGTACGTCCAGACAGATCACTGATACAGGATGAGGGGGAAAGGTGACAGCTCACAGGCTCTCACCCGTAGTCCCCAGAGGCAGTCACCTGCTGGGATATTTCCTCTTTGCCAGAAGTCATGGCTCTATTGTCGCCGTCACAGACTACGTCATGATCAGTACTTTCTCAAGATGCTCAGGGCCTTCCTTCGCAGAGCGGCAGCTCTGACTCCGAACTCACGCAGCTGTTGAAGGGGACCCTTCTTAGGGTCATTAGCACAAACCTCTGTTGTTCAGGAAGCTTTGGCCATTTCAGGTGTGAGTGTTATGGCTCCTTTGCCCCCCTCAAATGTACCGTTCTCAACTCTGTGAGTTACGGGGTGGGGCTGATGGTAAGAGGAAGTTTGGGGGAAGTCTCAATAAAGTGAAAGACTATAGGCCTAAATTTGACACCCTTAATATTTGTTTGTAATGAGTCATAGCTATGGCTAAATTGGGGGTTTTGCATCTGCCATCTCAGACGTGTTGTCCGTGGATGCGAGCAAGCAGCCCTGTGAGACACACCTTTCTCCAGATCCTGAGCTTGGCCTCCTGACATCCAGTACTAACTCGCTCCGTCTCTGTGTCTGAGCCATGCAGGGCAGTCTGCTCAGGGCAGGGGGATAATGGGAAGCTCAAAGCCACACACATCACAAGACCTGATCGTGGACGTGTAACCCCTGCAGGCTTGCTCTGTAACAGCGGTTCCAGGCACACCTTGCTTTGTTGTGCTTCACCGACGCCGAGTTCTCTATAATCTGGACACGTGTGGCCGCCCTTCCCTGAGCAAGTCCGTCAGCTCCACGTTCCCAGCAGCGTTTGTGTCTTTACGTCACATTTTGGTAATTCTCAAAATAGTTCCAACTTTTCCATTATTATGATGTTTGTTATGGTGATCTGTGCTCAGTGCCCTTTGATGTTACTGTTGTAATTGTTTGGGGTGCCGTGAACTGCACCCATCCAGGACAGCGAACTTTAAGGGTAAACACGGTGCAGTGTGTGTTCTGACTGCTCCACAGACCGGCCTTCTCCCCATCGCGCTCCTTCTCCCCAGGCCTCCCTGCTCCTTGAGACACAACGGTATTGATATTAGGCCAGATAATAACCCTACAACGGCCTTTAAGTGCTCAAGTGGAAGGAAGAGGTGCATGTCGCTCACTTTAAATCAAAAGCCAGAGATGATTAAGCTCAGTGAGGAAGTTACATAAAAAGGCAAGATAAAAGCTGAAAGCTTGCACCATAGTCAGCCGAAATGGGAATGCAAAGGGAAAAGTTCCTGAAGGAAAGCGCCACTCCGGTGAACACACAGATGGTAAAGAAACAAAACAGCCCTATTGCTGATGTGGAGAAAGTCTCTGTGGTTTGGACAGAGGAACAAACCAGACACAAAGTCTGATCCAAAGCAAGGTCCTAACTCTCTTCAACTCTATGAAGGCGGAGTGAGGTGAGGAAGCTGCAGAAGAAAAGTCTGCAGCCAGCAGAGGTTGGCTCATGAGATTTAAGGAAAGAAGCCATCACCGTGACATAAAGTGCGAAGTGAAGCAGCAAGGGCTGACACAGGAGCTGCAGCAAGTTACCCAGAAGATCTAACAATGGTAACCATGAATTTCACTAAACAACATGTTTCTCCATCTAAATGCAAGAGCCTTATATTGGAAAAAGGTGCTACCTAGCACTTTTAAGCTAGAGAGTAGGAGTCAATGCCTGGCTTCAAAGCTTCCAAGGACAGGCTGACCCTCTTGTTAGTGGCTAATGCAGCCGGTGACTTGAAGTTGAGTCCAATGCTCACTAACCTTCTGAAAATGCTAGAGCCCTTAATGATGATGCTCAGCCTACTCTGCCCGTGCTCTCTAAATGGAACAATCAAAGACTGCATGACACACATCTGTATACGACATGGTTTACTGAGGCCCACTGTTGAGACCTACTGCTCAGAGAAAAAGACTCCTTTCAAACTATTACTGCTCACTGAGGATGCACCTGGTCACCCAAGGGCTCTGACGGAGACAGGAAATGAGATGAATATTGTTGCCATATCTGCTGACACAACATCCACTTCACAGCCCAAGTATCAAGGAGTCATTTCAACTTCAAGTCTAACTATGTAAGAAGTACATTTCGTAGCTGCCATAGACTGATTCCTCTGATGGATCTGGGCAAAGTTAAACTGAAAACCTTCTGGAAAGGATTCACCATTCCGGATGCCATTAAGAACATTCGTGATGCCTGGGAAGAGGTCCAAGTACCAACATTAACGGGGGTCTGGAAGAAGTTGATTCCAACACCTATGGATAACTTTGAGGGTTCAAGACTTCAGTGGAGGGGGGTTCCCTTCGTGGCTCAGCGGTTAACGAATCTGACTAAGAACCATGAGGTTGCGGGTTCGATCCCTGGCCTTGCTCAGTGGGTTAAGGATCCGGTGTTGCCATGAGCTGTGGTGTAGGTTGCAGACGCGGCTCGGATCCTGCGTTGCTGTGGCTGTGGCAAAGGCCGGTGGCTACAGCTCCTGTTAGACCCCTAGCCTGGGAACCTCCACATGCTGCGGGTGCAGCTCTACATAAAGGCAAAAAGACAAAAAAAAAAAAAAAAAAAGACTTCAGTGGAGGAAATAACTGCAGATGGGGTGGAAAAGAAAAGAACTAGAATTAGAAGTGGAACCTGAAGATGCGACTGAGCTTCAGTCTCACGATAAAACTGTAATGGATGAGAAGCTGCTTTTTACGGATGAGCCAAGAAAGTGGCTCCTTGAGGCAGAATCTACTGGTGAGGATGCTATAAAGATTGTTGAAATAAGAAGGATTTAGAAATTACGTACACTTAGTTGGTAAACCAATGGCAAGTTCTGAGAGGACTGAGTCCAATTTTGAAAGGAGTTCTATTGTGGGTAAAATGCTATCAAACAGCAGTGCAGGTTACAGAGAAATCATTCACGAAAGGAAGATACAACTTATGCAGCAAACTTCACTGTTGTCTTATTTTAAGAAATTGCCACACCAACCCCAGCCTTCAGCAACCACCACCCAGCTCAGGCAGCTACCAGTAACAGCCAGGAAAGAGCCTCAACCAGCAAATATATTATTCATCGAGGGCTCAGATAATGGTCAGCATTTGTAACAACAACGTATTTTTAAATTATGTACATGGTTTTTTACACATCATGTTATTGCACGCTTAATAGACTACAGTGCATATAATACAGGGAAATTTTATATGCACTGCGAAACCAAAACATTCCCATAACTCACTTTTTTTATGATATTTGCTTTATTGCTGTGGTCTGGGACTGAACCCACAATATCTCTGAGGTGTGCCTTATTATCATTGTATGTACACAGCACAATATCTTACAAAAGAAACTGGAAATGTTCATTGTGATGAAGGCATGGAAGCATGGCAGAAAAGAACATGAACTTTGCACTTGGCGGATCTGGATTCAGGCCCCAGCTTACTCACTGAGTGCACTGGGACAGCTGACTCAGTTTTTCTAAGCCTCTGTTAATTGATCCATGCAACAGGTTTGTTTTAATCATTGCAGGAGATAATGCACACGAAACACCTCGCGAGCGGCATCCAGGAAGTCATCAGCAGAAGCAGCCTCTTGCTCAGGAAGCAACTGCCACCTTGGACAGTGCTCACAGCTCAATTCAGGGCTGACACCAGCATCGTGGGTGCAGCATGAGAACACAGGGGGCCAAGGAAGCGGGTAAGACACAGAGGATGCCTGGGGGAACCCAAGTTCAATACCACGACCTGTGAATACAAAGTCCTTGTTTCCAAAGAGAGACTAAAACCAGAGTCCGTGTGCAAATCAACAAGCCGTAGCTCTAAGATTCCACAGTCACAGAATTAATCGACACACCCCACTCATTAAGATCAGACAGACCCTGTCCTGCAAGATGTCCCCTAAAGAAATTAATTTCCGAAGTTCCCATTGTGCCTCAGTGGTTAGCAAACCCGACTGGTATCCGTGGGGATATGGGTTCGATCCCTGGCCTCGCTCAGTGGGCTAAGGATTCAGAGTTGCTGTGAGCTGTGGTGTAAGTCACAGATGCAGCTCGGATCCTGCGTTGCTGTGGCTGTGATGTAGGCCAGCAGCTGAAGCTCCAATTCGACCCCTAGTCTGGGAACTTCCATATGCCATGGGTGCGGCCCTAAAAAAATACAAAAAAAAAAAAAATTAATTGCCCAGGAAATAAGTATATACAGAGATCTGAGGAAGTCCCTTGACTTAATACTCAGCATCTGTAGAAAGTTAACTTCACCAGGGCAAACCTTAAGTAAGATATACACCAAGGTAAGTAATCCTTCAACCTTACAGTTAAATTCTTAAATCAGAGCTTTCTTGCTTTATTGTTTCCAACTGGTTGCTGAAAATAAGTTCTGCTAAGTATCTACCAGAAGAAGTATCTGCTTACTATCACTAAAACTCCTGGCAATACACCTGCTGAAAGGTACACTTCAGCCCAACAAAGCATGCCTCAAGCATGAAGAAATAGTAACTGCCAAAGCAGAACAAAATTTTTGTCAAATAAGATAGGATTTCTTGCCTCTGAAGCTTGCCATCACTCAATACGGCTTAAAGTTTTCACTAGTCACTTCATTCTTTTGGCTTGGGGTCTCGATCCATTTTTAAATGTATATGGGAGAGAAAGAAACAGATGGGGGAGGGCAAGAAAGGAAGAGGAGGGAGGAGGCGGAGGAGGATGGTCCTGAATTATAACCCAAAGTGTAAAACAAATATCCTTAAGATTAACTACCCAGAAGTGTGGTGATTTTATATGTGGTGCTTAGAGCCAGTGATAATTATGCCATCAAAAATTATCTATTATTTTCTGCTAATTTATTATATCAAGTCCTTTCATTTAGTAAGGCAGTTTAACAATTTCATTGAAAGCTGTGGAATGAATCGCTCACGTTTCATGACCTAATGTTCTAATCAGCTTGTTACAATGAAGTTTAACTTAATTAATTGCTGCATATTAATGCGATAATAAGCCCTTTCCTTTATGTGTGCAGTGACTTGCCCAATAAAGTAACAGGATCGCTGGGAATTACACAGAAATGAGTGTCTTCTTGTATTTTGAAAGCCATGGTACATTGGTTCACTCTCTGACCCAGGTATATTCAATTATCTTGTTCCCCATGAGATCATGTAAAAGAACATTTATTGGGGTGCTTTTAACACAGAAAAGCATAAGTAAGAATTGAAAATGGCCCATAATCTTTTGCCCTGATAATCCATGCTGACATTCTGTAACAAGTGAAAGTAACATGTGCACATGTCAGAAAATTCAAGTCTTAAGGAAAGACATAAAATTGCATGTGCCTAAAACAGGCCAGTTCCTGGAGACAGAAACAGATTAGAGTCTACCAGGGGCTGGAGAGAGAGGGCTGGATAGTTAGTTTCTAACTGGCACAGACTTTCAGTTCTGGATGTCAAAAAAGTTCTGGAAATGGAGAGTGGTGACAGCACAGCATGGCCCTTGTGATGAATGCCATTAAGTTGTACACCTAAAAATAGTTAGAAAGGCAAATTTCATGTTATGTATACTCAAGCAAAACAAAATCAACTTTAAAAATTGGCAACACATAAAAAGTACCAAAAAATGGATAGAAAAGCCTCCTCCCCTTTAGACTTTGCTTCTCCCCCCAAGGAATCACTGAAATGGTTTAAAAATTACCTTTTGAGAAAAAAAACACATGTGCATATACAAATATACAGCATAACCACATTTTTATTTAAATTAATGGGGAGATAGCATATACAAAAAAATCTGGATTTTGTTTTTCTTTCCCTTAATAGTTCTTTAAAATCTTTCACATCAATGGATGAATATCTACCTATATTTTTTTCTTGCCTGTGTCTTTGCACATCACATAAATTATCATTATTTATTTCATTCGTCTACTCTAGTCTACTGCCAATGGATATTTCAAGTTACACTCCTCGTCCATACGGCGATTAAGATGTAGGACAAATGATAGATATTTCCAGGTTGCAGTTGTGAGGGTTTTTAAGTGATACTGATCCCAAGATGGGTACCACTTCTGTCTTGACAATGTCGACACTCACTGACTGCTGTTTTGACAGTGAAGATGCTCTCACAGTTAAGTGGCTATTTAGCTCCTCAGACAGACTCATATTAAGAAGCAATTGGATCACATTCGAGGCTCCCTCTGGTTCTGCCTCAATTGAACAAGAAGTAATTACAGAGTGCCTGGCGTATGTCTGTCTGTGTCCTCGCTTTTGCAACTACAGTATTTAAAATGATAAAGCCCCCACACAGAAGGGGTATGTGTTCTAAGGGGGGCTGATTCCAGAGTAGCACTTCCGAAGGAGAAGTGCAAACATGTGCCCCCGACATGGTCGTGGCGCCCTATTGCACCGGCCAAGGAAGACTGGACTTCCTCTAATATCACCAATGAGGTCAGTTTGCAAATGAACACAGCTTCAAATAGGGGCCATAGAGCTTCTGTGACTATTTGACTCATCTCGGAGAAGACACCTCTAAGATAAGCAATGTGCGAAATAAGTCATTTGATGAAAATTGCATGACATACAATGTTGGCTGCTTGGCAAAGGACCATAAGGATAAAGTGCTGTCATATCCGAAACCTACTTCTGACCAGTTAAAATATGTGCACTTTTTAAAAACTAGTTAAGTCACTGGAAATCATCATTTCCTCCCAAATACTCTAGAGCTGGGGAAAACAAACAGAAAAGAGCAACACACTTCATCACCTTCTAAGAGCGACGTTTTTACAGGCTGCATCCTGTAACAAACTTTATTTTTCCAACTGCTGGATGGAGAAGATATTTCAAAGACATTCATACTATTCAAGGTGTTTAGCATGATAATGTGAGAAAAAAGAACGTATACATGTATGTGTGACTGGGTCAACTCGCTGTGCAATAGAAACCTGACAGAACACTATAAATCAGCTATAATGGAAAAAATAAAAATCATTGTAAAAAAAGTGTTTAGCAACCTCATTCTGTGATGTTAGTCTTAGTCCTGTGGGTATAAGACAATAAGTCACCAGAAAAAATAAAATTTTCAACAGGTTGAGTGTAAGCCAGTAAATCACTTCATCATCAGACCACCATTAAAATGTTTACTACCATGTGTGGAGAGTACTGTATCCCAGATTTGGGATAATTCTTTCAAGTTGAATAAAAGTGGTTTATTAATGAATCAAAAACTGAGAGCTCCAGTTTTGGCTCAGTGGGCTAAAAACCCAACATAGTCTCCATGAGGATGCCTCACTCAGTGGGTTGAGTATCTGGCGTTGCCACAAGCTGCAGTTTAGGTCACAGATGCGGTTGGGAACTGGTGTGGCTGTGGCTGTGGCATAGGCCAGCAGCCGCAGCTCTGATTCAACCCCTCGCCTGGGAACTTCCATATGCCACAGGTGCAGCCATAAAAACAAACAAAAACAAAACAAAAAACACCTAAATTATGCAAAGCCAAATCTCCATAATTGTAAGCGATTCTGAGCCCTAAAGATAACGACTCCATACTGTGTTAATTTCTTGCCCCTCAGTTCATTTTTATCTGCTCCCTAATCTCGCCTCCTTCACTTCTCCCTCATAGATTTTTAACAAGCCAGCATTGACAGCAGCAACTGTAGCATCTTTTGTTTCAGAACAAGTTTTGCTGAAGTAATTCAGATAAATAAGTAACCTAATTAATCTTGACATTCAAGATTTTGTGCTTTCAGTAAAGAGCTAATATTTTCTAAAGTGCTAAGGGATGTCCACCTCACTTGTAGCCTCTTAATAAGGTCTCTGCCACATTGCTACAGAATGCAAAACTTTTTACAACACCAACGATGAAGACTGACAATCAAATTAATGTCAAAATCTGGCAGGAAATGAAAATAAGCAAAAATAAGCCTAAATATTTCATGAAACAGCCCCCCCTAAATGAAACCACCTAAAAAAATTAAGTGGAGTTGGCAGAGTCTTTATAAATCTCAGTACACACTGCTCCTGGCACAGAGAAGCAGAAGCAAAAGAGACCAGAAATCTGGACAGGTGTCCCCTGTCCCATCTCTTAAGTGCTGAGTAGCACTTTACTCAAAATACCCACTCTGGCCACTGCTTCCACTAGTTAACCTGGTCTTTCTACAGTTGGGTACAACAGAGCCCAGACTTAAAAAAATGTGGAGAAGAAATGAGGTGAAGGGTGAGACAGAACGTACCAGAAAACGGGCAGGAGTCACGTTCAAAGGGCAGTTGGGATGCTGGCACCCTGGCTCTGGAGTAACTTGCGGACAAGGGACCTAGGATTTTTAATTGTCACACACTCAGAATATGAAATACAGAGAAATCAGGGTTTGAAAATGGCGTATCTCAGCAAATCTTAGTGGGAACAGCTAAGATAAGTTCAGTGGCAGACTGGCTACTGTGGGGATGAACCGAGAAGGGCGCGTGTCCCCACACGTGGTGATGGAGACCAGGTGCCAGATGCAGCCATGGACTGAGCGTGACTCAGCTTGTTGAAGGAGAAAACGTGTGTAGTGAGACTGAGACACCGGCTGTCCTCTGCAGTATGAGTCACACAGTCTAGAAAGTCAATCCGGCATAAATGGTCACCAAAGATGTGTGAAGAGAAGGGGTGACCTGGGAGAGACGAATCAGTCAGCACTGAACACAGGGAAAACTGAGATAACTCAGGGAATGGGAAAAAATTAGCTACTGTACCAGGAGATCCAAGAAGATGTTACAATCACAAAATGAGTTGGATGGAACAATCAGAGAAGAAAAAGTCTTTTAGATGTGAAAGCACGCTGATGACTCTGTAAAAGTACAGCAGGGGCTGCAAAATAGAGCCAAGGAGGTATTTCAGAGTGAAGGGGAAACCAGAGACTCAGGAGGAGAAGAGCAAGGGAAAAGCGAAGGCAGGCTCCCTGCGCTCCGGTGTCAGGATCTGAGCGACCTCAAAAGAGGGAAAGGAGGCAAAAAAATTGCCAAGAAATCATGGAAAAGGCCTGTCCAGCACATCTGGAAGATAGCAAAATTCATCAGCTTGAAAAGGTCCCCTTTTCAAGTAAGATGAATTTTTAAAGACATCTTTAGACACATCCTGAGACTTTTGAGACTAGAAGGAGAAAATGGGGTGGAGAAAATGGGGTAGAGAAAAAAAGGCCAACCACAGGCAATCAAGAAAGGGCCTGGCCCTGATGGTTTCATAAAACCAGTAGGCCCAAGGATACATTGCACAGCACAGGGAAGTAGAGGCATTATTTTGTAAGAACTTTAAATGAAATATAATCTATAAAAATGTTGGACCATTATGTTGTAAACCTGAAACAAATACAAGACTATAAATCAACTCTACTTCAATAAAAAATAAAGCAGTTCAACATAAGATTAACAAAGAAAAGCATAGCTTTCTTATGAACTCATGAAAAATAAGATACATTTCTTTGTATACGCCAAGTATCTAGACACATGTGTAAAGAGACAACAGACAACAGACAACAATGGTGACAATATATTAAGCCCTCTTTAGTAATTCTCCCCCAAGTTAATCCATAACTTCAATGCACATTCAATCAATACTTTTTTGGAGTCGTAGGGGAGTGATGAGGAGCTTGACAAAAAAGGTTCTGAACTTCAGCTGGAAGAGTAAATTGTAAGAAAGGCCATGACTTTTTCTGAAAGAAACCTCACGAGTGATCTCAGTGAGGGCAATGATCCAAAGTGGCCTGTCCCTCTTTCAGGAGTCACTCCTACAGAAACAAGTAAAGGTCAACAACTTCATGGGAAGGATGCTCACTGCTGTACTTTGTAACAGTAAGAAAATTGGAGATTAGCTAAATGCCTAACCAAATTATGCTGGAAAAAGTAATTATGATACATGCCTCCTATGGCCACTGGAAATGTGCCCTGAAAAATACTAAGTTGACATATCCAAGCCTGTGCTAACAGAGAATGCAGCAAGAAATGTAAAAAAAAAAAAAAAAAAAAAAAAAAAAAAAAAAAAAAAAAAAAAAAAAAAAAAAAAAAAAAATCAAGTTACAAGACAGTATGTATAGCCTGGTCACATTTTTAAAAACATCTGCTGTATGAACATAAGTATTTCTACATGTTTACAGCCATGTCTGTATGTGAATATGGAAGGACTCAGGCCAACCTCTGGGGAAAGCACGATGGGCTCCTCCACATTTTACTAAATAACCGTGGACTGTGTGATTTTATTAACTGAGTGGATATTTTGTAATGTTTGAATGATAAAAAAGGAAATTTGCAATTATTCTGTAGTTTTAAAGTATTTTTTCTAGGTACCAATATAATCGATTGCTATTCACTGGCGCATCCGTACCTTAGTGCGTTTTGCCTGCTCTGACAAACGACTCACCAACCTCTGCCGATAAAACGCCCTGAATCTGTAGTTGCCACGACAAAGCCAGCAGAGGATAATTCTGGTTTTCTGAAATATGCCTCTTATGACGCACAAAAACACACAGACCATCCTCCCGCTCTTTTTTGATTGTGGTTCTGTAGCGCCCCCTTGAGTTCATTCTAAAGAAATCTCTAGAGATGCGCAAACAATGTACTGAACCGGCTGGTTACTACTGAAGGTAGGGATGTTTCTAAAAACCAAAAGCCAACGTGAATCCCCAAAAAACCTTTATCTGCCAAAAGTATTTACCTGAATAGTTCAAATAATATAAAAATTACTTAACTGTGAAGTTTATTTTGCAAAGAAATAGTACTTATTTGACTGACTTCCTATGTTGCTCTTGCACAGTCTTGGCACCAAGCGGCTGATGACTCCCTGTGGCTTAAGACTCCCAGCCCTGCTCCTCACTGAGATCATCACGCTCCCCTGGCCTCTGGTGAACCTGCACACCCATGGCTTCTACCGCATCCAGGTCCCCTCCTCCCCTGTACAGCCAGAGATCAGGATTCTGCATCTACAGCCGTCTGCACCACTGCCCTTTATGGTGACACTCCTGCTGTCCCCGTCCAGCATCCCTTACACAGCTGGGATGTGGGGTGTCCCCTGTGTTCCCCCTCAGAGGGCAGAGGCCTCCATCAGTGCCTTTGTCAGCGGGGTTGGTGCCATCAACGTGGGATGGTTAAGTGGAAGACTCTGAATATTTGTCCCAATTTGGAAAAATGTGGGAAATCAAAGCAGACTCAGGAATTCATTGCTTTGCATGGTCTTCTGTGCACGAGTGTCAGGCACCACACTTTACACACACCGCCCCCTGTGTATTAACCAGGGCTCTTCAGAGAAACAGTCACAGGAGGTGGACACGTGTATGCTTGTGTGTGTGTGTGTGTGTGTGTGTGTGTGTGTGTGTGTACAGTTGTAGAGGTAGAAGAATGGAGAAAAAAAGAGAGAGGAAAAGAGACGTGCTTTATTTTAGGCACTGGCTCATATAATCTAGGGGCTGGCAATTCTAAACTCTGCAGAGCAGGCTGGCAATCTGGAGAGTCAGGGAAGAGAGAGAGCAGATATTGCAGGCAGGTATGAAGACAGCCAGAGGCAGAATCCCTTCTTCTCCAGGAGCCTCAACTTTTGCTCTTGAGGCCTTCAACTGATTGGACGAGGCCCACCCTCACTATGGAGGGCAGTCTGCTTTACTCAAAGTCTACGGATGTAACTGTTATTCCCAATTTAAAAAATACCTTCACAACAACATATAGATTGGCCTCTGACCAAATACCTGGGTACCACAGCCTAGCCAACCTGACACATAAAATTAACCAGCAAACCCAACAACCCAGTTCAAATTTCATTTACTGCAGATGATAAAATGTGAGTAACTGTATGAAGGGCAACCATCACTACTACTCTTCAGTCCACAAATCACTACATAAATAAGATGTGCCTTGTGATCAATGACCAATCATATTGCTTCTTTCAGACCTTGTTGATGATTGGTCACTGTGCATCTGTTGTGAAGTTCACGCACAGACAGCAAAGTGGGCAGAAAAAGCATTTGTCAAAATTAAACCCTCCTTAATGTTTCAAAATACACTCAACAAACTAGGAATAAGGAAAAACACACTGATAACATCACGGGTAATACTGATGGATTGACAGCCTTCCCTGTAAGAACAGGAAAAAAGTAAGAATGCAACTCTCATCACTGCTAATCAACATTGTACCAGAGAGCAACTCGGCAAGAAAAAGAAATTAAAATCCTTCGTATTGGAAATGATGTGGACAGGTGTTTCTCCAAAGAAGATATACAAATGGCCGATAAACACATGAGAAGAGGTTCAATACTGTTTGTCAACAGAGAAAGCAAATCAAAGCCACGAGATACCACGTCACACCCACTAGGATGGTTAAAATCAAAAAGAAGCATAGTGGAATTCCCGTCGTGGCTCAGTGGTTAATGAATCCGACTAGGAACCATGAAGTTGCTGGTTCGATCCCTGGTCTTGCTCAGTGGGTTAAGGATCCGGCGTTGCCGTGAGCTGTGGTGTAGGTTGCAGACGCGGCTCAGATCCCGTGTTGCTGTGGCTGTGGCGAAGGCCGGCGGCTACAGCTCCTGTTAGACCCCTAGCCTGAGAACCTCTATATGCCACGGAGCAGCCCTGGAAAAGGCAAAAAGACAAAAAAAAAGACGCATAGTAACGTATCAGAGAGGATGTGGACGAATCCTCGTACATCACTGGTGACAAAGTAAGATGCAGCTGCTTTGGGCAACAGTCTAGCATCTCCTCAAATGGTTAAACATCATGTTTCCATATAATGCAATAATTCCACTCCTAGGTATATACCTAGTTAAAATAAAAACATATGTCCACAGGAAAACTTGTAATCAAATATTTCTAACAGTATTATTCATAATATTCACAAAATATGGTCTGTCTATACAGTGATAGTAGTAAAAGCAAAGTACTAATAGATGCTACAAATCTGAAGATCCTTGAAAACATTATGCTAAGTAAAAGAAGCCAGACACAAGAAGCACATATTGTATAAGCCCAGGAGATGTCTGAAACATATACAGAGGAGCTGGCGGGGACGCACCGGGGACCCAGACCAACAGCGGAGTGAGTCTTGCTGAGGCCGGGAACATTCATTCTCATCTTGAAGCTTCTGGACTTTTCTCCACGCTGACTGTGCTTATTTTTATGATACTTTACATAGACAATGGAAACAACTCCTTTTTAAATATTTGAAAATTCAGTCTGATTTTCTATTGCCTTAATAATACTAAATTCTCCCTTAGTTTGAAGGGCGAACTTGAAAATAACTTGAAGGCAGATCACTGGCTCTTTGGAAAGTGGGTCATGGGTAGGAGAGAAAGGAGCCCACGGTATTGCTCTTTTAAGGATATGGGGGGAAAAAGAACCACCTCCTTGTCTTTGACCTAAATTAAATTGAGACTGAGGTACCTTTGCTCCTGGTTTCTCTCCCACACCCCACCCCCAAAATGTACCAAGAATACACACAATGAAATATTACTCAGCCATTAAAAGGAACGAATTACCAACATTTATAGCAACATGGATGGACCTAGAAATTATCATGTGAAGTGAAACCAGTCAGACAATTAGACAGCAACACCCAATGCTACCACTTACATGTGGAAACTAAAAAGACAATGCACTTCTTTGCAGAACAGACAATGACTCACAGGCTTTGGAAAACCTTGGTTTTTCAAATAAGACAATCTGGGCGGTGGGGGGGTGCACTGTGGGTTTGGGACACAAAATCTATCAAATTGACTCGTAATGATTTATGTACACCTATAATTGAAATAAAATTCATTAAGTTAAAAAAAAAAAGAATTTGTGTAAGACATATCCTGACAAACAAGGAAGAGGTCCTCCAAAGAGGGTCAGAGAGCTGAGTCCAACCAGCCGGCCAGAAGCAGAGGAAAGAGTCCCGGAGGGGAGCAGGCACGGGCTGAGCCAAGAAGCTTCAAAACAAAGCAGGGGAAAGGTTCAGCTTCTGCTAGACCTTTTCGTTCCTTTTTGGCCACCCTGCAGCGTACGGAGTTCCCAGGCCAGGGATCAGATCTAAGCCGCAGTTGCCACCTACACTGCAGCTGCCGAAACGCCAGATCCTTTAACCCGCTGTGCCAGGCCAGGGCCCGAACCTGCGTCTTGATGCTGCTGAGGTGCCACAGATCCTGTTGCGTCACAGCAGGAACTCCTTACTAGATTTCTACACAGAGTTAAAGGCGTGAAAGGGGGATTGTTTTTTCTTATTTGATTTCTTATTTGATATGTGAAAGATGAGGCCTATCCAGCTAGAGTTCAAATTTTAAATAAACACGTGAATTGCTTAATAAAGGGCTTGGAAATTTACAGCAATTTCTAGCCTCCCCCTCAACTAAATAGTTCAGTTGATGAACTATGTCTTCTTGTCACCACTTGATGGCAACCTGGTTAACCTGCAAGGGCAGTTAGGGACGCTCGCAGCTTCTAAACCCATCTTTGCTGGCTCTGACAGAGGTGACCGCAGAGCTGAAGACAGTTCCACGGAAATTCACAGGAACAGGAGAATTATTTCAGATCCTCCAACATGATTGCATATGCTGGCCCCTGCTTTTTAAAAAATCAAGCAACACTCCCTGGCATTCTCGGGAAGCGAGGAAGAAAAAAACTGCTGGCTGCTTCAAGAAAAATTTTAATTTGTCTAGCTGCCATAATTGAATTCTTATTCACAGTAGTATGTAGAGAATCATAATGGAACGCACCTAAATTAGGTTAAAATGATATCTTTGAAATGTCATTTGCAAAATTCGCTGGTAACACACAATATTCTTCTGGCCTGGTGGTAAGTGGATTTGGGATGATATGTGTCAAAGCGAGTTTTCACTGGAAATTTTGAAGTCTTACCCTCCCCGAGAGTCTCCATGTGGGCATGTTGTCCAGGGCACTTATCCCTTAGCTTTCTTTCCTTTTTATTTGTTTTTATTCGAGTATAGTTGGTTTACAGTGTTGTGCCAGTCTCTGGTGCGCAGCATAGCGACCCAGACACACATACGTAGATTTTTTTTCTCATGCTGTCATCTATCACTTTGCATCACAAGAGACTGGATAAAGTTCCCTGTGCTGTACAGCAGGACTTTTTGCTTATCAGTTCTCAATATAATAGTTAGCAGCTACTAACCCCAAACTCCCCATCCATCCCACTCCTTCCCACTCCCCCTTGGCAGCCACAAGTCTGTTCTCCATGTCTGTGAGTCCGATTCTGTTTTGCAGATAGGATCATCTGTGTTCATATTTTAGATTCCACATATAAGTGATATCACATGGTAATTGTCTTTCTTTTTCAGACTTAATTCACTTCCTATGAGACTCTCTAGTTGTAGCCGTGTTGCTGCAGATGCAATTATTTCATTCTTTTTTACGGCCGAGTAGTATTCCATTGTGTACATATACCACATCTTCTTAACCCATTCACAGATTAAGTATTCAAGGAGGGACAGAGCCTAGAAGGTGCAGCTATGACAAAGCAACAGCGATTCCTCTGCAGCATGCAGTCTGGGTGGTCCACCTTCAGGGAAGGTCCTTGATTCCAAGAATTAAACCTTTTTTTAGCCATTGTACTAGGGTTTTCCAGAGACACAACCAACGGGAGATGTGTGTGCACATGTGAGTTTATAAAGAGGCGTGCTCTAAGGCGTTGGCTCACACTGTCTCTTCAGGAAGCTGGAGGCCCAGGACAGCAGGTGCATCTTTGGAAGGCCTGGGAGCTGGTGGCCTGAGGGCAAAAGGGGATGTACATCCCAGCTCGGCCAGTCCAGCAGAACACAGTCCTCTGCCTTTTGTCCTAGGCAGGCTCTGCGCAGACTGGAGGAGGCCTGCCCACCCAGGGAGGGCCCTCTGCTCAACCCAAGCCCCTATTTCAAATGCTAATCACTCCAGAAACACCCTGAGAAACACACCCAGAAATCATGTTTAACCAGATGTCCAGGCATCCATCCCTTGGCTCAGCCAATCTGACATGAAATGAATCATCACAACCAATTTTTATTCCCTGGATTCGGAGACAAAGTCCAAGTAAAGAAGATGTGCATCACTGTTCAGAAAGACCCACATGAATATTTGTGTGTGTGGAAGATGGAAAGTGATGGAGTTTGTGTGCATTAACGAACCCGACTAGTATCCATGAGGATGAGCGTTCAAACCCTGGCCTTGATCAGTGGGTTAAGGATCCACTGTTGCCGTGAACTGCAGTGTAGGTCGCAGACACAGCTCAGATCCCGAGTTGCTGTGGCTGTGGTGTAGGCCGGCAGCTGCAGCTCCAATTCGACCCCTAGCCTGGGAACTTCCATATGCTGCAGGTGCGGCCCTAAAAAACAAAACCAAAAAAACAGATAGGAAAACCGCGATGAACCAGAGGTGAGGCTGCCCAAGAAGGATGTGAGTGGACCGTCCTGATGTCTTTCAGCAAGTGGAGAATTTTCTCACTTGGCACTCATGCCATCTCCCAGGGCTTCACCCCGAGCCCTGGGTTCTGGGGAGGTGAGCGGGGCCAGGCTCTCAGGCAGTTCTGGAACGCCATGCACAGGTTGAACAGAGCGGATCCTGCATGTATAACCGTGTCCCACCCCCACGCTACTGGCCTAAAAGGATCAGGTAAGTCAGCTGCTGGTCCAGCCAGAAGCCAAGCAAGTCATCAGCTCCAGAAACGTCCTATCTCATCCCCAGGGAAAGGAAAGGTCAGCAGGGTCCAAGGTGCCATCACCTACCAGGTCCACATCTTCATGCCAGGAAGCAAAGAGAAAGTACTTAAAGAAGGATGTGAGTGGCGGCTGGAATTCTTCTAAAACATTAACTTTTTTCTGAAAGAAATAATACATTTGCAAAACAAAATAAAAGGGAAAGTATTATCCAACTGTAGCCCACTATGTACCTTTTCTACACATATTTTCAGTTTTCATCTTTATTTCCTCAAAGAAAAGTCTTTATTATATATATACATATATTATATATATATAATATATTATATATATTATATAATATAAGTATATATTATATATATACTTATAGCTGCACATGCAGCGTATGGAAGTTCTCAGGCTAGGGGTTGAGTCAGAGCTACAGCTGCCAGCCTGCACCACAGCCATGGCAATGTGGGATCCGAGCCTCATCTGTGACCTACACCATAGCTCATGGCAACGTCATATCCTTAACCCAGCAAGACAGGCCAGGGATCCAACCTGCATCCTCATAGATACTAGGCGGGTTTTTAATCCACTGAGCCACAATGGGAGCTCCAGTTTTTATAATTTATGTAAGCTTGAGATGATCCTTCACTTATAGAAAAACGAGCAAAAACTAAAATAAGGTCTTCTCTGAGTATCAGGAAGCTTGGAGAAGCTGCCAAATTGTCCCTAATTACCCACTGTTTATTTTCCTGTTCAGCACCCTGGGGAAACAGGGCTTATATTAAACAATTACAGAGACAGGCTTGCTGAATACGCACCCATCATTCCCAAGTACATGATGTACTGGGAGGAATTCTCCGCTTATGACCGTGCTTGGTAACAACTTAGCATTGACCTTACAGGAAAATTGTTTCTTAATTCATTTCTTCCCCAAGTACTTGGTGAGCGTCTACACTGGGCAGTCTCTATCAGACTTGACTCCTAGGAGACTGTCTACCAGAAGGCATACTGCACAGAGGCAGAATTTTGCCTTGTTCACTGTAATTCATCAGAATCCAGACCGTTACTGATATAATATTCTGCAAGTGAGAAGTGCCCTAAAATTCTACAAACCCAGCCAGGTAACAATCAGCCCCCAAGCATGCAGGGGACATTTGCCTACTGTGAATGAGACTAAATTTTTAATTTAATTTTAATTTCAATAAATTTATCTCTTTGTTTGCTTTTTTTTTTTTTTTGTCTGCGCCCACTGCATGTGGACACTCCAGGGCCAGGGATCAAACTCACGCCACAGCAGTGACCTGAACTTCAGCAATGACAACACCACATCCTTAACCTACTGAAGCCAGCAGGGAACTCTGATTTCATTAAATTTAAACAGCCAGCTCTGGCTGGTGGCTTCCCACCTGGACAATGCAGATATGCCTGAAACACAGCCTGCCTGAGCTCCACGCATATTGCCGTTAGAACAAAGAGGGAGGTTCTCCTACCCTCGAGGAGCTCATGGGATGGGGAGAGATGGATATTAGTTAAAGGGTGACAAAATAAAGCTGCATTTCAAAAGCCTTTGAAAAGTGCACGAAGCCATGAAGGAGTGTGACCTGGGGACACTGAGGAAGTGCTGTTTGGGCCAAAAGTCAGAGCAGCAGAGGGCTAAGCAGAGGGGAAGAGAGAAAGATGGAAAGACGGGGACAAGGGGAGGGAGGGCGGAGAAAGAGAAGCAGCTGCACAGGGCGGGGGGCGGGCATGAGCTTTGGGTGACGTGTACCTATGGAAAGCAGCACCAACATGGGGTTGGGTAAGCAATCTGGGGTGGCCACGGGGCAGCCCACTCTGGGGGAGAGCCCCACTGTGTCTCTTCCAACAGCCACTGCTCACCAAGTTCTCAGTGAGGCACTGAACAGGTGCCTGTGCTGGGCGGACAGCGTGCGGTTCACCGAGGTGAGTGTACACAATGAGGAGCCTGGAGAACTGGTCCCAAAGCCCAGAGACTGATGGAAAAATGAGATATGCTGGCAAAGAGAGGGCGTCTGGAGCCATCCTGGTCACCACACCTGTGGAGGGTGGGTACTGGCACCTGGTGAGTGGAGGTCACTGATGCTACTGTCAGGACACGGCCCAGGACGCCCCCCTCGAGTGACCCATCCCAGATGGCAGTCGTACTGCAGCCAGAGGGGTGTGATGGCAAAGTTTCTCTTATGACCGTTTTGCCACAGATCCTGTCCCCATCAGCCCTGGGATGGCTGGTGTCAGGCATGACTCTGCATGTGGGGGGTGCAGAGTGGGGAGTGGGCTGCCCCTCCCCACCCAGCCCCCAGAAACAGGGGCTCCCTGCCCTTCCCTCTGCACCCTGGGGCCAGTCACCTTATCCATTTCTCAGGTGACAGTCAGGAATCCGGGCGATGCTTCCCTACAGCCACAAGGAGGCGTTTGAGGTCCCCCCAGCCCTGCTTTTAAGAATCTGAAGGATGTGCGACTGGGTCAACTTGCTGTACGGTAGAAAATTAACAGAACACTGTAAATCAGCTAAAATGGAAAAAATAAAAATAATTATTAAAAAAAAAAGAATCAGTAGGAAAGAGGTCCATGGCTTTGTACAAACTTGACAGCTGTGGGTCTCAGTGGTGATGAACCTTCAGCTCAACCAGCACTACTCCAGACCTGGGCACTTCTGCACACACAGTAAGACAAGCAGCAACAAGCCACTAAGCCATTTCTTCCAGATATAATAAACTCTGACGTGAGATTCTGTGATTTTATAATAAGTATAAGTGAGGTATAACCTTTAAAAATTGTGAATCATTATGTTGGCCGCCTGAAACTCACATAATATTGTAAATCAGCTCTACCTCAATTAAAAAATAAACATTTACAGCTTGAAGAATTTCAATAAGTGATGTCAGTTTGGCAAAGACACCTCTGAACAAGCAAACAAAAATTAAGTTCAACTAATTAAAGACAGAGATTTCCATTTGAAAATTAAAAGAAATTATTTTGGAAGCATCCACATGCACTTAGCCGACTGAAAGGCACTCTGGGCTCCAGCGATCAGGTTTATGATGCTTGTGGTTTTCTCCTTTCATCAGTAAATTTCATCTGTGAAAATGTACCAGGCTCTTCCAGTTTTAGTTTGGCAGAATGAACACACTTATGACCTTTCAGAAATTTTTCCAATAGAATAAAAACAAGAAAATAAACCCAGAGTTCCCATCATGGCTCGGTGGTTAACAAACCCAGCTAGTATCTATGAGGACGCAGGTTCAATCCCTGGCCTTGCTCAGTGGGTTAAGGATCCAGTGTTGCCATGAGCTGTGGTGTAGGTTGCAGACTCGGCTCGAATCTGGTGTGGCGTTGCTGTGGCTGTGGTGTAGGCCGGCACCTGTAGCTCCGATTAGACCCCTAGCCTGGGAACCTCCATATGCTGCAGAAAAGACAAAAAAAAAAAAAGAAAAAAAGGGCTCATCTGTAGGTTGGCGCAGACTGCAGATTCCCATTGCAAGTATCACACGTGCCCTGTTTTGGGACCATTAGAAACACCTTGCTGAGAAGCGTTGATGATTTTTTCTTTTCAAAACTGATGGGAAGATAGACCAGTGGTTCTTAGCGGGGGCTGGTTTTGTCATTCCAGGGGGACACTTGGGGGAAGGGCTGCTACTGACACCTAGTGTATAGAGTCAGGGGTGCCACTAAGCATCCCACAGCACACAGACTCTCCCTACAGCCCAACAAAGGATCATGCAGCCCAGATCTCAGCAGTGCCACGATTAAGTCCTGGTTTAAACCCATAAGCTTTGGAGCCAATTCTAGGATACACGGGCTAAAATAAAAGCATGCCGTAAAGAAAAAAGCATCATCACCCTGTTGCCATGGACACTATGTATTTTTGTCTGTTTCTGACTCACACTAGAGGCAAAGGCTAAGACGGCATGACTAATTCACCACGAACTCCTTCCTTCCTTGTCTGCTTGAGGAATACCTAAAGGCCCAAACAGCCCAATAACCGGAACACATGGTGGGATGTGCTGACATAGCCTCAGTGCTTTAAATGCCCGACTTGGTAGAAGGTGCAGAGAGAAAAGGTCGGAGAATCTATGGCATTGAAACGCGCACATCATCGGGGCACGTTACCCTAACCAATGATTCCGAGAGAGGCCTTCACTCCTTGGCCACGTGGTTCCACCTTCCGCTGAGGCCCCCACGCCCCAGCCTGTCCACAAAGCCAACACATCAGTCAGCAAACAAGGAAGAGCAGCTCTCCCAAGTCCCGTGGGGCCTGCAGAATCTCCCAACGTCCAGCTTTTGAATTCTGCTGCTAATTTCTTGAAAACTTAAACATTAACAGCTTCAACTCTGTCTCTAGAGCAAGATAAAATATATCCTATAAGAAATCTGAGAATGAGAAATCTTAATTTTAGAAACCAGAAGCTATAAAATAAATATTTTCAAATGAAAATAATGACCAGAAGTTTGGTTCAAAAAGAAAGCAGAAAAATGGGGGAAATTATTCTTGTGAATTAAATGATCTACTGCAAATTACACTGTAATATCTCAATTATATGAGGTCATTTTTCTGCATATTAGTTATGTGCACATAATTATGTGTATACAACCCCAATACAAAATTTTATTCTGTATTTTTATAATTGGGTGGGGTGAGGGAAGGAATCAGAACACATGAGGTGCTCGAAGCTTCACCCACCACTCTCTGTATATCTAGAAGAAAGTTACATGATTGGGCTGGACCTTGATTCCTTCAAATGTAAACTGGTGAGTAACCACTGAGGTACTAAGAATGAGGGTCCTTTGCAAAGTGTTATGCAAGTGGTTGTTTATAGCAGCTTTATTAACAATCAATCACCAAACCTGGAAGCAATCAAGATGCCCTTCAGTAGGTGGGTAGATAAACTGAGGTCCATTCAGACCATGGAATATTGTTCATTGATAAAAAGAAACGAGCTGTCAAGCCATGAAGAGACTTGGAGGAAACGCAGATGCATATTACTAAGTGAGAAGCCCACACATTGTAAGATTCCAACTATACCACATTCCAGAAAAGGCAAAATGTGGACAGTGTAAAGATCAGTGGTTGCCAAAGCTGGGGAGGGGTGTGTGGCAGGATGAACAGACTGGGAATAGAGAACTTTTAGGGCAGTGGGTGGTACAGCTGGTACCAGCTCGTTAGCAACAGTGTTCAAGTCACTTACTAACTTGACACCCACAAAGTTCCCACAGTGAATTACAGACACCACGCTGCAGATCCAAGAAGAATGGAGCACAACAAGTGGGAGACACACACACACACACAAACTCTACACTCAGGCACATCAAATTTAAAGGAGACAATCTTTTTAAAAGCCAGAGGAGGAGTTCCTGTCATGGTGCAGCAGTTAACGAATACGATTAGGAACCCCGAGTTCGCGGGTTTGATCCCTGGCATCACTCAGTGGGTTACGGATCCGGCGTTGCCGTGAACTGTGGTGCAAGTCACAGACGCGGCTCAGATCTGGCGTTGCTGTGGCTGTGGCGTAGGCTGGCAGCTGTAGGTCCAATTTGACCCCTGGCCTGGGAACCCTAAAAAGCAAAAAAAAAAAAAAAGCCAGAGGAAAAATGTCTTCTGTATACAAGAATAAAGATAAGAATTACAGCAGAATTCTTGTCAATAATTATGCATGCAGAAGAAGTGGAATGAAGTATTTTAAATCTTAGGAGTTCCCTGTGGTGCAGCAGGGTGGCATTGTCACTGCAACGGCTCAGGTTACTGCTGTGGTACAGGTTCAGTCCCTGGCCAGGGAACTTGCACATGCTGTGGATGAGGCCGAAAAAAAAAAAAGAAAAGAAAAGAAATAGGGACTTTCTCAGACATATAAATGGAGGAAATGTTAAAAGGAGTTCTTCAGGCAGAAGGAAGACAATATCGCTCAGAAAAATACACACACATATTAAAAAAAAAAAAGGGAGGAGCATCAGAGAAAGAACAAATGAAGGTAAAATCTTTTATTTTCCTTATTTTTAATTGATTTAAAAGATAAATCAGTATCTTTTTAAAAGATAAATCAGTATCTTATATCAGTAAATACTGATATAAGATAATAAAACATAACTGGATTGGGAAATTATGACAGACAGGTGAAATAAATGACACAGAGGATGGGAGTGAAGAACTGGGAATATTCTGGCATAAGGACTCTGTGCCACACCTGTTATGTGAAGGCAGACTTAGATTAATTAAAAATACTGCAAACTTTAAGGGAGTAACTAAGAAAGGAAAAGTCTTAAAGGAATGCATTTGATAGGCTAAGAAAGGAAATAAGCAGAATCATATACATAATGCTCATTTAAAACAAGGGAAGGTAGAAAAAGGGACTGGGGAAAAGAAAGAACAAATGCAATGACTAAGAGCAAACAAGATAAATACTAATCCAACTATATTAAGTCACTTTATATGTGAATTATCTGAATATACCAATTAAAAGGGATTGTGTCCCACTCCTGGGCATCTATCCAGAGAAATCCATGACTCGAAAAGACACATATACTCCAGTGTTCATTGCAGCACTCTATACAATAGCCAAGTCATGGAAACAACCTAAATGCCCATCGACAGAGGAGTGGATAGGGAAGATATGGTACATACACATAATGGAATATTAGTCAGTCATTAAAAGAAACAAAATAACAGCATTTATAGCAACATGGATGGGCCTAGAAATTATCATGTGAAGTGAAACCAGTCAGACAATGAGACACCAACGTCAAATGCTACCACTTACATGTGGAATCTAATGGAATCTAAAAAAGGACACAGTGAACTTCTTTGCAGATGAGGTACTGACTCACAGACTTTGGAAAACTTACGGTTTTCAAATGAGACAGGTTGAGGGTTTGGGATAGAAACGCTATAAAATTTGGTTGTGATGATTTTTGAACACAAATAAGTGTAATAAAATTCATTAAGTAATAAAAAAATTAAATAAAAGGGGTTGTTCAAGGGAGTTAAAATAAGAGCTAACTATGTGTTGTTTATAAAATAAAATAAATTAGACTGTCAAAGAAATTAATAGATGTCCAAGAAGCTTAAAAACATCAAAAGTTCATCTAAATGGGATTTGGCAAGTAATTTGTTGATTTATGTACTAATTTGTTCATTGCCTCCTTGCACAACTCTGCTTAGGACCCAAAGCCGCTTAGGACAGGACGGCTTCTCTCACTTTGCTATAAGGGATGAATATGTAAATGCATGTGTGTGACAAAATTTTAGAGGTTTTATGGCAGGTGGGTACAGGATACAAAGTTCCGAAGGAACCCAGAGAGGTCTCAGGCCACTAGGGGGCCACAGAGCTGTGATCTCAAGGGTCCCAAACCTCCTTCTTCTGTAACCGCAAGACCAAATACCCTGCGCATCTCCCTTTCTTGCAGGCTCCTCACCTGGCGTCTCAGCATCCGTCCTTTGTCTGTCCATCCTCATTCCCACCGCTTGTCCTTTCCTGCTCCTCTGTCTCCGTGCTGTGCCATTTTTCAGGCTCACATCAGCCCTGGCCCAGCATATGTGACACGTTAGCCCCACCCTACCTCTTTATCCACAGTTTCCCTCACCGCTGTTTCAGTTACCCTTGGTCAACCAAGATCTGAAAACATCAAATGGAAAATTCCAGAAACAGTTCATAAGTTGGACATTGCTGGCCATTCTGAGTGGAGAGACAAGAGTTCCAGCTGTCCCACTCTGCCCTCCTAGGACGTGAATCATCTCTCTGTCCAGCTTATCCACACTATACACCTGTTCCTATAGGGAACGACGTGGTGTCTATAGGGTTTGGTAGCATCCGTGGTTCCACAGGGGCTCTTGGCAGAGATGCCCTGTGGATAAGGGTCTACTGTAATAATCTGACTTCATCACTCTGCCTCCGGTCTTACCCAGCCCGTATATGGCAGCCAGAGATTATTCTAAAACCCTACAATTATTTCATGGCATACAATCCTCTATCAGTTCCCCGGAGGCTCTGACATGCATTTCCAACCCCTTAGTGGCTAAAATTGCCATCCATCCTGACACAATCACAGCTTCCCATTTGATGGCACAGCCGCCTGCCAGCATCTCCCCCACACGACTCCACCTAGAGGGACATCAGGGCTTTCATGTACCCCGCTGCCACCTCTGCACCCTCAGCACCCAGTGGGGGTTTCTGCACAAGTAGCTGCCAGAAAATACCTGTTGGATGAGTAAGTGGACGGATGACTGAGTGGACTGCTTCCCTGGATTTATCCGGCTTGGCCTTTGTGCTCACCTACTGTGTGCCAAGGAGCCCAAGTAACCTTCACTCCCGGGACCTGGTCTTTCACCCCCAGGAGCCCTTGGCTTGGCCGCTGTCTGCCTGGAACCCCCACCTGACCCCTTTTACTGGAAAAGGCCCACACCGTCCTCCTGGCTCTGCTTCAATCACAGCTTCTTCAGGGGACCTTTTCCCATCCACCCTAGGATATAAAATAGCTGAGACTAGATATAAAATAGACAGAGTTTCCGTCGTGGCTCAGTGGTTAACGAATCTGACTAGGAACCACAAGGTTACGGGTTCCATCCCTGGCCCCGCTCAGTGGGTTAAGAATCTGGTGTTGCCGTGAGCTGTGGTGTAGGCCACAGATGTGGCTCGGATCTTGCACTGCTGCGGCTGTGTTGTAGGCTGGCAGCTGCAGCTTGGATTCAACCCCTAGCCTGGGAACCTCCATATGCCACGGGTACAGCCCTAGAAAAGACAAGAAGACAAAAAAATAAATAAATAAAATAATAAAATAAAATAGCTGAGATTTAGTTGCTTTTTTTTTCATATTGTTGGCTCAATCCTTTATGGCCACACTTCTTTTTTAAGGCATTTTGTTTCACTTTTCCTTTTACTATCAAGCTTTGTTTTTCAACAACAGAATGAACTGAACTTTCAGATTCTCTCGCTTATTACTGCCTTCATAGTTAATTTTTTTATTATACTTGATTTACAATGTGCTGTTTTTCATCTTACTTTCATCATCAGGTTATTTCAAAGAGGAAAACGGATAAGGTTAACCAGGCACAGAATTTTAAAAGCTGTTCTTCCTGATTTTATACCATTACAGTAAAGAGCCTGTGTATATTTTTCTTTTATTTACTTTCAAACCTTGAGGGTCACTTTGGAAATGGCAATCTAAAGTAACAACACAACCACCTCACACCAGTCAGTATGGCCGTCATTAATAAGTCCACAAATAACAAATACTAGAGTGGGTATGGAGAAAAGGGATCCCTCCTACACTGCTGGTGGGAATGTAAATCGGTACAACCACCATGGAAAACGGTATGGAGGTACCTCAGAAAACTAAATGTAGAACTACCATATGACCTGGAAATCCCACTCTTGGGCATATATCCAGACCAAACTCTTCTTGAAAAAGTTACATGCCCCTGTATATTCATTGCAGCACTCTTCACAATAGCCAAGACATGGAAACACATAAATGTCCATCGACAGATGAATGGATTAAGAAGATGTGGTACGTATACACAACGGAATACTACTCAGCCATGAAAAAGAACAAAATAATGCATTTGTAGCAACATGGATGGAACTAGAGACTCTCATAATAAGTGAAGTCAGAAAGAGAAAGACAAACATTATATGATATCTCTTATATCTGGAATCTAATATACGGCACAAATGAACCTTTCCACAGAAAAGAAACTCATGGTCTTGGAGAGCAGGCTTGTGGTTGCCAAGGAGGAGGTGGAGGGAGTGGGATGGACTGGGAATCTGGTGTTAATAGATGCAAGCTGTTGCATATGGAATGGATAAGCAATGAGATCCTCCTGTATAGTGCTGGGAACCATATCTAGTCACTTGTGGTGGAGCATGATGGAGGATACTATGCGAAAAGAATGTATATATGTATTTTGATTGTGTCACTTTGCTGTATGGTAGAAAGCTGACAAAACACTGTAAACCAACTGTAATGGAAAAAATTAAAATCAGTTAAAAAGTAAATTTTAAAAGTGAGCTTCTCCACCAAAATAAGTAAATAAATACACTCTAAAATTTTTTGGAAAAAATAGTAAAATAAAATAATAAAGTAATGCTACACCCTTCAGCCCAAGGTGACAGTGAGCAGCCAAGAGGAGAACCACAAGGTACTTCCTTTTATTTTTTTGTCTTTTTGCCTTTATCTAGAGCTGCACCCACGGCATATGGAGGTTCCCAGGCTAGGGATCTAACAGGAGCTGTAGCTGCCGGCCTTCGCCACAGCCACAGCAACGTGGGATCCGAGCCGCGTCTGCAACCTACACCACAGCTCACAGCAACGACAGATCCTTAACCCACTGAATGAGGCCAGGGATGGAAGCCGCAACCTCACGGTTCTTAGTCAGATTCATTAACCACTGAACCACTAATGGAAATCCCCCACAAGGTACTTCTAAAGGCTAAGGTTGCCTGCTGCCTGAATTCTCTGCTCTATAGGTGGCGAGCTTCGCACCCCACGTGAAACTTCCATGTGAGCTGATACACATGTATTGTGATGACATGTGCTCTCCGGGTTCGTGGGTTTACCCAGCAGCTCTGCCAGAAGGAAGCAAAGCTGATCAGACCCCAGAACCTCCCCAGGAAAGGAGCGTTAGGAGATCAGGCCAAGGCAAGATGAAATAAACATGTTCTCATCATCGGGGAAGGAATTTTGCGTTGCTGCCCCATCCTTCACCTGGAGGGTGGTGAGGAGTCTTAATGCAGTGAACAAGAGGATTTCTGCCAGAGAAGTAAAATCCGGTCATGCCAGCAAGATGTTTACGTTCTGATTTCAGAAACCCCTGGTTTGGAAATGGTCACCCTTCTCTGTTACCAAAGGAATGAGAAACTTTGTAGCCTTTCTTCAAAAGCAGTGGGAAAACAGATGTTGAATCAAAAATACACAAACTCTTCCACCCCCAAATCTCTCAGAATCTGTCCCGTAGAAATTATATGGCTAAAACCAAGGACGATTGTATGAGATACTGATGCATTGTTTACGCTGACAAGAAACTGAAAATAGAAACTGGAAAATAATATCCCTCAGTAAGGGACCAGCTGAATAAAGTAAGCTATCTTACACCATAAATAATTACGCAGCCACAACTAAATGTATCACAGCTACATCAGGTTTCCTAAAGAGGTTTTCGTATGGTATTGTTGAGTGGGAGAAAAAAAGCTCTTTGAAATGTGCGATTAATATGATCATATAAAACAAAAGCGGCCACTTTCCTTTTATGTGCACAAGTACACGTGTGTGCGTGTGTCTGTGTGTGTCTGTATATGCGTATGTGGCTACACGGTGTTATATCCATGTAGAAAACAGGCAAAAGACTTGCACAGACTTGTCATCAAAGAGCATCTATAGGAGTTCCTGTCATGGCGCAGCGGAAACGAGTCCGACTAGGAACGATGAAGTTGCGGGTTCGATCCCTGGCCTTGCTCAGTGGGTTGAGGACCCGGCGTTGCCTTGAGCTGTGGTGTAGGTTGCAGATGCAGCTCAGATCCCGCATTGCTGTGGCTCTGGTGTAGGCTGGCAGCTACAGATCCGATTAGACCCCTGGCCTGGGAAGTTCCATATGCCACGGGTGTGGCCCTAAAAGGGACAAAAGACAAAAAAAAAAAAAGAGAGAGAGAGAGAGAGAGAGAGAAAGTATCTATAAATCAACAGGAAAATGCAAATTCAACCTGCAATGAGATACCTGTATATCTTAATAAAATACCTAAAATTTAAAAAACAATCACAACATCAAATGCTAATGAGGAAGCAGAGAAACTGGATCACCTGTATATTGCTGGTTGCTGGTGCGTCAGATATTCTATAAAACCATCTGGAACCTTCTTATAAAAGTAAAATGCAATTACTACGTGACCAAGAGCCTTGAGAATTTATCCCAGAGAAATGAAAACTTGGGTTCACTGGTACCCTGTTCATAGCAGTTTTGTTCCTAACAGGCCCAAACTAAAAACAGCCCCAAGGTATTCTGACAGGGGAGTAGTTAGACTGCGTCCCATCCCTAAGGAGAAGGGCTACTCTTCAATACAGAGGTGGCCTCTCAACGCGGGCACCAACTGGGATGATGAGCTTCACTACAGTGAACGAAGAAAGCAGCCCCAAAAGATTACATACTGCACGACTCCACTCACGTAACATTTCTGCAATGACAAAATTTTGGAAGTGGAGACCAGATCCATGGCTGGCAGGGATGGGGACGGTGTGGGCAGCAATTGTAATGACAACACCAAGGACACTTTTGGTACCTTGACTGTGGCAGGGTGACACAACTGCGTGGAGCTAACACACAAGAAAAGCTGGGAAGATTTGAATAAGACTCCCAGACTAATGTTCACATACTGTTTCTGATTTCTTTCAAGAGTTTTGAAAAATGGTATCACTGGGGGAAAGGAAGTAAAGCGCATAGGATCTCTGCATGATTTCTTACCACTGTGTGCGCAGCTATCATTATTTCAATAACAATTTCAAGGAGGAGTTCCTGTTGTGACACAGTGGAAACAAATCCAACTAGTATCCATCAGGATGCGGGTTCCATCTCTGGCCTGGCTCAGAGAGTTGGGGATCCGGCGTTGCCATGAGCCTTAGTGAAGGTAGCAGACTTGGCTCGGATCTGGCATTGCTGTGGCTGTGGTGTAGGCTGGCAGCTGCAGCTCTGATTTAACCCCTGGCCTGGGAACTTTCATGTGCCGTGGGTGCAGCCCTAAAAAGAAAAAAAAAGAAAAAGCAATAAAAATTTCAAGGAAAACCAAACATAAAAAGTATATATACAATCATCTTTATACCCTTCTATAAATGTAAGCTTCTGTGTAAGTATATGAATTTTAAAACTAAGTAAAGTGATTTAAAATGTAAAAGGAAACATTTTGAATGAATAAGCAATGAAGTCCTACTATACGGCACAAGGAACACTATCCAATCTCTTGGGACAGAACATGAGGATAGTAGCAGAAAAAGAATGTATGTGTGTATATATATATATACACACACATATATATAGATATATATACTCATATATGTGTATGACTGAGTCACAATGCTGTACAGCAGAAATTGGTATAATAATCTAAATCAACTATACCTTAATTTTTAAAAAGAGTTATTTTTGAAAAAAGAAAAAGGAGAGAAGACCTGTTTCATCCTTCCTTGTAAGGGGCATACCTACCTCTTTCACTGGCCACTAAATGACTGGGGTGGGGGGGCTCATTCTCTTGCTACTTTGTCTGGTTGTCCTTGATTCATGACCCCCAGGGCCAGACATCATTTAGAGGCCCTACTGGGGCCAGAATTAGATCCCCTGTGTTGGCCCTGGCCTGAGAGTGCCTGGCGGCTTCTCCCCACAAGCTCAGATGGAGCTCAGGGTGTGTCTTCCAGGGTTTTTGCAAAGATCACATGAGATCGCATGTGTGAAGGGCACCTGGCTGAACGAGGCACTCAGGAACTGTCAGTTATATTTTTTTAAGTGAAACGATGCATAAGAAACTCTCAGAGAGCTGGCAGGCAGGCCCCTTGGCCCCTTCGGGCTGTGAGAAAATGAGTCCCTCTGGACATGGCCACCCAACAACAAAACTGGAAAAATATTTAGCAGAAAGGAACTATTTCAACATGGATTTTTTGGGGGGTGGGGCAGACATAATATAATTGCAAGTTGGAGATGCCGTCGTGATGCAGCAGAAATGATTCCCACCAGGAATCATGAGGTTGCAGGTTCCATCCCTGTCCTTGCTCAGTGGGTTAAGGATCTGGCATCGCTGTGAGCTGTAATGTAGGTCACAGATGCGGCTTGGATCCTGCATTGCCATGTCTGTGGTGTAGGCCAGCAGCTGTAGCTCCGAATGGACCCCTACCCTGGGAACCTCCATATGCCACGGGTGCGGCCCTAAAAAGAAAGAAAAAAAAGTGTATATATATATAAAAAATTGCAAGTCGACTGTCCATCATTACGAGTAATTTCAAGTGATGCCAACAAATGGCACACTGGTAGCTCAACTGCATGTCTGCTGAGAAATTAATTTACAAAAATTACTACAATTAAGGTTGCTAAGAGTGGGAGAGCCACCATCCCAGACTTGCTTGGAAGGAAGCTGCCCCCACCCCCACCTGAGAGGGCTGAGACCCTGGACGCCTGGGTCTCAGGCAACAGGGACTGGACAGGAAGAGGGCTGATCTTTCCAGGCTGGGTTAAAAGTCCAGTCAAGATGCTTGAGCTACAAGTTCTTTGGTAGATGGGATGGCTCTGCCCACATCACCGTGGGGAGAGGAAAAAGCCGTTTCCGTGACAAAGGTTGAAAATCTTTGAAAAGGTTACTTAATCTGGAGCCATTCCCAGCACCAAGTAGCTCAATGAAAACAATTTCTAATAAGAAAGGGCAATAGATACCTGTAAGGGGTCATGTAAATTAAGAAAAATGCTGTGCTAGAGCCCTCTTTTTAATGCCACAGAGCTTTTAAAATGTGTGATTGATCGCAAATGAGATGTTGGCAAGACTCCACAATTGTAGGATATCTGGATTTAATTTGTTAAATGATGAGAGTAGAAACTTCAAACTCTAAGAAGTATCTACATTAGACTCTTGATTTTAGTTCAAGGGAAACCTTTTAAGACCCTTGAATTTACCAAATTCATAAATGTGAACATTTGTTCTAAGAGGAAAATGCATTAGGATACAGATGCCAAGTGACTGGCAGGGTTCTCTCAATTGCTTAGGGACTTGCTTCTGTGACCTTCATGGTCAAGGCCATTTAAAATTCAAATTGCAATGTGTCTTGAACCTCTAGGGCATTCATTGATAGTTAAAACTACAAATAATAAATATGTGAATGTCAAGGGCCTACTGAAACTTGACACTAAATAGTCAAAATAATTTATCTGGTCCCTTTCAATGAGAAAGAAACAAGTGAGCAGTCATGTAGCTCAGGATTTTTAAGACTTTGTAGTGCTATCAACATAGAGGAGGACCTTCTGCATTCAACGCCCTGAGGCATGGAGCATGTCTAATGATTCTGCTTTTCCCCCACTTACTTAAGATAAATATCCTGGCCATAAAAGAGGTTCTGCTGTGTTTCAGATTGTTTGTCAATTCAAAATCAGATATATAGGCAGTCTCCAAATTGGAAGAGTTTTATTTCTCTTTTCGAAGTTTGGTAAATTGACTGCTTGAGCTCTGGAGTATTTTTCCCAATCAGAATCCTCAAGGGACCTTGTTATGTTTCACAGGACCCACTCTCCCACTAGCTGGGTGGCCTAAGAGAGCCCGGGATGGGCAAAGACCCTTCGGATGGCTACATTTTCTGAAATTTAGATATCCTGCCAACACAGTTCTCCCTAATCCACGAGAGTAAAATGAATCCCAGTTACACAAGCTCCCTAAATACGGTAACTTTCCCAGACCACCGGTGTGCCCTTTGGAGCCAGTTGCCATGACGATTCACTTAACACAAAGGCCAGGAGATGTATTGCTGGTCCAGGGGTATTGTGTCTGAAAGTTCAGCCTCCGTGGCAGATAGAGGACTCCTGCATTTTTCTAGCCTTCCTAGATTTACACATTTGTCCACAGATGGCCCAAATGGGCCCAAAGCCAAGAGGAGATGCCTCCAGAAACACACAGCAGCTTCAGTGACAATGGTGAGGGAATCACGTCTTCGTATTTAGTCCCTGGAGCTGTTAACATAAGAAAATATCAAATAATGTCAGAAGTGGCCTTTGGGGGACAGTTCCCATTGTGGCTCAGTGGTAATGGACCTGACTAGTATCCAGGAGGATATGGGTTTGATCCCTGGCCTCGCTCAGTGGGTTAAGGATCTGGCATTGCCATGAGCTGTGGTGTAGCTTGCAGATGTGGCTCAGATCCTGCACTGCCATGGCTGTGGCATAGGCCACATAGGCCAGCAGCTGTAGCTCCGATTCAGTCCCTAGCCTGAACTACTACATGCCTATATATATATATATATATACGGCCCATAAAGCAAAAAAGGAAGAAGAGGAAGAAGGAGAAGGAGGAGAATGAGAAGAAGGAGAAGGAGAGGAAGAGGAAGAGGAAGAAGACGAAGACGAAGAAGAAGAAGGAGAAGCAGCAGCAGCAGCAGCAGCAGCGCCACCTCTGGGACTTTTCTTCCTTTTCTCTGTGAATGCCAGCCCACCATGTGATGACTAGTATTATTTCTCTACCAGCCCACCTGATAAAGCCCAACCTATCAAATGCCATAGCTGATGGCTCATTCTCTTAGCACTATAGGACTAAGCACTGTTCAGGTCAAGGCTTCAATGGAAAATACGCACCATGTTTACAGGGGTGTGCCAGGATCACACCTTCCTTGCCATCCACAGTATGGGCTCCTCCAAGGGCCATAGGGCTGTGAGAAAAGGAGCTGAGGAAAAGCGGGTCCTAGTTTACCCTTCTCAGGATGGCGGGCTCAGCTGACAGCTTATCCAGAACATCTGACTCTGCCAATCCAGGCTGGTTAGTAAACACTGACACCATGACTCTTCTTCCCTAGGGAAGCTGGATTTGACTGAAGTGCCTAAAGATTCCCAAGGGAAGTTGATGATGAAAGGGTAAACTATGGGATTCAAAAGCTTAGCACCCCACCCCTAATCCACCCCATGACTCCAATTTCCATTCAACCAGATTTTCAATTTATGAGAACCTCCTTTCAGCCTTACCAGCTGAGATAATTCAGAGAACATTATGTAATTTTTTTATTCCATCCTATACCGCATATGATTTGTGCATTGAATTGTATGTTGTGATAATGTACTAAAATATGATGTATTTTATGGTTTGTTGCTTTAAGATCTGATGTATATCACTTACTGCCCTAACAAATGTACATCACTGCTTGGGCAAAACGAGCCCTTAAACAGTGGGGCCAACTGAGCAGCCTCACTGCAGCAAGAGAAGGGGGTCCTCACTGATTTCCTAGAAAGCTAAGCTAGGGATTACCAAAGCATGAAGCTGGCAGGTGAAAGAAACCACTAACACAGAACTTGTTAAATGGGTAACAAAGATACTTTGAGGGGATGACAGAGGAATATCTACAAGGAATGGCTTCACTTCATTTTTATAAGCCTAGACTAAGGTACTGGGTTCATGAAGGCTGGCTGGAAAGGACCACTCAGAAAGCCCAGAACGCACAATCCTATGTGCACCAACCTCCAGCCCTGTGTCACCTCAGTGCTTGTGGGTTTTGTCCTGGTGTTGGGAATGTGACTCGAGAACACAGCGATGAGGTGCACCTGCTGGAGAGAGATAGCAGCTGCTTCTCCCCTGCTGCCTGCACTCATCCTGCTGTGACAGAGCTGGGTCTGTGCCGTCAGCCACCTCATTTCACACAGACACGTGGTCTGTGGAGTCAGGCAAATGTCCTAACTGAATTAATGCAACACAGTCAAATCTCAGTCAACAGACGGGAGGCACATTATTTGTCATGAAAGCATTGTCCTTTGCTGCACTGTAATCACGCTGATCGAGTGCCATCGAAAGAGCACTTGCACTTTTCCAGAAGTATTTGCAGAAACAGCACAATTTCTAAGACCTCTGATAATTTTTACAAGTAGAAGTCAATTGTAATCCTAAAAGAGCAACCACATTTCATGTTCCAAAGAAGAAAAATTTAAGAACTCAAAAGATGCTGGAAAGAGGGATTTCATAGAAGTAGTGTTAATGTTATTAACTGAAAAATGTAACTAACTTGCATTTCCCTTGAACCTGATTAACCAGCTAATCAATCAGCAAGTAGGTGGTAGAGTCATTCCATACAAAGGGGAGAGGGTCTTCATGAGCATCTGGGTTGATCTCTCCTTCTTCAAAGGAGGAATCTGGGTCACAGAGGGTGTGTCATTAGCCCACCGTCATGAGCCTTCTGCTGGCTGCTAAGTGGTAACAGAGGCCACTTGTAGCAGAATGTTGGTTATACCTTTTAAAGAGAATGCTCATGGAACATGGTTATTTTAAGCTTGTAAATGTCTGTTAATTTAGAAGAAGCATTCAATGCCACAGATTACTGCAAGAAATATCTTTGAGAAGAGTTGCTATAATATATGCATATTTACATATATTATATATGATGTGCTATTATATATATAGGGGTCTTCCCTTCCAAAATTTTATAAAGGAGTCAAAAGACACTGTCACATAACACAGAGAAACTTAAAAATATATATATGCAAATCTGTCTGCATGAGATAGATATTTATTGTTGAGAGATTATGGTCTCTCTAGCTTGGAAACAGACAAATTCTATGGGAAGCACCTGCAGAAACACAAAGTAGTGGAAAGAAGATTAATATTAAGCTATCACACAATCTCAAGCTCACACAATGACAAGCCCCTCCATTCCCTCTCAGGGTTAAATGCTCCTTTCTTATGCTCCCCAAGACGAATCAAGTGACCCCACAGACACAGGTGTTGGGCCAGAGAAGAATGAGATCTTCCTCATTGCGGGATCTTTGGAGGGTCCGTGAAGTATGGCTCGGCCTTAGAGGAAAGCTACTAATGGAGCCCACGTCCTTGGCCAACATGCATGTTTATGGTAGAAATGAGCCAAGATGAGATATAGAAACACCTGAAATTCATTTCAGCTCATCTCTTAATTCCCTGTGTGGTCTTGACTGAAACAACGGAAGATGATCTCATCAGTGGAACACTAGCTCATTAACAGACCAAGTGGACTGGGTTTGAATATTAAGCATGAAATGTCATGTAGAGAAATGGGAAACGAGTTAGTGGCTTTTTGAAAAATAATAGCTATTGTTGCTATTTAATTATTAATAGTATTACTGTTGCTTTATTTCTATCATTGTTATTATTTTCTGGAACTATCTATTTTGGCTTACCTAATAATCTTCAAGTTCTCATGCCACTTGACAATTTTTTGTGATTAGTGAGATGTGATCATGACTGAATAATGGTTTTGCACATAGATGCCTCAAATTCAATTTAGAATAATTTAGTCCCATGTCAGACCAAGCACTATAGAAGGATTTGCTCTATTCTGTTCTATTTGTTCTGTCTGTTTTGCAGGTAATTGACAAAGAACCTACAGTGGCCATTCTGTGATGGAATTAGATGAACTAAGGCCATTTTGAGGTATCCTCTACTATTAAGTAGTTTCAATCAGATTTCTGTCCCTACCCACGAGAAGGCCTTGGTGTATTAACACCAAGCAGCTTGGCACGTAAGACATCCTCTGGCATGTTGTGAACACTGCACTGGATTCCATGCTGCTCGAGATGGTTAATCTCTGAGGTAATGATTCTGGTGTGCTCCCTGTCTGGGCAGGAGAAATGATGCTTACCTTCTGGACTTTTCTATGTTCCTAGTTATTATTGTCTGGTTGCAAATGTAATTGTGGATGGTTAACTTATATGTAAGATTTGAACACCTGTCTCACTTTTCCTACTGACTGTCTTTATCTACACCAACGATGATGGGCTGACGGTATTCTGCGCAGTCTGTTGAACAACTAAGTTATCACTATATCCGCAGACACAATTCTTCACGGTTTGGCACCTGCAGGGAGACAGGGGCTCGGAGCATTGGAACTTTCATTTTCATGCTGGTGGATGCACAGATGTAAATAATGAGCTGAAGATCCTAACTTTATACATCATGGCCTAAGAAGAACATAGGTTTTTTGGAATCCCGCTGTGGCACAGTGGGTTAAGAAACTGACTGCAGTGGTTTGGATCACTGAGGAGGTGCAGGTTCAATTCCTGGCCTGGCACAGTGGATTAAAGGATCCAGCATTGCTGCAGCTGTGGCTTACCTCGCAACAGCAGCTCAGATTCAGTCCTTGGCCCCAGGGAACTCTGTATGCCATGGGTGTGGCTTTAAAAGAAAAAACAAAAGGAGTTCCTGTCATGGTTCAGTGGTAACGAACCAGACTAATATCCATGAGGATGCAGGTCCAAACCCTGGCCGCACTCAGTGGGTTAAGGATCCAGACTTGCTGTGAGCTGCGGTGTAGGATGCAGAGGCAGCTCGGATCCTGCATTGCTGTAGGCTGACAGCAGCAGCTCCACTAGCTTGAGAACTTCCATATGCTGCAGGTGTAGCCCTAAAAAGCTTAAATAAATAAATAAATAAATAAATTTTAAAAATTGCAGCACTATTTACAATAGCCAAGATATGGAAACAACCTAAATGTCCATCAACAGATGAATGGATTAAGAATACGTGGTGTATATACACAATGGAATACTATTCAGCCATAAAAAAGAACAAAATAATTCCATTTGCAGCAACATGGATGGAGACAGAGACTCTCACACTAAGTGAAGTAAGTCAGAAAGAGAAAGACAAATACCATACGATATCACTCATATCTGGAATCTAATATGGCACAAAGAAACCTTTCCACCGGGGCGGGGGGGAAACTCATGGATTTGGAGAACAGACTTGTGGTTGGCAAGGGGAAGGAGGAAGGGAGTGGGAGTGAGTTTGGGGTTAATCGATGCAAACTATTGCCTTTGGAATGGATAAGTAATGAGATCCTGCTGTATAGCACAGGGAACTATATCTAGTCACTTACAGTGGGGCATGATAATGTGAGAAAAAGAATGTGTGCTTGTCTGTGTGACTCGGTCACTTTGGTGTACAGTAGAAAACTGACAGAACACTGTAAACTAACTAGAATGGAAAATAAAAATCATTAAAAATTTTAAAAAGTAGGTTTTCGATAGGAAAACATTCCTTAAAATGTATGATGAGTCATCCACATGCTGTGAAGAGATGGCTGTGGGTGTAGTTGAAGAATGTCTAGATTCCCGGGACATCAGAAGAGACTGCTGCTTGCACACACCTTGTTTCATAGATGCTGTTGTTCTTGTAACTGATGCCTGAGTGCCATTGGACATTCTGTGATGTGCAGAACTCGTGGGGTGTTTGTTCCATCATAATATGTCTACACAGATTCAAAAGCCAGGAGTTTCTTCACTTTGCCATCTGTTAAGCATCTTCCTTTTGGTACATTTAGCTCCAAATAGACAATAAAGTACCTTTAGCAATTACTGCCTGTTGTGTAGGTCATTAGTGACAGACAATAACTAGACTCATAACTGGATTTTTGGGGAAAGTATTGAGCGTGGATATCTAGCCTTAGTGCCTTACCTTGGGGGTGATTCGAAAATCTCTAGGTCCTTCCTGCACTAGACTTCACCTTAGGGGCCAGGTCACCAACATTCTTGGTCTTTATCACAACAAGTCATCTGTAGGGAGCTGAGTGTGGAAGCTTCATCAGTAGCTCCTTACAGACGATTCTGGAGTGTTTTATAAATAGTGAATTTTATTAACAGAATGCTCCTCCGTGGTGTCTAGACAGGACGAAACTGATGGCAGCCACTAACAGCCATCACTGGCTGATGCCTGCCATGAAGGGGGTAGCTGAGAGCCTTGTCAGGGGCTTAGAAGTTTGTTCCTTTCATGTCCTGTGGCTTTCAAGCTGAAAATGAGGACTGTCAAAAAATCACACGCATAGAGCACTATAATTAAAATAAATAGAGTAATAAATGATAGGCTGCCTAGATTTCGTATAATTAGCTCCCCTTGCTGATCTCTACTATAAATGCAACCAGCAGAGATTTTAAGTGAGCCGAAGCACTTCAGCAATCAATTCAGTACAATCCCTGAGCTGTGGTGCTTGTGCAAAGTACGCAGCGCCTAAGCAGTTGTCATGGTTTCGCAGAAATCAGCTGTCACAGAAGAGATGGGTTACAAGAGCTAACATGCTGCCCAGAGACAATGGGCCACTTAAAGGCAGCTTCAGTGAAAGATAATCAGACAATTAAATCTAAAATCCTTAACAAAGAGGCTTCTTTGAAGTGGGCTTGAAGCTAAAGCCCTCATATTTAATAGAGCCTTCGGCTCAAAGCTCACATCTTGCGATCCTTATTATGAAAATACACGAACATGGACTAGAAATAGAGGAGCATGCTGTTCTAATTAGATTAAAAAACTTGCAGAAATATATGCAGTTCTCTCTTTCTCTCACCTCCACTTTCATCAGCAAAGCCTGTGGATTCCTAAATACACCCCAAATCATTCAGGAACCACTCCAGAGTCAAATAATGGGAAAGGCAAATTATTAACAAGCAGGAGATATAAAAGTAGAAGAAGTAGAGAGAAAAGCCCGATAAGGGCTGTGGGCATCCATGCCCAGCCCAGTGGCAGAGCAGGTGGGCCCAGTTCACCAACATCAGCCTCCTTGGCCAAGCTGGCTGGATAAGAATCCTGGTAAGAGTGTCGCCCACACAGACCCAGGCTGTACCCCCAGAGGCTCTGGCTCCCCAGGCCTGGAGGGGCTGAGAAACCTCCATGCTTATTCCCCACTTAGGGAACCACTGCTCTCATTAGCTCCTGTGAATATTCCTTTGTCCCAAGTTCAGAGTAAAGCTGCGGAAAGAACATGAGCTTCGACTCAGAAGACACAGGTTCAAGTCCAGACAGTGATTCTTTAGGTGAACTTGGGCGCGTACTTAACCCCCTGAGTCTCAGTTTCCCCAGAGTAAACTGACACACTATTACACACTTATCTAATCGGCAGGGGAATTACTGTTACTGTGATTAATAATAGAGTATGAATTAATTCTTTCCATTATTGATATTAATTACTTTAATAAAATTGGTATTTATTGAGAACTATGTGCATCTTCTCATTAAATTCCCATCACAATCCAATGAACCAAATTCAGGTGGTCCAATTTATAGGCTAAGAGAAGTTCAGTGGCCCATTTTTAAGATAATTGTGATGAATTTACCATGAAAGTGGACTATGTCAACTCTAAAGATAAAGGCTGATCTGACTTGACAACCTTTTCCCTCAAAGCCGTCCACCTGTCTCAGTCCGGTTGAACACTCAACCAGCAACTTTCTCATCTAATCAGAACCAGTGCTCCTCCGGGAACTGCTGGCCCCGCCAAGTGCCTCAAGAACACCCGTTCCGGAAACCACAAGACCTCCTCTTCTGTCCCCATCACCATGGCAACAGCACATCTCCCAGCTTAGACATCTCCACATCCCCACTCTGGGATGTCTGATCTTAATCCTGCAGATGGAAGCTCAGCACCATCCCCTTTGGCTTCTGCCCTTTGCACTTGGTCAAGCAATAAACTGGGCTAATTAGTAACAGGCCAGCCCTTGTGGATTATTAGTCCCTCGCTGGCCTCGTTCCCCTCTTTGTCAATCTAGAATATCCCTTTCAAAGCTACCAGACGTCGGGCAAAGCTCCAGATCTACAGGTAGTAAGGACAGCAAACATCCAGGGTTGTTTCAGACAGGGGTACACAACTGGGGGTGACTTCACCCCAAGGGACATTTTGCAACGTCTGGAGCCATTGGAAGGTGTCATGATTGGGTGTGTGGTCCTGACTTCGAAGGGTTGGGGCCCAGGTGGGGCTGAACAGCCCCCAGGCTACAGGGCAGCACCACTGCTGAGAAGGATCCAGCCCTAGTGTAGACAGAACCTGGGGTGAGACAGGGCTTTAGGGTTACCCAACCCTCTCCACGTGCCCTCCCTCCGAAGCCCCTCCCCCCGCAACATGCGATATCCAGCTCAGGTGACCCTCACTGGGGGCTCCACCAGGCATATTGGGGGTTCACATCCACACCTTTTGGGAACCCCACCTAATTGCTAGTCCCCACTGACCCAGTATATACCACAGAACTGTGTCTGGAATAGGTGTTTGATAAATGTAAAGTGTTTTAATAAAAACTGTATTATATGTACCTCTAATGACAATAATATTGTGAAGAAATTGAGAAACGATAAGTTAACATGCCCATTCCAGGTATAATTCGGAAATACTAAGATAAAAAAGTTAGTATTCCTATCCCAAAGACAGGAGTCTGAACTCCTCCATAAGGCATCCGTTTTTCTTTTTTTTTTTTTTGCTTTTTAGGGCTGAACCCAAGGCATATGGAAGTTTCCAGGCTAGGAGTTGAATCGGAGCTACAGCTGCCAGCCTATGCCACAGCCACAGCAATGTGGGATCCTGCACCACAGCTCACAGCAATACTGGATCCCCGACCCACTGAATGAAGCCAGGGATTGAAACCGAATCCTCATGGATACCAGTCAGATTCGTTTCCTCTACACCAGGATGAGAACTCTTGGCATCATTTTTAATTTAAAAAAAAAAAAGCATCCTAAAGGGTTATCTTTTTTTTTTTTTTTTGTCTTTTTCTTTTTATGACCACACCTGCAGCATATGGATGTTCTTAAGCTAGGGGCTGAATCCAAGCTGCAGCTGCTGGCCTACACCACAGCTCACAGCAACACCGAATCCTTAACCCACTGAGTGAGGCCAGCGATCCAACCTCCGTCCTCATAGATACCAGTTGGGTTCATTACCACTGAGCTATGACAGCAAGTCCCATAAAAGTTTAAAATGATAAAAAATGAATCTCAGAGAAAGGAGACAGTGCTGACTTTGCCAAAGATTTCAGCAGCTGGGTACCAGGAGGACCCTGCAGTTTCCTCTGAAGACACTTGGGCACTGCTGTCCTTGCCTGCCTCTTGTTCATCTTCCAGGGACTGTTCATGGCTCACCCACAGGCCATGGTCATCTGCACACTGTGCTGAAACCGGATTTAAGTGTAAAACATAGTTTCTGCTGCCCTCGGGGAGCACACGATCAAATTGGGGAAAACAAAGATAGTCATTAAAACCTTATGCTACCGAAGAGTGTTTTCATTTGTTTCATATGGAAGGAAAAATACAGACACTACTTTAAATCTTGCATCAGCTGGCTTCAACCGAACAGAAATATTGAGCATAACTACAAACATTTGAGAATATTCTTCTTTATAAATGTATTGCTTCTTAAGGTTCAAGAAAATACATCACAGCCTGGATTATTATGCACAAAATGAGAAATTGTAAATGGCTATTCGTGCATAAATGCCAATTTATGCCTCTGCCTCTCCATGTAATGATGTTAAGAGAAAATTGCGTGGAAGCAATTAAGTCAGCATGTTGAAAAATATTTCTTCCAGACATTTATAGGGAGAACCTACATTCAGTCTGAGAAAAGTTATTATAGAGCTCTCAAAATTAGCTCACTGATAAATGAAGTTCTTAGAAAAGTTTCAAATTATATTAGCTTGCTTTATAAATGCAAACATTTTGTGTAAATCCCAAACTATCCGAAGTCCTGATGCTCACACATTGGCACAAAATGCCCTTGAAACAAAATCTATTCATACGCTCTAAACTAGGGCACAGCACAGCAAAGATGAGTCCCCATTTTAAAAAATACTCTTTGCTCAGAGTTCCTTTCATGGCTCAGCCGTTAACGAACCTAAGACCCATGAGGATACGGGTTCAATCCCTGGCCCCACTCAGTGGGTGAAAGATCCTGCATTGCCATGTTGCCATGAGCTGTGATATAGGTCGGAGACACGGCTTGGATTCCACGTCTCTGTGGCTGTGGTGTAGGCCAGCAGATGTGGCTCCAATTCCATCCCAAGCCTGGGAACTTCCATATGTCGTGGGTGCGGCCTTAAAAAGCAGGAAAAAAAAAAAAAACCCTTTGCTTAGTTACATATCTCCTCTTCAAGAAAAAATAAATATTTTGAGATAGCTCACAGTAAAACAAGTGCATAATAAGATAGCAAGACAAAACTTTAGGTGTAGAAACAATAAAATACAATGATCAAATTTTCCCTCTTCTTTCTAAATTTACTATTGGTTCTTTAGAGGTGAGATAACATTTTAAAAAACCTTAAAAGAATTCTTTTCAATGTAAATCTAAATTAGGTCCAACTACAAGACATCACTAAGAAGGCAGAAACTTGTTTTGAGATAAATGACATGTTAGTGAAAAATAAAATTAATTAGTCAACCCCCCAGAACACAACGAAGCTAAACAGCCCAGAGGTCCATCACCTGAGGAAGGATAAACAAAAGTTGTCCATCCCTACAATGGAATCCAGTTGGGCAATAAAAAGGAGTGAAGTACCGATTCATGTTGTAAGGGGAACGAACTTCAAAAATATCATGATAAGTAAGAGACCAGTCACAAAAGATCACAGATTGTATGAACCCATTTACATGAAAAGTCCAGAAAAGGCAAATCCATAGAGGTACAAAACAGATAGGGGTTGCCTGGGACTGGGGGTGAGGAGGGAAAATAAGAGAGTAATTGCTGATAGCTATGGTTTTATTTTGTAGGATAATGAAAATGTTCTGCAATTCGATTACAGAGATGATAAATATACTAAAAATCATTGAACTGTATACTTCAAAAGCAAGACTGTTACAGTATGAAATTATATCTCCATAAAACTTTTAAAAAAAAATACAGTTAAACTATAAGGTAGGGAGCAGGGTGTGTGCCAGTACAGGTAAGGTTTTCCTCAGGCTCCGTCCCCATGCCTGCGCGAGTGCTTGTTCAGTCCCCACTTGCTGGCCATATACCCAAAGAGCATGACAAGGTTCTTTTCAGCTAAAAAGTCTTCCCAACCAAATACCATCCCTTTCTCATCCGGAGGAGGGACCTCAGGTGAGCCCCCCCCACCCCCGCCCCAGCTTCCTATTCTAGGCCACACTACTTCTTGGGCCCACTGATGGAGAAAATGTTCACATAGTTAGCTATGGGGAAGCGGTTTTGGCTTAGCCATGGTGCAGGCTGACTTTGGTGTGAACTGAAGCAGCTTGACTCATGGCCTGTCAAACACACACAGCACACCCGCCTGAACCATTCAGGTAAAAACTGTCCATTTCTTTTTTTTTTTCTTTTGTCTTTTTGCCTTTTATCTACAGCCGCACCCGTGGCATATGGAGGTTCCCAGGCTAGGGGTCTAACAGGAGCTGTAGCTGCCAGCCTGCACCACAGCCACAGCAACGCGGGATCCAAGCCAAGTCTGCAACCTACACCACAGCTCACGGCAACGCTGAATCCTTAACCCACTGAGCGAGGCCAGGGATCGAACGCGCAACCTCATGGTTCTTAGTTGGATTCGTTAACCACTGAGCCACGACAGGAACTCCAAAACTGTCCATTTCTAATAGAAGGATCAATAGCTCCCTTCCTGTGGCATCCACGTCAACACTCCCGCTAAGATAAGGCTCCCGCCCCAGACACGGGGGTCCTGCTGCCTCACTGTGTACGTCGTAAGTCTCTCGCTTTTAAAACCTTGAAGGAACATGCCCTATCATGTTTAATGTTCTCAGTTCCATAAAGTTTAAGATGGGGTGAAAACCATGCTTCAGTGGAGTCAACTTCAGATCTACTGAGAGGCTGCCTCCCGGGCTCTAGTCCTCAGCTTGTCTTGAATAAAACTCTTTTCTAGTCCTTATTCTAGATCGGTCATTGATTGTTTGAGTCAATAGAACCAAGAAGAACAATCCCCAGATTTCTAAAGAATCTGTTGCCTTAAGAAATTATTGACCTGTCACCAGTAGTGACTTTGAAAAGATTTGCCTATGGCTTCCATGAATTGTTCAGTCTGTCTGGGACCCCCAGTTCTGGGAAAAGCACCCTCTTTTCCTGGAGCTACTTCTCAAGTCACATTCTATCCCTCTGACTCCTATGAAAACTGCTGCTCTTATACTTGACTCTGCTCTCAGGATTATGGTGGGGGGCAGGCAGAACCTGACTCTAGACCAGGTAATTACAGGATATAACCTGTCTGGTAAAAGGGGACTCCACTCCCTGGAATGCCTAGGCTTGGGCTGAGACAGGAAGAGCCCTCTCTTTTTTGACTAGCTATACAATGAAAAGCTGGTGAACTCAGAAGACAGTGAAGAAAACAGGGCCAGAGTGAAGGGGGAGCCAGTTTGCTGCAGAAGAAGGAGAGATTCCAACCGACCCAAATTCTTGATCCAAGTGAGCTTCAGGCCCATTTGTACTCCCTGTCCTGCATCCCCATCCTTCTTACAGCTGCACTTGGTCCCATGGCAAAGATGAGCACTTGTATTATTTCATTAAATCTCCTTTCCATTTGTCTTGTCCCAGTTGGGTTTCTTTCCCTTGGTAATAAAAGTTCCAGCAGACAGACAATCAAAAATGATTATTTTGGTTGTATTGATATTAATTCATTTAACTATGGTTTACTGAGTGACTGCCATGTGCCAGATGCTATTCCAGGTACTAAGTATTAATCCAGGAACTAGACAGAAGAAGACCTTGCCCCGTGCCATCCGCCTACAGGAAGTCACTCATTGTACCATTCACTCACGGCTGCTATCTGAGCCCTCATGAACAAAAACTGCATTCATTCAGTAGCACTGGTTAAGTTCTTGAAGCCAGTATGTCTATGCTCTTAGCGATGTCATCCATGATCTTGGTGATGTCATTCATGGTCTTGATGATGTCAACCACAGTCTTAGTGATTTTGTCCCCTGTCTTGGTAACATCATCCACAGTCTTGGTGATGTTATTCACTGCCCTGGTGATGTCACCCATAGTCTTGGCGAGGTCCTTCATGGTCTTGGTGACGTCATTCACGGTCTTGATGATGTCATCCACAGTCTTGATGATGTCATCCACAGTCTTGGTCACCCCTCGCAGTGAGGACATGCATGGCTGGGGCTTCTCACTGAATTCGCTCAGTGATCATTCAGCAGCTTGTCAGGGGAGAATTCCAGCCAGCGACGGTCAGCAGGGGGATGAGTCCCTCCAGTTCAAAACAGGTCATCAACTCCCAGCTCTCAGAACTTCCTGAGATACTACAGAGACACAGCTGCAAGGAAACCTGGAGGCCAGGGGTGGCCATCAGGTTTAGTCTTCAGTGACTTCAGTTCAGGTGTAAGTGAGAAAGAAAATGAAAAATGTGGTTGGAGGGTTGGAGCCAGATAGTGAAGAAAGCTGGGAAAACTTAAAATTTGAAAGAGCTGACAACTTGGGTAAGGTAAGAGGAGTTATCCTAATTTGCAAATAAATATTAAACCTGTTTTTTCCCACAATGAGAAAGGCCAGTGAAATCCCCACCACACAAGGAAAAGTTTGCGTGTCCATCAGTTAACTGCAACTTACAAAAATGTAAAATTGTTTAAAGCTGACAAACAAAGTGGAATCTGACAGCTCAGAAGGCTGTGTTGTAGAAGGTGCACTGTCTTTTACTGAAACACAGAATCTCTCTCTACAGCCCCTGAGCAAAAGTAATCACAAAGACTCTTCCTGTTTACAAATTAAAGCTAGTCTGAGACTTGGTTTAATTTTTTACGTAGGTGCTGCAAGAATGGGCATTTACCCATTCTTAAGATTGCTTCACTGAAAGTTGTCATACAGAATCTCAGACTGGATTATAAAACCCTCTTGGAGACAAGAAGCCAAGATAGGAACTAGACCTCAGAATTCACAGGCAGTACCTGCTGTAGATTTGGGTAAATTCCTTTCTTCTTGAGATTCCCAAGTCTGCCAAGAAGTGACCACCCTTACTCGCTTGTTAGGCTAAGAGCCCTGTAAGCCAAGGACCAGACAGTTTTTCCTGAAGGAATTTGTAAGCACCAGCTCCACAAAGTCAACCTTAGCTCCTTAGAGTGACTCAGTGGGCATCATTCTCAAATATGACATTCCAGTCCAAGTCTTGATTGCAAAACCAGAGCTTCTAATTACATCCTCTTAGCAAGGAAGACAAACTCATCATGAGCCTGTGAAAATAACTATACTGGCATGAAATAAGACTCAAGAGGAGGTTCAGATTTCTGGAGGTGTCAGGCAGGAAGAAATACACGTCATTTAAATGTTTTGTTTCAGGGAGTTCTCATTGTCGCACAGTGGAAACAAATCTGACTAGTATCCATGAGGATGCAGGTTTAATCCCTGGCCTCGCTCAGTGGGTTAAGGATCTAGCGTTGCCATGAATTGTGTTGTAGGTTGCAGATGAGACTTGGATCCTGTGTTGCTATGGCTGTGGTGTAGGCTGGCAGCTGTAGCTCCAATTTTACCTCTACCCTGGGAACTTCCATATGCCACAGGTACAAACCTCAAAAGCAAAAAAAAAAAAAAAAAGTTTCATTTCAGTTTACAAGAGCAGAGGCTACTAAATTGTTAGGAATTATGGATAGCGTAAAGGAAAGAGAAACGGGGCTTGTTATATACCCCGAAAATAGAGCATGGAAAGCATCAACAATATTCCAAACAAACCCCATGATCACCCTTCTTCAGTTAATTCAGACCTACGTCACTAATTCTTGTTTGATTCCCTCTCAGATTAACAGTCACATGAAGTCATCTGTTTCCCATCTAAACTCTGGCAATCCTGACTCTCAGCCCACTGGCAGGGCCTCAGTGATGCTCTCAGAAGCCTGGGGCCAGGCGGTAACTGACACAGTGCCATCACGGGGCTCTCTCTTCCTGTGGGTGACAGTGAGCATTTTTGGGAAAGCATCAGAGGAAAACAAAAATTATCTACAGGTGACAAAAGACTCAAAATGACTGTGCCTCACTTACTACTGTTCATCTGCAAAAGTAACAGATCTGATGAGTTCATTACAAGAATAACCAACTGGTAAGGGATGTAGTTGTTTTTGCAGCTTGCCGCAAGAGAGAATAAAGTCTGTTCAAATGACTTTCAGACAACATATCTGTCAACATAATGATGCGCAGTATATTCGAAAAGAATGGTTATTGTATCTAATTGCATGGACACAATCTTTACAGAGAAAAATATCTTCAGACATAACCTGGAATAATACTGACATATGGCATCATGAATTTGCTAAGACAATATCAAGATTATCAAGTAAAGAGGTTCTGTTACCCTGCAGTAGGTCCCTAGCCCCTGAAGCCTGTGTAACTTAGCGATGCAAACACCAGCTGAAAACCACTGGCTAAGACAATGCTAGGTTCAAGTTGAAGAAGTGAAATTGTGACAAAACTAAGCTTGTAAGTAGTCATTGAAACTATGACTTCTATCGTTACGTTGCTGTCACCAATTTTCAGGCCAGCTGGCCAGGAATCTGATGGAAGGCGGGCCAGCAGCTGTTCCCTGGCACCTCCCAGATGGCCTGAGATGCTGAGATATTTGGGTTTACAACATTTTGCCTGGACACATTTCACCTGCGGAGGGCTGGACAGCCCTTCTTACTGGCCGGTGCTCACCGTGCAAATCATCGATAGTAACACATCAAATAAGCCTATTTACTCCCGGCACCTCTATTTCCGCAAGTCAGAAAAACAAGCACCCTGTGATTTCCAGGGGCCCTCTGGGAAGTCTCATGGCAGTTTTAGGTGCCAATGTTATTTACAATTTGATTGGGCGCAAGCAAAGTTTCAAAAGTTGTCAGGAGACTTAAACACTTGATTAAGATAGGATCGTGATTTCCTAAGAAGAAATAGTTGGTGACCTATTTAGCCAAAGCGGCAATAAAATTTTTTTAAGGAAATCAAAGGAGGTAACATGACTATAAAAAACCCATATCTCTGGAGTCCCTGTCATGGCTCAGTGGTAAAGAAACTGACGAGGATCCATAAGGACACAGGTTCGATTCCTGGACTCACTTAGTGGGTTAAGGATCCGGTGTTGCTGTGAGTTGTGATGTAGGTCACAGACACCGCTTGGATCCTGAGTTGCTGTGGCTGTGTCTGTGGCTGGTGGCTACAACTCCAATTCCAGCCCTAGCCTGGGAACCTCCATATGCTGTGGGTGCGGCCCTAAAAAGACAAAAAACAAAACAAAACAAATCACTTTAGTTCTTCCATAAGTGAGAAACCTATCTTTTCTTCCATAATAAAGGGCATAATACAGTCAACATAGCCATAGAAGGTTATTCTGGTCGGACGGACTCTGTTATGTAAGTAGATTACACAGCAGGTGAAGGGTAACCTTGTGAGACCTCTTATTAAGAGCAAATTAATAATCCTAGAAAATTTTTGCCATTTTAACAGAAAACTTAATTTTAGCTTTGCATCACTATATTTTATATTAAAACAATTATTTTTGTATTTTGCTAATAAATCTGACAAATAAAACTCTCAAACTTCAGCCAGCTTTGAGCACTACAAATAAAATTCCGTTTTAGTGAAATCGCCACACATTTTTTTTAAGCTCTCTTTCTCTCTCTCTCCCTTTTTTGCTTTTTGTTTAGCACTATACCCACGGCATATGGAAACTCCCTGGCTAGCCCAGGGGAACTCCAATTCCTAGGCGTCAAATCAGAGCTGCAGCTGCCAGCCTAAGCCACAGCCATAGCAACACTGGATCTGAGCCATGTCTGTGACCTACACCACAGCTCATGGCAACTCTGGGTCCTTAACCCACTGAGCGAGGTCAGGGATCGAACCTCTGTTCTCATGGATACTAGTCAGGTTCATTAACTGCTGAGCCACTATGGGAACTCCTAGATTTTATCTATTTATTTATTTTTTTTTAGGGCCGCACCCACAGCATATGGAAGTTCCCAGGCTAGGAGTCAAATCGGAGCTATAGCCGCCGGCCTACACCACAGCTCACGGCAACGCCAGATCCTTAACCCACTGAGCAAGGCCAGGGATCGAACCGACAACCTCATGGTTCTTAGTCAGATTCGTTAACCACTGAGCCACGGCAGGAACTTCCCCAATGCCATAGAATTAATTGGAGGTCATGTACTTATCAGAGCATCACCATGAACAATGCACATATCAACGCTGTAAAGGAATTAGAGCTGTCACTCCTTAGAGGAAAATTCTGTGCAAAAATCACAATTACAGTGCTAATGAAAACAATTAGCTAAAAAGCTAGAAGTCTAAACATTGATTTCCTAAAATGTGACCATGAAGAAATGTCGGTAAGAAATATGCCAGAGATCAGACCCACATGCTCATGGATACTGCTTGGGTTTGTTACCTCTGAGATACAACAAGACCTCCCTACATATCTCTGTATCTATATACATTCCTTAAGGTAAAATTTTTTGAAATGGCAAAACGAGCACATTTACTAACAGGCTCAAATAGATATAGCCTCTCTGAGGGAAGAAAAATAAGAAGTAAAAGTACATAGACTTAAATTATGGTTAGTAATCAACATTTCAATGTTCTGTTTTACTTACAAATGATCTATGTATCCAAAAGATATCTGTTAATTAACTCAATTTAGTATCAGTTCAGGGTGTTTAAGTTACCAACAAATTTAGACATCACCTTTACGTTAACATAGTTACTATAGAAATAAAGTTTGTCAGAATGACAATTCCATCTTGGTTAAGTGTAATTTTGCATTTTTCATAATCGTAATCATTTGCTAGCAGCAATGCTGGCTTATTCAATAAGTCCTGCACAGGTTTAGGAAGACTATACTTAAGTAGAATCAGAGTGGACACTTATATCGTACTTAACACTGGTAACTCAGAGAACATAGTTTGTTTTTATTAAAATATATTAAACTAGTCTTGTTTGCCAAAGACCTGTCTAAACATGTGATCTTGAATTCTTAACACATGTTCAAATTAGTTTCTAAAAGAGTAACTTTTTTTTTCACATTGAAAGCATTCCAGGTTCAATTTCTTTAATTCCTAGGAATTTGAAAAATTGAAGCTGGGGTTAATAGATTCAAACTATTGCGTGTGGAATGGATAAGCAAGGAGACCCTCTTATAGCACCAGGAACTATATCTAGTCACTTGCGATGGAGCATGATGGAGGATAATGTGAGAAAAATTGTATATATGTATATGTGACTGGGTCACATTGCTGTACAGTAGAAAATTAACAGGACACCGTAAAACCAACTGTAATGGAAAAAATAAAAATCATTTTAAAAAATTGAATTGAATTTATATCAGCACTTACTTATCTGCAAACCAATCAGGGTAGAATTCCATGAAGAGACTTTATCACCTCCTTTGGTAATACCCTCAGAAAGTAGGAAAATACCAGTACCCACACAATAAAAAACACAGGCCTTTCTGAATTAGACATATAAGCTGGTAGACACAGATGAAAGGCTGGCAGCTTCAGCTCTAAAGTTGCAACCATGGATTGCGCACGAAGACAGAAAACACAATATTTACCACTCCCACCGGGCATGAAATTCTTAACTGATTCTAGTCTAAAATAGACAAAGAGATCATCGAATGGGCAGACCATGACATAGAATGAATTCAGCATCCACAACCAAGCAAGTTCTCAAAGAATCAGGCTCAAATCTATACCAGGCTATGAATGGATGGAGGTTCACTGGACCAGGATGAAAACTCACCATCACCGGGAACCCCAGCAGGAACAGCACACAGGAGCCTGAGAGCCTTGTCCCCTGGGTGGAGAAATGATCTCAAGACAGGTCCAAACCCTCCGAGTGATGGCACCAACTGTGAAAGACAAAAATGCACCAGGCAGTTGAGGAGATGGTTTTATTCAGGCTGTCATGACAGAGAGAAGAGCTGCAATGAGAGCAGTTTCAATCGAAGGGGGGATCCCTGGGGTTTCACCAAAGGTGAGAGCCGTCAAGGCCCACGGAGGTCAGTCTGGTCCCAGAGTATGTCCTCGGTCACTTCCCACCATCACCTGGGAGAACAGGGCTCAGGTGAGGTTCAACCTTTTCAAGGTGAAGAAAGCCATTCAATAAGGGCATGCCAACAAAAAATGAGCCAGTCCATCTAAGAAAAAAATGAAAAATTTTATTCAAGCCAAATTGATAATACCCTTGGCACAGCATCTCAGAAAGCTCAAGACCCCTTCTTCTCATTGGAAGTCAAGGTTCAGTTACATACGTTTTTTGAGGCAGAGGGCTGTACGTTAGACGACGTATTATTGCCAGTTTGCACAATTCAGATCTGCAAGGACAAAGTGGTGGGTCCTTGGGCCCCCTTACAAGGCAAAGGAGGAATGACATCTTTAAGGAGTTGTCTTGTTGATGCAGAATGTTGCTCTTTACAGTGGAGCAGGTGTTTCTGCTGATGGGGAGGCTTGGCTGAAGCACAGTGAAGATACCCATGCACAGTGGGGGGAGTGGGGCCAAAGGGCAGAGGTAATGTTTGCTTAAATTTTTTTTGTCTTGCTATCAAATAGGACATTTCACAACAGGTACAACGGTCACATCTGTCACCTGGACTTCCTGTTGTGGCTCAGCGGGGTAAGGACCCAATGTAGTGTTGGTGAGGATGCAGGTTCAATCCCTGGCCTTGCTTAGTGGGTTAAGGAGCCGGTGTTGCAGTTACAGCTCTGATTAGACCCCTAGCCTGGGAACTTCTACAAGTCGCAAATGCAGCCATAAAAAGAAAAAAAAAAACTGTCACCTGCTGACGGTACTTAAGTGAAGACAGAGACATGGAGTAGAGAGGGCCCTGGCTGATTCCAACAGTTAGACCAGTTTTGGTTCCAAGGCAGGAGTGAAACCTCCCGGAAATGATCAATTGTACAGATTTATCAGTAAATCTGCTTTTCCCTCAGCCTTTTAAAGTCTGGAAATTGAGACGTCATGCTGTCTTTATATATTTCTAATATTTATTTGCAAAGGAATTTATCAAGTTTTTAGCCAATAACCAATATTTAGAAATAAGAATCAAGCTTTTGCCTAGTCTCATACCAATAAAAATTGGCCTTGGGTCATGACTTTCACAATTTTTCAAGTTTATACAATTTATGTTCTTCAATTTTTTAACCATGTTTTCTGGCCAAAATACTGAGGAACAGCCAACAGTCACACAGCACATTATTTGAATGCATTATTTTCCGTCATGTTTGGATGGACTTACATTCTATTACGGGCATTATTTCTAAGCAAAGAACAAGCTTAAAAACTACCCAAAAACCCATGATATGATTCATATTCCTCCTGGCTTCTGACTTTATAAGGAGCTAGAGGATTAAAGAAAGTCATTCTGTAGCATTTAAATTTGCATTTTAAGAAGGCCTGCCTGAAAAGAGGAAGCATTTTTCTCACACAGCCATAATTACACAACAACAACAACAAAAAAGAAAGTGGTTATCACAGTACCTTGCATTTAAGCCCCTCTTTCTTCACAACTGTACGGTCATGGGAGTTCAGTGGAAAGGGCCTTTGCAGAGAGAAAAACCAAGTTCAACCTATCATTTAAATGATGGGAAATTGAGGCCTAGAAAAAAATGAAGTGACTCGTATGTGTTAACTTTACCAGATAATGACTGCGAAGGCCTAAAATAAATGAGCTTCCAAAACTCTTTGCTTGAGGATCATATAATTAAGCTGTGAATACTATCATGTTAATTCTGAGTGACAGAGGAAACAGGTTAGAAACAGGTGAGGATAACGTCTCCAGGTTACACGGTAGCAAAACAGGGGCCCGGAATTCTTATCTCTTCTCTAAATGTGGTGACTGAGCCCCACTGCAGTACTGAGGCCTTGACCAGCTTCATGCAAATTGTCAACTTCAAAAAGTATGCACAGGAGTTCCCATCATGGTGCAGTGGAAATGAATCTGACTAGGAATCATGAGGTTGTGGGTTCAATCCCTGGCATCGCTCAGAGGGTTAATGATCTGGCTGTGAGCTGAGGTGTAGGTCACAGATGCGGCTTGGATCTGGTGTTGCTGTAGCAGTGGCGTAGGCTGGCAGCTACAGCTCCTGTTAGACCCCTAGCCTGGGAACCTCCATATGCCGCGGGTGCAGCCCTAAAAAAAAAAAAAAAGCACAACCTGAAAGTTGAGAGTTGAGTTTTACTTGGGGCAAAGTGAGGACTAGAGCCCCGTGCAAAAAAATCCCTCCAAAGACGTGGGTGGAAGTTCAGTGTACATGTGATTTTGGTGAAGGGGGCGCTCCATGCAACCAAACACACATTTTATAGAAGGTCGCTGCTGGTCTTATGAGGGTTACCGCTAGTCACAAGGAGGAGATGTCACCATGAAGGATTTCAGGGCTTTTCTAGCTACAAGGAGATGCAAGAATTGGGCTCCTAAAATCTTCTCCCGACAATATCGAACTGTCTGAGGACCTGTTCTGCCAGTTTTCCCAGAGCACAGAGCGCCTCACTCCTGATCTCCAAACTGAGCTCCTTTCAGGGGCTGTTGAGCGTCAACAGCTTCGGTGGCTCATGATTCAATCCTTGTAGAGGCAGATGGCAAGTCCAGTCTCCAGCTCACAAAATTCACCATTCAGTTTTCTTCAGCCCCACTCTCCTTCACTTTAGCAGGTAAAGAGGTAAGGATGGACTGTTTGTATGTCTATTAATCACCATTTGGGGTTCTAGGTGAGAATATAGAATCAAGGACTATTTAAGATATCTCGCTGTCACAGTGATGCTTCTTTAAAAATTCAGAAAGCCTCACTGAAGGATGGTAGTGAACCCAGCTGCAAGCAAAGTCTTAAATATGGTCAAATATGCAGAAATACCAGCGATCAATCTTTATTTTCAAACCCTTCACCTTCTTGTTTCATTCTAGGAGCCCCGAATAACAGATGGTAACTATGGAATATGTGTTTCCCAGGTAGCCAGAGCTTTTTAGAAATGAGAAATGGGAGTTCCCGTCGTGTCTCAATGGAAACGAATCTGACTAGCATCCATGAGGATGCAGGTTCGATCCCTGGCCTTGCTCAGTGGGTTAAAGATCAGGCATTGTCGTGACCTGTGGTGTAGGTCGCAGACACAGCTCAGATCTGGTGTTGCTGTGGCTATTGTATAGGCTGCTAGCTCAGCTCTGATTTGACCCCTAGCCTGGGAACCTCCATATGTCCTAGATGTGGCCCTAAAAAGACAAAAAAATTTAAGAAATAATAAAAATGAGAAGGAAGGTCATTAGGGAGGTAATACCATAAGAGGAAAGCTGGGTGTGCCTGGGCCTCCAGGAAACAGACTCACAAAAGGACTCAAAAGCCTGGGGTCCCAATTTCACAAGGTGCTGCTGAGCCTCAAAAGGCACTGAATTTACAAGGTAGGTGGAGAAACTAGCACAACTTTAAAAATAGGTAAAAAGCATCAAATATTTCTGCACTGAAGAGTATTTTAATTTTTAAAAATGACATCAACTTTCTTGTCGAGGAAAATGGAAGCGTTCTTCCTTCTATGGCCCCACGAATCCTGGATGGGACAGATACACAACAGAAACAACGAGATTCTGAGTGGTGGCGAGAAGGGGAGGACTGGTCAGGAACTAAGGAACTGGTGTGAGGCCCCAGGCTTCCTTGTCCCCTCATGTCTTCCAGTCTTGCACCTGAAGAAGCGACAACTAAGAAATGACAATGGAAGCAGACAAACAACAACAACAGCAGAAGCCTGCTCTGTCTAGTCACAGGCAGGAACTGGGCAGTGGATCTGGCGTTGTAAATCAACTATACTCCAATAAAATTTTTTAAAATTAAAAAAGTATATATCACCCATAGAGGAAAAATAATAGCCCCAAACTGGAAGGAACCCTAATGTCCTTTTATGGGTGAATGGTTAACACATGGTTGGGTACCAATACCATGGGATGTATTCACCAATAAAAAAAAAATTCACAGACTATTAACACACAACAACTGGATGGATCTCATCTCCAGAGAGCTGAGAGTTGTGTTGAGTTAAGAAAGCCAACCGCAAGAGATTACCTACTATATGATGTCAAGGTGTATATGACGTTCCTAAAATGACAAAATTACAGAGATGAAGGACAGCTGAGGTGTTCCCAGGGATTAGGGAGAGGGTGGGCATGGCTCTAAAAGGACAGCGTGAGGGTCCCTGGGGTGTTGGAAATGTCCTGCACCTGGACGGTATCCATGACACTGCCTGGTTGTGGTACTGTCCTACACTTTTGTAAGATGCTACCGGTGGAGGGAAATGGATACTAGGTTTCTCTGTGTTATTACTTACAACTACATCTCAAAAGGAAAAGTTTCATTTTAAAAAAAACTATTGGAGTTCCCGCAGTGGCTCAGCGGAAATGAATCCTACTAGGAACCCCGAGGTTGCAGGTTTGATCCCTGGCCTCACTCAGTGGGTTAAGGATCTGGTGTTGCTGTGGCTATGGTGTAGGCCAGTGGTTACAGCTCCGATTAGACCCCTAACCTGGGAACCAAACTGTTACGTCAAAATACCTTGAGTAGCAAATGGCGAAACAAGAGAACTTGAAAATCTTTTGCTGAAAATACTGAGAATGGGTAGCTAAGCTGTCATCATAAGATTTTCATGTGCACCAGACTTCTCAAGAAAGCAAGGGCCGGAGTTCCTGTCATGGCTCAGTGGTTAAAGAATCTGACCAGGAACCACGAGGTTGCGAGTTTGATCCCTGGCCTCGCTCAGTGGGTTAAGGATCCAGCGTTGCTGTGGGCTGTGGTGTGGGTTGCAGACACGGCTCGGATCCCGAGTTGCTGTGGCCGTGGCGTAGGCTGGCGGTTACAGCTCCTGTTAGACCCCTAGCCTGGGAACCTCCATATGCCGCGGGTGCGGCTCTAGATAAAGCCAAAAAATAAATAAATAAATAAAAGACAACTTTCAGCCTGGATTGGAAAACTAAATCTAATTGCAAATGTGTATAAAGACATACTAAAGTGTAAAGATACAAAAAATTGACATTGAGTAACAAAAGGGACATATCAAGAAAATGCTAAATTAAAAAAACAAGCAGTAAACTATTAATCTGAAATAAAATGCATTTAAAAGTGTTGTAGCATATGATCTAGCAATTCCACTCCTGGGCATACATCTGGAGAAAACTATAATTTGAAAAGACACATGCACCTCTATGTTCATAGCAGCACTATTCACAATAACCAAGACATCGAAACAACCTAAATGTCCATTGACAGAGAAATTAATAAGAAAAGATCTACCTATATACAATGGAATATTACTCAGCCGTTAAAAAGAATGAAATAATGCCATTTGCAGCAACATGGATGGACCTAGAGATTACTATGCTATGTGAAATTTGAGAAAAAGATAAATATTATATTTTATAATATCAAATATTATATGTGGAATCTAAAAAAATGATACAAATGAACTTGTTTACAAAACAGAAATAGACCCACAAACTTATGGCTACCAAAGGGAAAAGGGGTAAGGGGAAAGATAAATTAGGAGGTTGGGGTTAACATATATACACTAAGTATATAAAACAGATTTTTTAAAAAAGGACTTACTGTATAGCAAAGGGAACTTTACTCAGTATCTTATAATAATCTATAAGGGAAAAGAATATGAAAAAGAATATAAATATATGTTAAACTGAATCACTTTGCTGTACACCTGAAACTAAACTTCAATTAAAAGGGGAGGGGATGAAGCAATGTAACATAGTGTCTACATGCAGGCGGGGGTTCTAGACTGAGGGTGTCCACTGTGTGACCTTGAACTCATTGCTTAAGTTGACATTCAGAGATTTGGGGAGAATATAAATTTTTGGAGAACTTTATTCAACCCAGTACAGGAACTTCCCACAAAATAATCAGTCAGCACTCTTCCAAAGTGTCAAGATCAAGAATGAGAAAGACAAACTGGCACACTCACAGAAAAGAGAAGGGCACCAGGGCAGCTAGTTCAGTGTGGGATCCCGGGCTGGATCCTGGCCCAAAAAGGATGTCAGTGGGACAGCGAGGGAAATGTGAACGAGAACAGAAGGATACTTAATGGCCCTAGGTTTTGCTTTCCACAATTATACTCTGGTTCTGTAAGTCATTAACATTAGGGGGAGATGGGTGACAGGGATATGATAAGTCTTTGAACAAATTACAACATAGAAGTCTAAAATGTATTTTAGGAGTCCCCGTTGTGGCTCAGTGGTTAATGAATCCGACTAGGAACCATGAGGTTGCGGGTTCGATCCCTGGCCTTGCTCAGTGGCTTAAGGATCCGGCGTTGCCGTGAGCTGTGGTGTAGGTCGCAGACGCGGCTCGGATCCCGTGTTCCTGTGACTGTGGCGAAGGCTGGCAGCTACAGCTCCTGTTAGACCCCTAGCCTGGGAACCTCCATATGCCGCGGGTGCGGCCCTAGATAAGGCAAAAAGACAAAAAAAAATGTATTTTAAGCAAAAAGTCTTAAAGTTTAGTGTGGCTGTAGAAGACTGAAACAGTATGACACAGAAGCTTTAATGCAATAGATGTGTAAAGAACTCACTGTGCAGTAATTGAAAAGTGCACAGTAGCAGTTTCCGTTGTGGCTCAGCAGTAATGGACCCAATCAGGTTAAGGATCCAGTGTTGCCAGGAGCATGGTGTAGGTCTCAGATATGGCTTGGATCTGGTGTTGCTGAGGTTGTGGTGTAGGCCGGCAGCTACAGCTCTGCTTCGATTCCTAGCTTGGGAACCTCCATATGCCACAGGTGTGGCCCTAAAAAAAAAAAAAAAACTGAACAGTGCACAATCCTCTCTTGCAGCCAAAAATAGTTCCAAAAAAGTGCCCCCGTCCCAGGTCACAAGGCAATTCTCAACAAATCCTCAAGAACTGGTATCAAACAGAATACATCCACCACAAGCCTACTGACAGAAAGGGACCCACAAGCCACCTGCTCACATTCAGAAATTTCACATAAACACATACCCAAACACAATAAGGGACAGAGAACAACTCAGAAAGGAATTTTTTTTCTACTATTTTAAATGAACAAAATTGAAATATCCCCTTGTGGGATAATGCTAGGAAGGAACGACCTTTTTTCCTAATCTTCAATGCAAGTATTAGGGAAATGACCAAAGAAGATGAAACCCAGTGTCCCATCAAGAAGACTGACAAAGAACAAAGAAAACCCAAAGAACAAAGACATGCACAGGCATGTTTGCTGCAGCAAATTCTTTATGATTAAGAAGAAGAAACAACCCTCCAGCTCTGAGCAGGGAAAAGGCCAACAGGGTTTGTTCACATAATCACATATACGACAGAATGAATGAGAGCTGTGGGTACATTACAGATGCCTCTCAAAAGCAAAATGGGAAACGGGTAAAGCAAGCTGCATAAAGATGCATATAGTCTAATACCATGTATGTGTTTTAGACACAAAATATCTGCAAACTGCAAAATACGTGATTTTTTAATATAAATATCATGAAAGTACACAAGTTTGCATGGGAGTGGTACACACACGAACTAGAGGAGACTGGTTATTTCTGGGAAGAATAGAGGAAAGAAATGAAAGAGTTTTGAGTTTATAGATAATATTAGGGGAAAAAAAGTAAAGGATTCCCGTCGTGACGCAATGGAAATGAATCTGACTAGGAATCATGAGGTTGCGGGTTCAATCCTTGGCCTCATTCAGTGGATTAAGGATCTGGCATTGCCATGAGCTGTGGTGTAGGTTGCAGATGCAGGTCAGATATGATGTGGCTGTGGCTGTGGCACAGGCCGGCAGCTGTAGCTCTGTTTAGACCCCTAGTTTGGGAACATCCACATGCCGCGTGGGTGTGGCCCGAAAAAGACAACAACAACAACAACAACAAAAAGAACAGAGAGATCCGATGCTAATACAGCAGGCAGCATATTCATCTTTCACCTGTTTCATCTCTGTAGGGTCACAGAAGTATGTGTTCTAGTATTTTGTCTCCTTTTCTGTATGTTCAATAGCTTTCATAATTAAAAGTAAACTACTGGGTTAATATTGGTGGTTATCATTTTAAATATCTTTTGATGATCAGAACGTTATACATTCGAAAATGAAATGTACATCTTTGTACATTGGCTTTGAGTAAAGTTCTTGGAATCCAGTTGAGTTTCAGCAGGACATCTGAACCACGATTAGGCTTCCCCATGTATGCGTCACATCCAGTCACCCTTCACTCCTCATCCAACACGGCTCAGAAAATAAACCTCGAGCCCAAGCCCTTCTCTTCACCCCGCCGCTGTGGTCCTCAGTCCCACACCCCCACCTCGAGCCAATGACACTTAAAAAGCCGTGTCCCCTCTAGTGCTGTTCCTCGCTTGCCTGTGGCAGGTCTCCCTGGGGCAGCCAGAGGCTCTTCATAAAGCACAAGTGCCAGATCGCTCCGGACGTGCCGCTGAGGCTCCGGAGATTTCTGGTCTCAATAAATTCCCTCTATAATTTCGTTTTGCTTTTTTTTTTTTTTTTTTTTTTTTTGCCTTTTAGGGCTGCAGCCATGGCAAATGGAAGTTCCTAGGCTAGGGTGGAATCTGAGCCACAGCTGCTGGTCTACACCTCAGCAACGTGGGATCTGAGCCGCGTCTGCGACCTATACCACAGCTCAGGGCAACACCGGATCCTTAACCCACTGAGTGAGACCAGAGATCGAACCCAAGTCCTCATGCATCCTAGTTGAGTTTGTTAACTGCTGAGCCACAAAGGGAACTCCCCCTCTATAATTTTTAATGTTTTGTTTTCTATGCTTTTGTTTTCACTCCTCCATCCTGCCAAAGTCTGTTCTGGATGCTTGATGCCTTTGTCAGTTTCCTAGTGCTGCTGAAACAAAGTAGCACCACCCCGGCTGATTGAAATAAGAGAGAAGCCTTGTCTCACACACTCTGGAGCCAGAAGTCCCAGGTCAGTACATCTGCTGGGGGTGGGGGCTCTGAGGGGGAGTCTGTGAGTCCCTTACCTCCTTCTCTCCATCAGGCAACCCTCCAGGCTCCACTTCCACCTCCACCTTCACAGGGGCCCTCCCTCTGCATCTCTGTCCAAAACCCCCTTCTTAGAAGAACACAGGTCATTGGATCAGTATCTACCCCAGTCCAGCACGATGCCATCTTAACATGATGACATCTGCCGAGATCCTATTTAAAAATAAGGTCACAGCCACAGTCACCAGACGTTAGTACTTAACTTATCTTTGTGGGGGCACCATTCAACCCACAGCGCGCCAAAACGACCTCAACCAGTGAAAACAAAGTTAAAAATAAATACACTTTTTGTTCAATTGTGTGGAGGCTCCACCGGCCTGGGCTGGAAGGATTACCCTCTTATGTGACGCGTGTGGCCTTGAGCGCTGTGACCCTGGTCCTCCTCCCGGCACCAGGCTCTCCCAGGCTCGGTCCCTCCCCTGAGACACAGTCCCCTCCTCTCCACTCCCCGTACCCTCAAAGGGACACTGCTTCTGAGCTCGGGGGTGACTCTAAAAGCAGGAGAATTTTTTAAACAAATTGGATGGGGTTTATACCTACAAAAATGTCACCTTTCACAACTGTCACGCTGGGAAGTTACACAGACCTTGAGCCATTACATGCTTGGGACATCGCTCAAAACTTGGCGAAGCCCCTCTTTTGGAACTGCCTTCAAAAGCAGCTGACGACGAAACTCATATCGTTTTTCACTTAAGACAGCATCAGTGCTTCATCAGTCTTACCTGTCCCTCAAAAGGCAAAGATTTGCCACTGAGCAAAGATCAGCTGTCACCAGTGAGACAGCTGATTTAAAAAGAGTAAAATTTAAAAAGAGTAAAATCTGCCCCCAAATAAAGAGACAAACAGAGCCACTTTTTTGCAACTCCTATGACACACGGCTGATGTCCCTAATACAGAATTTCTACTAAGCATTAAGGAAAAGGTCAATAAACTTATTTTAAAATGGTTAAAGGCCACGAAAATATGATTCAGGCTGATTTCTCTAACACAGAATTTCTACAAGGCATTAAGAAAGAGGCCAATAAACTCAAGGGGGAAAAAAGTAAAGGCCCCAAACAGGTAATTCATGTAAAAGGTATTAATAGTGTGAAAAGAAGCTCAACTCACCCATAATGAAAACTGCACTGAGAACCTGTTTTCACTACTCAGGTCAGCAGTCTGATGACACGGTGGGACAGATGGCGATATTTATCATACGGCGTACATACTGCTGGCTTGCAAACTGGCCGGGACACGGAGGACAGGGAGAGACTGAGGACAGGGCGAGCCGCATGGGGGGAGGCAGGCGGGTGGAGCAGGGAACTCATCAGGGTGGGCTCCCTGCTTCCAGGCAGGGTCTCCAAGTTGGTCCGGAGGTCTTATCAGGGTCCAGGCATGTGCTTGGGCCAGGTGACTTGGACACACCCAGCTCTCCAACGCTGCCTCCTTGAAAGTGGTCCCGGGCTGCGCGATGGGGGCTTGGCCAGAACACACCTCCTGGGAGGACACAGGGGGGAAGGGAGCCGGGAAAAGCCGAATGGATTGCCCAGGGCAGGCCGGCAGGTCAACCTGCAGTCACGACCTCTCCGTGACCTGATGGCCTCCTCCAACACACTCCTCTGACCCGGCAACTACCTCAGAGGTACGTTTCTGCGTGTGTCAATGACAGAGTTGTGAGGTGTCGCAGTTATCTGCCACAAAGGATGGGTGATAACCTACAGGTTTCTCACCGCAGGAATGGTAAATAAATTACTCCCCATTCATAAAATCAGATTCCACTCAGAGGCTGAGAAAGGAGAGTATTCTTCAAGCACTAATACAGCACTAAGTGTAAAAGAAAGCGATGTGCAGAAGAGCTTATAAACCATATATTACAGATATAAAATTTATGTAATGCCATAGGGTTGGGGGGAGAATTTAGGTATAGATACTATATCTATCTATCTATCTATCCACATACAAGATCATATATATAAGTAGTATATACAAAAACAAACATGCAGTAATGGCATATGTGTGTCTAGAAGGATATGCCAGAAACTGATCATGTCCTGGGGGCTTGGGACTGAGGATGGACAATGAGAGATTCTGCATCAGCGTCCAAGAGCCTGTGGACACCAAGATGTTTGCTGTCAGCCACACTCGGCTAACGTTATCTTCTAGGCCCTTAATCCTAGGCCACTGACCATACTTTAGGCAAGTTTTCCAAAAGGTGAGTCACAAAAGTACTTAAAAACTGTCATAACTTTTTGAATATTATGTAATCTTCCTGGGTGACTTCAAAGGTGACCTCTATCATTTTTATCTTTTAAAATTACTTATATTGGGGAGTTTCCGTCGTGGCTCAGTGGTTAACAAATCCGACTAGGAACCATGAGGTTGCGGGTTCGATCCCTGGCCTTGCTCAGTGGGTTAAGGATCCGGTGTTGCCGTGAGCTGTGGTGTAGGCTGCAGACGCGGCTCGGATCCCGCGTTGCTGTGGCTGTGGTGTAGGCCGGCAGTTGCAGCTCCTGTTAAACCCCTAGTCTGGGAACCGCCATATGCAGAGGGTGCGGCCCTAGATTAAGCAAAAAATAAAAATAAATAATAATAATAAAATAAAATTGCTTATGTTACTTGAATCTCCCCGCAGTATCAATACATAAGTCACTGATGTGGATAAAGTCGATTTTTCCACTGTTTTTTGGCCTTCAATCATCAGTAGACAAAATGACTATGGTAATATCTTTCCACAATCATCAATAGATGAAATGACTAAGGATAACATCTTTCCATTTAGTTTTCATAGTAATAGAATGGACCTCAAAATGATTAGAAATTATAATCACTGAACGTGGCTTCATGCTTTTTAAGTTATACTCAAAGATTCAGAGATCTTTATTTGACGCTCTTTTTTGAGATTCCAGCTTTTTATGATTTTTCTGTCTCTATTCCACATTCAGTGCTATAGGCAATACATTCTTACAAATCCTTTTCCAAATATAAAATTACTAAAGTTTAACTCAAATGTTCTATTATTTTAGTCAACAAATATTTATGGAGTGTTTGCAAAACGCTGTACAAAATTTATATTCTCATATCTACTCTCTCAAAAATAAAAATGAAAAGAGAAATATAAACAAATAAGATTAACAAAAATTCTAAATTATAATGCAAACTTATAGCAGTCTTGGTTATGTAAACACTCTCCCATTCTTTTTCTTTTCTTTTTTTTTTTTTTAGGGCTGCACCCACGGCATATGGAGGTTCCCAGGCTTGGGTTCAAATCAGAGCTACAGCTGCCAGCCTACAGCACAGCCACAGCAACGGGGGGATCTAAGCTGCATCTGTGACCTACACCATGGCTCACGGCAACATCGGATCCTTAGCCTATTGAGCAAGGCCAGGGATTGAACCCGCATCCTCATGGATACTAGTTGGGTTGGTTAACCACTGAGCCATGAGAGACCTCCTCTTTTTTTTTTTTTTTCAGTTTCCCTATTTCACATGCAATGGGTCTCCAGGCAATTTCTGACTACTTAAGGATGCTGGGTGCAAGGAATCGGAAAGCCACACAAATCAGTTCAAGTAAAATTGAACTTTTTGGTGTTCTCGTTGTGGCTCAGCAGAAATGAATCTGACTAGCATCCGTGAGGATGTAGGTTTGATCTCTGGCTTCACTCAGTGTGTTAAGGATCTGGCGTTGCTGTGAGCTGTGGTATAGGTCACAGATGTGGCTCGGATCTTGTGTTGCTGTGACTATGGTGCAGACCAGTGGCTATAGCTCTGACTCGACCCCTAGCCTGGGAACCTCCATATGCCTCGGGTGCAGCCCTAAAAAACAAACAAACAAAGACCAGAATTTTTCTGAGCAGGCAGGAAGAGATTACCCAGAATCAAAGTCTGTAATACAGCTGGAGCCCTGGCAAGCGGACATTTCTTGAAAATGGGTCTCTCTTCCCTTTCACTCTGCATCAGGTAGCCTGATAAGACCAAGGTATCCAAAAGAGTTACTCCAGAAATTGATGTGTGTGTCCATCATTAATATAAATATTTAAAAGGTATTCCATATTTCCCTGCAAATATGACCTCATGCTGCCTCACCTGCAGCTTCTCAGTAGCTAGCTGCTGTCTTCAGTGTAAATCTGAGTCCTAAACCTTTTCTTTTTTTTTTTTGTCATCTTAATGCTGCACCAGCAGCATATGGAGGTTCTCAGGCTAGGGGTTGAATCAGCAACACCAGATCCAAACCGCATCTGTGACCAACACCACAGCTCACGGCAACGCCAGTTCCTTAACCCACTGAGCGAGGCCAGGGATTGAACTTGCGCCCTCATGGATGCTAGTCAGATTTGTTTCTGCTGGGCCACGACAGGAACTCCACTAAACTTTAATAATATTCACTCTCCTCACCTGTTATCCTGATTTTGTAACACTCCCCCAGCCCTCTCCATACCCTCCCTCAATTTCCACTCCTTTCTAGCTCTTGTCATTAAACTGTTAGCACTTTAATGTCCTGTACATTATATTGAAGGGCTTACTTTTGGTTCCATATTTGTAGTCAGGTCTATTCTGGATATAATTGGGAGGTAGGAAAAAGATGGCAAGTAAGTGCAGTTCCCTCGCCGAATGTCTGCCTCCAGGCCTAGCCATTCACCAAGAGCTGGCTCCCCCCTGAGCTTTCCTCCATCGCCATGAAATCAGATCGAGGAAGATCTGAAACCCCCATTCATCCCGAATGAAAATAGTCTGTACCTCCCATTTCATCTACCTCTGCTAGAGGCATTTGCATTTTTTCATGAATCAAGGTTGTGATAATTTTTAATTAGTAATGGTGCTAGAATTTCCATCATCAGCCAGCAGAAAACTGCTATTATTCAGAAGGCAGGTGGGGATCTTTCCAGTGACTCCTACTGCAAACCATATTCAGCCCTTGTAAAAGGCTGACCTTGGCTGCACTCTGCTTGTCCTGAAAGTATATATTGCGCAGATGAATAAACTGAATTTTCCATAAAGCTGGCTCTTATTGCAGCTGCCAAGGCGGGCTGCAAAGCTACACACCAACACACATCTCAGAACAAATTTTCACAACAGGCTGGAGATGATTAAATAATTTTTGTAGAACAGCATTTGAAATTGTGCTTTTATCTATATTCTTTATCATCGTCGACAGAGAACTAATTCCAGCCTCCAAGGAAAGACTCATTTGGCATTTGAAGGAAGTTCAGAGGCACATTAGCACAAAAACACCATCCTGCCTCACTGTGTCAGGCACACTCATCTTTGAGGCCTCAGCAAGTGCTTTGTCTTTCAGCTCTTCCAAATACTATTTTTTTAAAAGCATCCAGATGTCTATCCTAAAGGCAGTTATTTCCTTAAAGTTCATAAAGAATTGGAGACCAAAGAAAAATACGTTTTAACATTTGGATGTTTGTCCCCTGGCAATAGAAGTTAAACATTAAATTGTACTAAACTCCGAAATCTGTCAGGGGGAAGGCACAGCATATAACTTCAGTCAGTGACGTTAGGAAACCCATGTTGGTCCAAAAAATCTGCACAAATCCTCACATTTTCTTCCAAGACTTAGTCAGTGCCTCCGTAATGGGTGAATATATATATATATATATATATATATATATATATATATATATATATGTCTCCTTGGCTAGACTAGAGTGTCCAGTTCTATCAAACATGAGCCTAGATGTTGCTATGAAGATATTGATTCATATCTTCAATCAGTTGACCTTGAGATCACCCTTGATGATATGACCAGAAGTCATCCAATCAGCTAAAAGCTTACAAGGCAAGAACTGAGGTTTACTAGAGAAAAAAAGAATTCTGCCTCCTGAATTCGCACTGCCTAGGTCTCCAGCCTGCCAGCCTGCCCTGCAAATTCCAAACTCTCCAACTCCCACAATCTTGTGGCCAGTCCTTGAAGGGAATCTTTTTACAGGTGACAGCTAGATGGGCAGACCGCTCCATCTTCTATTGGTTCTGTTTCTCTAGAAAACCCTGAGGGGTCCACCATCCTGTGCCAGAATAGTGATGAATGTACATCTCACATCAGTTAGTTTTTGCAAGGGTCAAAGCTCTGGAGATATATTTAGGTATGCTATTTTAGTGAAGAGATTATATACTGCCTTAAATCAGCATTTTCAAGCCATAATCCCAGAGTCCTAAACAAACTGCCTGAGTGTCTCAAGTGGCCAGAAGAAGCAGGAAGCAGCTTCCACAGGTTCCTTTGTCATTTCCAGGCTGAACTTGAAAGATCTGGTTCACCACTGCTGGTGCTGCATGCTTTGAACTGAGAAATTAGAACCAAGCAAATGGAGTTTACCTACCGCAAACCTAACACAAAGGTGCCGGTTAATCTTTATACGCTTCCTGTGATGTTTATAATGGGTGTATGTGCCTCATACTCCATGGGCTTTGACTGCGCTTCTCTGCCACCTTGGTTGTTACAGACTTGTCTCATTCTCCCCATTTAGATCATCACAGTCAGGTGTACCAGTGAAAGAGCCTAGTTTACCCTTCCAAAGAGCTCTGCTTAGTAGTTACACTCTGCTCTGTAGTTTCTAGCTGATAACGCCTATGAATATTCTCTGTGAAAACGGGGACTTGTGGATGCCTGCAAGGAGAGCAACCCTCCGTTTCCTAGAAGACAGAGCCAGCACCTGTCCTCACGTAAAGATAAACTGACACACTGGACAAGTGTTTTCTCCGTCAGCCCCTCACACCTCACCGAGTTCTCACCTCGCTACCTTGTACGATGTGCCATGTTTCGGGGTACTGTGATTTCTGGGACAAAATCCATGATATCTATGGTTTTATAAAGCCAGGTAGGGACTCTAGATAATTCACTTGAAATGAATAAAGGGCAGTTTCAAAAGAATCTGATTTTTTTATATTCTGTGTGTAAATCTGGACTTTTTACTGGCTTTGCTCAAAGCTGGGGACACATGTTTTAAGAGACTATAACCTCAGCTTACTCATGAGCCCCCCTGGTACCTAATTGATCATTCCAGCAATATTCATTCCATAACTATCACCACAATCACCACGAGTGCACTGACGTCTTTTCTGAATGAGCGTTTCTCCCAGGACTCCTGGGAAGATTAAGCAGCACAGCCCCCACCTTGCTGTTATTATTATGTCGCAACTAGGATGCCATGAGGCCATTGCTTCTTCCGATTTTTTCTTGTGCTTTCACACATTTTCCATCTTTTTTTCTTTCTTTCTTTCTTTCTCTCTTTCTTAACTTTCTTTCTTTCTTTCTCTCTTTCTTAACTTTCTTTCTTTCTCCCTTTCTTTCTTTTTCTTTCTTATTTTTTGCTTTCCAGGGCTGCACCTGGACATGGAGGTTCCCAGGCTACAATCCGAGCTACAGCCGCCAGCCTATACCACAGCCACAGCAACATCATATCCGAGCCGAGGCTGTGACTCACATTGCAGCTCACGGCAGTGCCAGATCCTCAACCCACTGAACAAGGCCAAGGATCGAACCCGCAACCCCATGGTTCCCAGTCGGATCCGTTTCCGCTGCGCCACAACGGGAAGTCCCATTTTCTTATTTAATGTCCACCACATTCTATCCTTTTAGTTTACAGCTGAGGAACTGGTCCACTAAAGATAACCTGTGACTCGTCTGCCAGGACCTGATTGACCAGAGGAGTCAGAGCAGCACCTGACTCCCGGGCAGGGTCTGTCTTCCCTCTGTGACTGTCCCTCACTCCACAGCCCTGATGCCCATCCAGGCTCTGCCCGGGCGCCTCACCGATTCATGCCCCACTCGAGGGCTCTCTGGAAGGAGGTCTCCTGCCCCGAGGCCTCTTTCCTCCCTGTGGGCAGTGAAGGGGGCTCCGCACAGCTATGTCTCTACTCTGTCAGCTCTAAGGTGTTACTCTAGGAACCGGCAACACCTGGAAGACCAGCCAGAGTAAAGAAGGACCGACTTCTGGCAAAGACCAGGGACTTTTCAATCGTAGACTCACATAGAAGAAACTAGCTCCACAGCAAGGCCACCAGCCAGTCTCCAAGGAGCACAGCAATCAATGCAGAGGCTGAGGTCTACAGGCATGGAGAGATCAACTTAGGATACTCTGCTAACTGGAAAGAGCAAAATACAAAGTGGCAGTTAGAGCACATCAGTTTTATAAATAGAAAGTAAAAAGGTCTGAAAGAGAGAATGGGAATTCCCCTTGTGGCACAGCGGAAACGATTCCAACTAGGAACCATGAGGTTGAGAATTCAATCTCTGGCCTCGCTCAGTGGGTTAAGGATCCGGCGTTGCCATGAGCTGTGGTGTAGGTCGCAGACGCGGCTCGGATCCCGCGTTGCTGTGGCTGTGGCGAAGGCCGGCAGCTACAGCTCTGTTTAGACCCCTAGCCTGGGAACCTCCATATGCTGCGGGTGCGACCCTAAAAAGCAAAAAAATAAAAAAATAAGAGAAAGTGCATGAGAATACACTCTTTGTCCGAGCAATTATTTCTCAGTAGTATAATCTGGAACTTTAAAAAAAAAGTGTTTCTCTACTATATATAAAGTATCATATATATATAATCTACTGCATATAAAGTATCATATATATGGAAGATAACCAACATGGACCTACTTGTATAGCACAGGGAACTCTACTCAATAATCTGTAATAACCTATATGGGAAAGGATTTTGAAAAAGAATGGATTGAAGTATATGTATATACTGTGCTCTACATTTGAAATTAACACATTATAAATCAATTACACTCCAATATAATTTTTATAAAGTGTTTTTCTGTATTTTCTAACTTTCAGCAGTGAATAAGTAGTGCTGAATGACTCAGTGTTGAAAAGGCAGTCCACAGTTAATCAGTTCTAATCAGTTGCGGACAGGTCACTGTTTCACCAACCACTCTCAGTGCAGGGCCCCCGGTGGTCAGGGTGTGAGCCTGCAGGGTCTGCACGGGGCGCCTGGGGCTAAGCATGAACAAGGGTGACCCTGGGACTGACTCTCGTTCGCTATCAAGCTTCTCTTCTCCAGTTTTAAAGCTGCTCCTAGCTAGCAAGGTATTTATTTTCTGACCTCCTCAGGACGGGCATCTGCCTTCTCTTAAGCTGAGAGCCTACAGTGCCATTGCCACCACCAAAGAACTGCCACCAACTCCCAGGCGTGGCACCAGCACTCGGGCCCACTTGGAAGGTGGCGTTTGTGGTTATGCAGGATTGGAGAGAGGCAGTCAAAGCTATGCAATTATGGACAGAGGGATACATGGAGAAAGAGAGAGAGGGGGGAAGGGGCCAGAAAAGATTTGGAAAGTCAGGATGGAGCCAGCTAAATTCCCTCACGGAGTGTAAAAATTGTGGCTTCTTTTTAACCAGTGACTGGTCTTGTTCTGACCTTCCATGTTGTGTGACCTCGGAGCAAGTCTGCATAGCAAAAGGGAGGAAGCGCTGTGGGGCTTTCTCCTGTTTGGTCCGCAGGTAACAGCAGCCTCCTGCCCAGGTGCACCTGGACAGCACGAGGGTCAGCCTAGCAGAGGGACAGCCCAGCAGAGGGACAGCCCAGCAGAGGGACAGCCTAGCAGAGGGACAGCCTAGCAGAGTGCCCTCAGTTTGTGAAGAAAGGTTTACAAGGCTCTCTGCTATTTCACTGAAAAAACAGCAATTTCAAAATCCTCAGCTCTGCATTCAAGTGCAAATAGTATGCAAAATTTCAAGGAGAATGTTCAACCTGCTTTAGGGAATAAACCCTTTAAACACCCTCCCTCCGGTGTTCATTCACATGTGCCCTAGGTATTAAAATAAAACTATTTTCTTTATTACTCATGTTTAACAAGTCCCTTCCCTCAGGGCCTCTCGCAGGCTATGATCTTAATCTGGTGGTGATTAGTCCAGGCCTGTAAAACAATAGTATTTACTTCCTTTCAGATGTGGAAAATAACAGAGACGCACAGCTCTTAGTCTTTCCTGTGCACCAGGCCCTGTTGAGGCATCTCACACATATCATCTCATTTAATCCTCAGGTCAATCGTAGGGACAAGGACAGAACCAGTTCACAGATGGAGAAACGAGGCCCCCGTGGAGGCTAAACAACTCACCAAAGTGACAGACATGATCACAGAGCAGAGCAAAGGCTAAACCGAGGCTGCCTGGTCCCTATGACTGTGCTTTTACTATAAGCCTCCGTTTCATGGGTCACGGTGATAAAAGTCATCCTCACGTGAGTGTCTGTAACCCTGAGCCCATCTTCCCAGGAGGCCTTCCCCTCTCCTGGAGAAGCTTGACACTCCTTCCCAAACTAACCAGAGTCATTCCAGTTGCCTTCCAAATGTCACCATTATCTCAGAGATGATCACGCAAACTTAATCCCCACCAGACTAAAGGCCCAGGCTTTGGTTCGAGGATTGAATTTAAATGAGAGAGCGTGCGCTGCCCACAGCCCTTGGGGAAATGAGAGAAACCTGCCAGGAATGAAATCGCTCTGAAGAAGCAGAGCTACAAAGTGGAGAGACCCTCCTCATGTCACTTGAGCTGCCAAATCAAGCTGCACCTGAAGGTGGCTTCCTTCTGAACTTTCTAGAAATGCTGTGGGATCCTCTAAGTCAACATTTATGCTGGTTTTCTTCTTCTTGCATCCATAACCAATTTGGTTCAAGAGTGGGACTGAGGCAGAATATTACCTCAGGTAGTCAGTGTAGGAACACGGGCTTCGATGCATTCTTTGATATGGCTAGTGATTAACCTTTATGGTTTAAGGGCTCCAGAGAGTAACTCCTCACAGACCTTGTTTACTCTAGAAAATGTACCTTCACCCAAACAGACCATAATCTCTAACCCACTCCTCAACCCAGAGAAAAGGAATGAGAGGAATGGTGACCTAGTCCAAGGAAAGAGAAGGACAAAGAAGTCATCAAACTGATGGGAACATTTCTGCCCCTAAAAGCCTATTGGGCAAGGACTGATAGAGGTAACTGAGCAAAGCCAGTGGGAGAAAATCACATCTTTGTGGGCCCCACGTTTGTAACCCCCCCTCATCTTTAAGGAATAAAAATCCCTATAGGACAATAGAGAAGGGGGCTCTTTTCCCCTCTCCCAGCAGCCCTGGGAGTTTTTTGCTTTTTTTAATAAAGACTTTGTTCGCTTGCTGCTTGTGTGTTCCCGGAGTTCATTCTTCCACTGCCGTGAACAAGAACCCGGAGTCTAGTAATATCTTTCCGATATCGGGTTGTTTATTACAAATAATCTTTTAAAGACTGAGTTGAAGACAGAGGAGTGATGGGCCGTCCTTGGCATTTTATTTTATTTTTTGTCTTTTTGGGGCCGCACCCGCGGCATATGGATGGTCCCAGGTCTAATCGGATCTGAAGCCGCCGACCTATGCCAGAGCCACAGCAACGTGGGATCTGAGCCATGTCTGCGACCTACACCACAGCTCATGGCAACACCAGATCCTTAACCTACTGAGCGAGGCCAGAGATCGAACCTGCTTCCTCATGTTTCCCAGTCAGATTCGTTTCCGCTGTGCCACGAAGGCAACTCCATCCTTGTCATTGTAAATGTCAGCATATGGCTGAGTTACCCCAGCTGGAGGATGCCCGGCTGTGGGACTAAAGGATGGTAGGAAAATTCCAGATGTGGGAGAGTGTGAAGGAAGCACTTGAGAAAAGAGATAAGCTTGCGCTGGAACCGGCCACTTTGTAAAGGCGGAGAAGAAACAAACCACGGCTTGTTGGACAGAGAACTTTCTCCCTACGGCATGGAATCCAATTTGTAGGACAGTCTGGGCACCAGGCACCTTGCAAGTGTCTCGACCCCCATCGTGGGTGGGGGCAGGGAAGCAGGGATTTCATTAAGGAATGACGGAGGCTGAGAAGTCTGGTGGTTGAGCCCTTCCCAGGCAGCTCTCTCAGCATCCAGCTTTATTGTTTTAAAAGCCCCTCTTTCTGAGGCTACTGGCTCTCAGGAAAATTTAACATTTTCTCAGATCTGGAGTAGAACAGATTGCTTTTCTGTCGTGCTACCAGAGAGATAAAAATCCCTGAGAATACCATATAATCCACTCTCAGTTAGATTTATTTTAACAGCCTAGGGCGCTGATCTTTCTGCAAACGCAGAAGCAAATTCTATTTTCCCAACCAAATGAACCCCTGACGTCTCTGCTTTTGGTTGCCATAAGAACAGTTATATTTAAACGTTCAGTCCCAGGAGCAGATCCCTGGACCAGCCTGTCTTCTCCCGTTTCCACCAATTAGCAGCAAGTCCTTAAGGTGGCACAGCCGAGAACTGGGAACAACCCTCCTTCAGCGAAAACTCCCGGCATCTACTTGCCCGGCACAACTTAGACAGAAGCTTCAAATATGAAATCCTTTTCTCCTAACTGGTGGTGGCGAGTGTTTTATAAAACACTTTTGGAAGTGGCGTGGTCCCCTGGAGGCTGATGGGGTTTGCGAAGTGTCACAGAAGCCCTGGTCTCACATCACCTGGGCTGTGAGGAGCGAGGTCACGGGAACACTAGATGCTGGGTCTGGGGAGAGACATACACATGCTGCCGGGGAGGGGCCACCTGGAGGGTTTCGGGCCCTAGATTTTCATCAGTGCTTCTACCTGCCACAGAGCTGTCAGAGAGGGGCTCCTGGGAGCCAATGGAGCTGAAAAAACAAGGTCCCTCCTGCACCAGCACCTCACTGTGTGTTTCATAGTCCTGTGTTCTGCTTCTTTAAAATGGCTTCCAGGAGTTCCTGTAGTGGCTCAGCAGTTAATGAACCTGGCTAGCATCCATGAAGACTTGGGTTCGATCCCTGGCCTCACTCAGTGAGTAAAGGATCTGGAGTTGCCGTGAGCTGTGGTGTAGGTTGCAAACGCGGCTCAGATTCCAAGTTGCTGTGGCTATGGCATAGGCTGGCAGCTGTAGCTCCAATTGAACCTCTAGCCTGGGAGCCTCCTTGGGTCTCAGGTGCAGCCCTAAAAAGACAAAAAAAAAAAAAAAAGGCTCCCAAATGGTATAGGCTTTGGGACCCACCAAACTAGGATGCACCCATGTGCCCACAAGCACGAAAGAAGGTTCCAGGGACTTTAGGTTCAAGTTAATTTTAGACACAGCCTTTGCTTCCTTAAGAAGCAAATTCAAATATGAAACAGGTAATGGAGTTTTTCTTTCTGGAAGATTCCAGACAATATTCAAATATGCTGTCCTTTCTCACATCCTAAACTATAACCACTTCTTTACCCTTGTTACACAAACTCCCAGAAGGTGGTGCCGGGCCTGACTGCACTTGCTGCCCCCACCCCCGTCAGGCTGTGGCCCCCACCTCTGGGGACCTCCATGGGCTATGGCCCCAGACTTCTCTCCCTGAGTCCCTTCCTGACCCCTGGCTGGTCCCCCATCTCTCTGGTCTTAGTGCTGGGACTTTTCTGTTCTCTAGCCTTTTCACTTCCTAAGTGACCTCAGTCTGTCCCCAGACTCACAAAATGCCCGTTTAACAAACTGTCTCCCACTCGAGCATTTGAATGAACACATGTACCCCACCTCCACCTGGACACCTAACAGGCACAACCGAAAGAGGGCCCCTGACCCCCTCATCGGTGGCAACGTCATCCTTCCAGCACCCTGGACCACCGCGGTGGTTTCTAAACGGCTTCTGCTTCTCCCCACTCCACTCTGTCCCCAAACATCACCTCCTCAAAGCAGAACCCAGAGCAGTTGTATTGGATGGCGAAGCCCTCTGGGTGGCCACCTGCCCAAATCCGTGGCCTGCCTCCTAACACGCTCCCTCTAGCTCTTACGCCTCAGGTATCCCCCACCACCACCCCAGGGCCTTTGCACCCGCCACTGACCTATCTTGGATGCACCCCACCCTGACATGCCCAAAGGTGCTGGTTGCTCCCTCTCCCTTCCAGGTTGAACTTCGAGCCCTCCCCACTTTGGCTGTGTATACCTTGACATTGCACGTGGCCTGGGGGAACGAGGCCATGGGTGTTATCCGAGCCTCCCAGACCCTGTGTCCAGCCTGCCCTGCAGGAACCACCCTACCATCAGGTCTCTGCCCCAAACGGTGTTCTCCATCCTGGACAACATCACCAGCCACCCTGGCAGAGGCCTGTGTGTCAGTGAGACCACCCTCCTCCCTGCCCAGTGGGCCCCGCCTTCCCTCTGCCCTCCGGAAAGAGGGAGGCACGTGGGGTCTGCAGCCTCAGACTCCTGACACCAGCCCTTTCTTTTTTTTGTTTTGTTTTGTTTTTTGTCCTTTTAAGGCCACACCCGCGGCATATGGAGGTTCCCAGGCTAGGGGTCCAATCGGAGCTGTAGCCGCCGGCCTTTGCCACAGCCACAGCAACGCGGGATCTGAGATGAATCTGCGACCTACACCACAGCTCACAGCAACACCGGATCTTTAACCCACTGAGCGAAGCCTGGGATCGAATCCACAACCTCCTCACAGCTCCTAGTCAGATTCCTTAACCACTGAGCCACTACAGGAACTCCTCCAGCCCTTTCAACAAAGATAGCAAATGTGCTTTGTGGGCCCACCCTGCCTGCCGGCACCCTCCGAACACAGAATGTGATAACAGAAATGCCATCTAGAGCAACGTCTGCTCCAGCCCAGCCAGGGCTGCAAGCGGCCTGGACCCTGGGAAACACAGGAATCAGAGATCTCATTCCTGAGCTTTGATGGGAATTCAGGGCTAATGCAGGGGGTGCATTTAATGTTGCCGGGAGCTGCGCGCTCCAGCTGAGTCAGCTCATTAAGGTGATTACTTTTCTTCCCCCAGGGTTCCCTCCCCTCTCATCCCTCCTGTGGATTTCTCCCCTCCCTGGAGCCTTATAACCCCAGCCTAAACCTTCCTGGGCCTCTGTGTCGCCATCCGTCCTTTGCTCCAGGGCAAGGAACTCAGACTCCTGGCGGGCCAGCCCTTGATGCTTCTCTGTCCCTGGCCTGGCTCCACCATGCTCCGGAACCCGCCCACCGCCCCCCTCCAGGTTTCTTAGAATCTCATACCCCCAGCCTGTTCAGGCCCTGCCCACCGCCTTCCCCATTAGGCCCCAAGGATCACATGGGGTGGTGGTGGGGGGCTCAGGTCTTCTTAGACCTCAGGCTGGTTCACTGCCCACCTGCCTGCTGACTCTTCCAGGCTCCCTTGGGCTGCGATAAGGGCCCATCTGGGGGGGGGGGCTGAGGCTGCATGAACCAGGACTGCAGGTGGGGAAGGGGGCCCGGGTGGAAGCAGGTCTGAGACCCTGGACCCCTCCATCAGGCCCCACAGCATCTCCCTCTGGCCTCTTCTTCCCTCTTCATCCCACGCCACGTGGCTTCTGTCATCCTATTTTCTATTTCCACCTCACAGAAGAGGTTTCTTTAAGCAAAGGGATGGTCCTCTTTCTTCCCGTGACTTTAGTAGTTTCTGTCCTGGAGCTGCCGCGACAAAGTGCTGCAGACAGCAGCCCCAGAGTCTCTCACGGCCCCGGAGCTGGGCTCTGAGGCCCAGGAGAGCAGGGCCTTCCTGCCACTCCCTGGTTCCAGTGGCCCCGGGCTCCTTGGCCCGCAGCCACATCACTCCGATCCCTGCCTCCACGCCCTCCCCCACAGCTTCCCCTGTCTCTTTGCTGTGGGGACACCTGGGGCTTTGGATCAGGCCCCCCTGACCCCCGCCGGACCCCACAACCTCATCTTTACTTGATCTCACCTGCAAAGACCCAATTTCTGAAAACGGTCCCCTTCACAGGTAGCTGGTGAGGGAGGGGGGACATGGCTTTCTGGGGACATTTTCAAGGCCCAGCAGTGAGATGTTCTCAGTAGACAGGACATTTCTTTTCCCCCGCAGAAAAGTGGGCAGGTGGAGGCAGGCTGGAGGCCTGGGCATTGGGAAAGGGGACGCCAGGGAACAGCGGCCACCCTACCTCACCTCCCAGCACAGCCCTGTTGGACAAGCATTGGCTCCGGGCGCAGCTATGTGGTCACCACTGTCTGTGCGCCGTCACACAAGCACCTCCTGGGCACACTCTGCCCACTGCCAGCTACTCCTTCCTAAGCTCCCACAACAGGCCACATCCTGTAGTCGCCAATCCCCTCCTGTGAGAAAGCCACCGTGCCCATCACCCCCAGGGGCTACCCTCCCCACCCACCTCCAGGGGCTGCCCTCTAGGTGCTAGGTGCGGGCTTCTTGTTTGTCTGACTTTTAAGGACACAGCTTATTTATGTGCATCATGAATGGTTATAAGAGTGACGAAGGAATGAAATGCTTGGTAAGTAAACTGCTGGTTTTATACAATGCTGTCCCTCCTGGAGCCAAACCGAGTGGTTATTTACTAGGAGTGTGACAAGTTATGCAATGGCGCCCACCACTTACCCCCTCAACACCCCGGGGACTCCATCTTTCATTTGTCACTCTGATCAACTTTTCAGCCTCCACTGAGGCACAGCAGACACCCTAGACGTGGCGGACTACAGCACCATGTCTCTGTGGTCAGAAATTTGGGCGGCTGTCTCCTGCTCCATGTGGCCTGGGGGCTCAGCTGGGGGACCCACAGGCAAGGATCCCTTCTGAAGTCTGCTGGTGTCTCCGCCAGCTGTCACAGGCTGCTCCTCAGAGGACGGTGGCCAGGATCCGAGGGTGATGGCCCAGTAGAGAAAAGCACAAGTTCTCAGCTTTCTTACAACCAGGCACCAGAAGTCCAGGGCCTGACACGGCAGCTGGGGAGCCAGAGCAGTGCAGGTTCAAGTTCAGGGACACAGACACCCCCCCACACACATACACACACACAATTAAAGTCACAAAACAAGAAGGACATGAACACTTGGGGGATGGGGGGTGGCCCTGGGGCCCCTGTGAGAAATGCAACTGCCACACATACCCATAGAATCTTAGAGAATCTGTTTGTCAGTGCAGAAGACCCCTAAGAGTCAACGGGGTGTTGAGAACAAGACATTCGTGGCTGAGATCTCACTGGAGAACAGAAACCCAGAAGCAGGGTGGGAAGGTGGCTATCCACTGAGTGCATTTCCTTGTCAGATAGACTGAACTGAGAATATATTTCTGTACTTCAGGAGTGACTTTGAGCTTATGGAAAGCTGCTTGCTTTTATTTTTATTAACAAAATTAGGGAGCTGTCGTTAAAGAAAAATATTTTTATACATGTGGGTACCCCTTGTACAACAGTTTGTATATAAACAATAACAACCAAGTGATGGTAGAAAAATGTGTGAAAGTCTGTTTTTTCCCACACAACCAAAGTCCTACAGATTTCTTTTCCTTTCTCTTTGTTTCCTGGATATAAAGAAGTGAAGAGACAAGTGGCTTTTGTGTGGGTGTGTGTGTGATTGTGTGTGGTGGTGGTGGGGTTGTGGTCTAGAGGCCTCCCTCAAATATTTTGCTTGTTTACACAATTTTTATGTTGTACTTCATGGAGTTCATGAACCGAATTTCCTTGTACTCATGACCAGTGGAGTCTGTCTAGTTATTAACTGGAATTTTTGGTGAAACAATTAACCCTTAAGAGTGTACCAGTGGATTTCCTACTTTGCAGCTACCACCTGGGAACAGTTAATTACAAAGCTAAGATGAAAATGAAGTTCAGAGCTTCTCTAAGAAAAACTGTAATTACAAAGGTAAATCTCTTGATGAAGAAATGCTTTTAAAAAACTCAAAATGCATGCACTCTGGTCTCCTGAAAATTATTTAGATTAACTTACTTCCTTTTAGTTTGGGTAATTCGGAGCGTAACGAACTGAACAAAAATTTATTGAGTCTGTATCATGCATGAAACTTTGTGATCCTTGCTAGGATATGAAACACTAAAGGCTGCGCTTCAGTAAGAGAGGACGGAAAGGTCATATGACTTTCTGAGAAATATCGGAGACAATGAGGCTTGGAACATTTATCGTTTACTTGTCAGAAGACACCTTTCAATTTTATTCAACAAAATGAGTCTGTCATTTTGCCATCTTCAAGTGAAGTGGGACACTACCACCCCTTGCCATGGGAAGTGCCGGTTTCTGCCTCCTCTACTCTGGGTCCTGCCCCTGGCCTGAGGGAACTTCCAAAAGTCCGCCCATCACTTTATTTTATTTTTTTTTTATATATTTTTTTTTCACCTTTTGTCACTTTAGGGCCGCACCTGTGGCATATGGAGGTTCCCAGGCTAGGGGTCTAATCGGAGCTGTAACCGCTGGCCTACGCCACAGCCACAGCAATGCAGGATCCGAGCCGTATCTGCAACCTACACCACAGCTCACGGCAGTGCTGGATCCTTAACCCACTGAGCAAGGCCAGGGATCGAACCCGCAACCTCATGGTTCCTAGTTGGATTCGTTAACCACTGCGCCACGACGGGAACTCCACGCCCATCACTTTATTACATCATGATCCTTACTATCTCACATACATTTTCCTGGAAGTTCTTATGAATTGAGGGCCATCGCATCCCCAAAATAGACGCATTTTATATATTATGAATTGTATACATACATTAAAAAGAGTTTTAGCTGGAGCTTGGCAAGTCTGACTTTGCAGAGATGGCTCCTGGCAACTGTGAAGCTTCTGCACAGCGTGAAGCAGGATAGTCTGTTGTTGCCTGGAGCCTGGACTCTCCAACACCCAGCCTTCCCTGACACCTGCAAGGCAGGAGCGCCGGTTACCCCTGGAAAAAGCGAAGTGGCAACTGTGGTGAGAAGCAGTTTGTGTAAAACCAGCATCTAAATGGGACCACCTGGCCTGAGCTTTAAGAACTATGGGGCGGGGGGCAGTTAAGAGTGACTTGGGTCAAGGACCTTGAAACTTCCTTGGTCAGAGTCACTACCCTACGCACCCTGGGGTTCTTGTGGTTCCCTTACTTCCACCTGGCTACAAGTGAGCTGAAGGCCCAGGGCAGAAAAGTGGAAAAAGACAAACTTCATTTCCAGGAGCCATCCTCCCTCCCGACCTCCCACCTCCGACTCCAGAAACCTACAGGCCAGTCTTCTCTGAGGAAAGGATCATGTGACAGTGGACACACTTCTTTTAGAATCTCCAGCCCTTGAATCCGGTCGATAAACTCCCTGGCGTCTGTGAGGGTGCCAGCCCTGAAACCACACTGGGAGGTGGCTCTTCTGGCCCCTAAAGCCGGCCCAGGGGACAAGCCTGGGTCTCAAGGGTGCCAGACTCCCCCTCCCCTAATGAACAGTATGGATCCCTGACGGCTCCTGGGGAAGCTCAGATTCAAACCCCTGACCCCGAATTTAAGTTGGTGGTCCTGTCTCTGCCTCCACCTCCTATTTTTCCACCATCAGGAGGATGCCGAAAATCTAGGGGAAATGACCATCTTACTGTGTGTATAGAGGACTAAAGTCCAACACCAGGTTCCCTTGGACCAAGGGGATGACACCGACCCCAAGTCGAGGGAGAGATGCTTCAGGCTACAGGACCCGGGTTCGCCCCCTCTTTCTGTGCTTTTTCTGGTCTATCTTGCGTGCTCCTCGCCTGCCTCCTTTGGGGCTGTGAGGGGCTGCACCAACGCCCCCCTGGTGTTCCCAAGGGGCCAGGTTCCCAGGAATGCGCTGCACCCCGAAGAGGGGAACCGGCTTCTGGCCAGCGGCCACGGCTGCCCTGCAATGGGGCGTGGAGCTGAGGCCACCGCAGTCCCTGCCAGCGCGGTCGGGCGGGGTGATTCGCAAGCTCCGCCACGCGTGGAGGCGCAAAGAACCCGAGTTCAGTCCCGGGCAAACTCCAAGCCCGCCTCCCGCGTGTGCCCGGAGCCCGCGTGGCGGAGGCGTCCGGACGTGGCCCCGGTCGGCGGGCGGCAGGTGGGCGGCTGGGCCCCGGGCGGTGTGTTTACCTGCTGGCAGGCAGCCCGGGAGGCGGGGGAAGGAGGCGGGGCGCCTGGCCCGCGAGCAGCCGCCGTCAGTCGCCTCAGCCGCGCGCTAGCGAAGACGAGCCTCCGGCCCGGCGGCCCGCGTCCCTGACCCGGAAGGCGGAGCCCGGGGACCCCGCGCTGCTGGCGCTTGGGGCCCGGGCGGCAGGACGGCGGCCTGGACCCCGCGGCGCCCTCGGCCTGGGAGCTGCAAGTTCGGCGCGGTGGGTGACTCTTGGGGCGGGCGAACGCCTTTATCTGCGCTCTCAGAGCGGGGACTCGGGCGCGGGGTTTCCGTGAGCCGCGGCGCAGGTGGCGGCAGGTGGCAGCCCACGGGCCGCCGGGCGAGGGGGTGGGCGCGGGTGTAGACGCGGTCCAGAGCGGCGGGGCTGCCCCGGATGAGTGTCCAGATGTGGACTCCGGCAGCTGGGGTCTCGGGAAGAGTGTGGGAGGGGGTGGGGTGAAGTTTCAGAGGGAGGTGACAAAGGTCAAAGAGGCCGCCCTCGGCGTTGTGGGGAAGGGTGCTGGTGGCGAGCTTTCGAGCAGGTGGGGGATCCCCGCCGCCTTAAAGTGCTCCTTGAAGACACACCTGGAGCCGGGCAGACGACCTCACCCTCCCGCCATTTCCAGAGGAAAACCAGTTTCCCTTTGAGCGCGGAGGGCGGTGACAGGCTACTCGCCTTGCTTCCGCCTTCGCGAGGCCTGGCCTGACTGAGCTGCCAGCGCCCACCTGCGCCCACCCATACCCCACCTGCGCTCACCTGCGCGCAGGTGCTCGCGGCGCGGTCCCCTTTCCTTGCGTGCAGCCCCTCTGGGCCCGGCGCCGGGTGGGCTGGCTCTGAGGGTGCTGTGTGTGCTATAAGGTTTCCCTGACGCCTAGGTGGCTCTAGGTCCTGTGGGATGCTGGTGACACTAACTGCTTTGTCTTAATACCAGAGAGAGAGAGAGAGAGAGAGAGAGAGAGGGAGTCAGTCTACTCCTCTCCCTTATGGAAGGTAGAGTGAGATTTTTCTGGTTCCTGGTGCTCTGTTTTCCAATTGCAACAATGTGAGAATCAACAGCATGTGTTCGGTTTTTCCTCTGCCTCCGTGGAGGACACGTGCAGCAGCTGGGATGTGTTGGAGGGGATGTAAACATGGTTCAGGGGGGCCGCCAGCTGTTCTGGCAAGGACACGAACACCTGGCCTAGAAAGAGTTTTTCCTAGGAATGGAATTTTAGGGTGCATCCTATTCAAGACCTGTGGCTTCTGGAGAAGATTTTAGCCCCCCGAGCTCAGGGCGAGGTTTTACAGAGTGGCCTGCAAGTCAGGGACCTCCCTGAATCCAGCTCAGGCCTGCACCCCTGCTCCCCGGTAGGCCACTTGGGAGTGCTGGGGTCCTCCTGGAACACGGGCACCCAGGTGTGGAGTGAGCAGGGGCCAGAGCAGATCTTCAGGAAAGGATGGGCCAAATGATCCACAAGGGGCAGAAGCCTCACCACCACATTTCTCCGGGTCCAAGGGATGATCATCAGTAGCTGCACTTTTTTTTTTTTTTAATGGGATAGACCAAAACCCAAAGGGAGGGAGTCCACTTAAAAATTACTATAGATGTCGGGAGTTCCCTTCGTGGCTCAGTGGTTAACGAATCCGACTAAGAACCGTGAGGTTGCGGGTTCGATCCCTGGCCTTGCTCAGTGGGTTAAGGATCCAGCATTGCCGTGAGCTGCGGTGTAGGTTGCAGACGCGGCTCGGATCCCGAGTTGCTGTGGCTGTGGCGAAGGCCGGCAGCTACAGCTCCTGTTAGACCCCTAGCCTGGGAACCTCCATATGCCGCGGG
>PVHT021183530.1:11332678-11346754 GCA_004024745.2 Catagonus wagneri | reverse complement strand
TTAACCACTGAGTCACGACGGGAACTCCAGTCCTCACCTTCTTGAATCACCGTCTCCTGGCAGACAGCAGGCCACCCTCCAGGCCCCCAGCCAGCCCCAGGCTTTGTCCCCATGCTGGCTGCACAAGTGCTGAGGACCAATCAGAAACCAGGGGCTTTTATTTAAAACAAACAAACAAACAAACAAACAAACAAAAAACGCTCATTTTGAAGGGGAAGAATAGACATGAGAAGATGCAAAGACATAAGCATTTCTCTTAATGGCAATGCATATCGCGTCAGATGCTCTTCACTGATGTGGTTGAGAGCTGGCGACAGGGTGACACCCTCCAGGCTGTGAGGGAGTTTTCTCGGAGGCCCAAAGCCACAGCTTGTTACGGGAAATGAGTTTCTGTTCAGAGTCCCTTGGCAGCTTTTCTTGAGGATGTGAGGCTTCTCCTTGGTATGTGTTCTAAATTTTAAAACACAAAAATAGTTGCAAGAGCCCTTCAGTATGTGTTACCGAAGGCACAGGTTTTTAACATCAGTTACGTAAATGGGTCTTGGCTTTGGTTTACATCTCCCCGTTGTTAAAATCATCTAGAAAATAGTGACTGGTGTTGATGCTTTTGAAGGAGAGTTGCCTTTATTGCCGTGTACATCAGGCTGTGTTTTGATCGTTGGCCAACGTTTAGTGCAGACAACCCTGAGGGCCCCTCAAGCGACACCGGGGAGCGCCAGGCCCTGTCCTGCACCTGCAGGCTCTGCAGGCGACACCTGAGCATGGGGGTTCCCAGCTGAGGTCTGCCGGTCCCACCACCAGCCACTCTGGCTGGAGTGAGACTTCCCCTAGGTCGTGGCTGGAAAGGCAGGCAGAGCCCCTAGCGTGAGGTGCCTCACTGTCATTTGATTTTCTGAAATGTGTATTTCAGAGCATGACTTCTGTAGCAAACTTCCTGTTGTCTCTTAGGAGACGGGTCTAGGGTGTGGGGAGGGTTTGGCTTCTGTCCGAGAGGGTGGGGGGCCCGGTGGCCCCATCCTCATCCTTAATGTTTGAAGTAATGGAGGGCTCCTGCTGGCCTCGTGCTGACAGCAGAGCCCGCAAGTGTTGGCCTCACCTTTTGGGGTGTCAGGCAACAGAGGATCTTCCTCAGGCCACATCCTGCCCGCCCCTGCTGTCGTGGCAGCCCTGTGGTCAGGAGCGAAAGGCCAGGTGCAAGGACAGCCCCTCCGGCAAAGCCTGGGTGGACTCCCAGTCCCCCCATATCAGCCGCCAGTCCGACCGAGACGAAGTGAGGGGCGGGATGCCCAGCTCCAGGGTCTGGGAAGAAGATGACGACTGATGTCCACCTGGGGTTCTGTCACCCACCCGCATGCATGTCATGCAGGTTTCTCATGAAATGCAGAGCCCTTGGCCCCAGCCTCTGAGCCCCACACCACGGGTCTTGGGGTCCGGGCCCAGGAATATGTATTCTAACAAGCTCCAAGTGATAAGGCCCATTGCTCAGTAAGTGAAGGAAATGGGTGATGAGTCCCCAGGGTGTGTGGTGACCTAGATTTACCTAATTGTACCTGTGCGCTTACAGCATAGCTCTCACCCGATCAAGAAATTCTGCATATTTCACTGATAAACTGACTTTACGTTAGAAAGAATGACTCACGGGAAATAACGTTCTACACTGACAATATGCTCTTATTTCTGTGGTTTTATTTTTGATACTGTCTCCATTTAGAGGATTACGTTCCCTCTCCTGCTTTTCCTGGGTGCTGGCGTATCTGACAAGGAATATTTATGGATATTCATCTTCGTCCAGTTTCTTGTATAGCTAGAGCCTAACATTTTTGCTAAACTTACTATGAAAGTAGAAAATATAGAGCTGTGTTTTTGGCTTCCCAGATGGAGCCAACGCACTCCTGATTTTTTTTTTTTTTAATTCCCCGATTCTCCGGGATGTGCAGAAGATATGCCTTTCCAGGCACCACGTAAAACAAATGAAGCTCTTGCCCTCAAAGTACTGTTCAGTGTCATCAGGGAACTTGGGGAAGCCATAGATAGGTTTCCCAAGACACAGCGTTTGCTAAACACCCTACAGTATATACAGGCAAAATGCAGGATCCTAATGAGGGTGGTGCCTGGCAGAGGGGAGGGGACACAAAATCTGTTCTTTTTTTCTTTTTTTTATTGGAGTGTAGTTGATTTATAATGTTGTTCTAGTTTCAGGTGTACAGCAAAACAAATCAGCCATAAATATATCCATTCTTTTTTCCCATAGAGCTTTTTACAAACTGTTGAGTGGGTTTTCCTGTGCTGTACAATAGGTTCTTCTTAATCATCTATGCTCACAGTGCTGGACTCTTCGCTCTGCCCTCCACCAGTTCCTGTCCAGGTCTCCCAGCAGCCCCGCGCCTCCATCCCCCAGTGGCCTGTCTGGGAATTCTCTGGGCCCTTCCTGGAATTTCTGGCTCCATATCGCCACCAGCAGCTCCTGGAATTCCAGGTCCCTCACCTTGATTCCAGGATGTCACCTCCCCCACCTGCGACCCCCGCGACACACAGCTTTTCAGAGCGACGGCCCCGGTCTCTGACTCTGATCCCACGTAGTTGCAAGGGGTGAAGTGTTCCGTTCCACGCTCACATTCTGGGAAACCTGAAATAGGTTTTTCCTGTCTCACGGCTCAGTGCAGAGGGCTGGTGTTTGCCGCGTCCACAGAGGGCGGGTCCCACTCACCCTAATCGTCACCATCTAAGCGACGCCCAGCAGAGTCTGAATTTTGCAGAAGTCGCTTGCCCTAGTCGGTTCTTCACAATCAGAAGAACATGGGCCTGACCGACTCCACTCACTGTGTTGCCTTAAAAGACCAGCTAAAGCAGGAACTTAATGCAATAACGAAATACAATTCTCCTGTTTCAGGAGCTAGATCTCTCTTACTTGGGGTTGGGGGTGGGGCGGCCCAGGATGTACTTTGGCTGTTTTTATTTTGCCTTTTTCAGATGTCTGAAAACGTTAATAGCCCTGGAATAGCTAAGACCAGGGATTTATGAAATGGAATCACCAGTTGCAATCATCTGCCTAGAAACATGAAGGAAGATAAAGTATACTTCAGAGTCAGGCTTAATGCATCTCTAGCTTCCACGCATCATTTTATGCTGCCATATGGAAGATGCTGTGGTTTTCAAAGGGAGACAATGATTCTTTTACTCTGTCATTTATCGCCGGATGTCAAGACATTTGTGGAGAGAGAAGGAGTTGAACCAAATATGGAAAGTTCGTCTTGTTTCATTTCAGATGGTGTATGGAAATTGTTATGTGAAGGGGAAGTAGGACATAAGGTGCCAGCCTGTCAGACAGCTGTTCCGAAAATGCGGTGATATGTCGTGTTTACGGCCACATTATGTAATAGTCCCAGCACTAAATATATGTGTGTGTGTGTATATACACACACATATATAATATATTTAAATAGACCTTTTTTACATAGGATTAGCAACACCCAAATAAAGCATGTGATGGAAACTTAAAGTAAATTTTAATGTAAAGGTAGATTAAAATCTGAACAAGGTTTCACACCAATTTTTTAAGAAACCACATTTGTTGGTGAAGGTAGAAAAGTCCCAGGTGTCATTCTCTGGGGTTAATGTGACACAATCATCAGAGAGCCCTACATCTTTGAGCCTTAGATTCCTTTGCTTTCATGACACCTCATGAAGAAGAAGTACTTGGAAAGCGTACTGAATCCAGAGCCGTGTGCCTGGTCTCTGCCCGTGGAACTGGTTACTTACCATCAGGCCCATGACCCGAAGTGCTTCTGCAGGGTGAGGAGTCCAAACTTCGCCACTTCCCCATCCTTCTCTTAGATGCATCTCCGTCTGATGCGGGCTCTGTGACTCACCGCAGACATTCTGGTGACGGAGGTCCCAGGAAGTGGCTGTAAACACGCAGGGAGGTGGGAGAGTGTATGCGTTCATTCACCCCTCAAGGCGGGTGCAGCCCAGACCTGAATCATGCTGTGGGCTTCACAAGAGGAGGAAAAGCGTCAAGCTGAGGCCTCTGTGCAGCGCTCAGCCTGGCGGTCTGTTGCGACCCTGGTACATGCAGCGCGTCTGCACTGATAACCAGGACAGTAACCAGGTAACAAGGCTGCTGCCCTCCAGGAAGCCAGGCACTGCATTAGATGCTGTGTGGACCGTCCTGGATCTGGAGGTTTCTAATCTGCCATTTGGACGCAGTTAATCAGTACTTTGCAAAGGTATTTAATTCGCAGAGTCCTGCCCGCCCCCCGGTTCTGTCTGCTGGTGCTGTGTTTCCGCACGTTTTACCTCAGGCTTGTTGTGACTAGTCATCGATGTGCTGAGCACAGACCCCAGCTTATCTGATCACAAGTCTTCCTGAATCCAGGATGTGTGCCCTGGCCGCCCTGGAGGCTGCGTTTGTCCCAGGCACTGGGTGCCCACAGGCTGGGCCAGCCTCTCTGGACGGACGATGTCCTGGTGCCTGGTGCCCTGTGTCTGGTGTTCAGGCCTCCCCGCCGCGTGCTGACCCCTGGGCTCCACGCCTTTGACGCTTCAGTCCCACCCGAGGGGAGGCAGGACACCCACTCTGCCCACCGCCTCTGTGCTTGGCACCCACCGTCGGCGCCCACTTCCTCAGGGGCAGCGGCAGGGGTGTGACCACACTTCCCCTCTGTGGTGTCCTTGGTTCCTTCTAAGAACAGGGCTTCTGTTTCCAGGGACCCTGCCCCTGGAGGAGCCCTCCGCCCTCCTGGCTCCTGAGCTCTGCTCTTGGGGCCTGGGCCACCCCACCAGTCCCTGCTAATCCTCAGGGCCACGCCGGCCACACCAGCCTTCCCAGGTCCACACTCATTCTAGGCAGAGGTGTTGTCAAGATCCAGGGATGGGGCTGGTGGTCTCAAAGCCCACGTGTGCGCTGTTTGTGCATGTATGCACGTGGGTGCGTGGGTGTGAGCGTGTATCTCTGTGTGAATGTGTGCAAGGGTGTGCATGTGTGCCTGCATGTGCATGCATGCTGGATCCAGCTCCCCTGCCCTGCTCCCCTGCTCGCTCCGGCACCCAGCAGACACCCGGGTAGTGAGATTTGTCCCACCTCCTTTGGACCGGGCCGCCAGCTTCAGGCCCCCAGCCGCCTGCGTGTCTAACATAACACAGCAGCTTCCCTAAACCTTGTCAGGAAAGGCTTTATTTTTAAAGATCTGCGGTGCTCTGAGGCACCCTGTGGGAGTCAGTGCAGCCCCCCAGGTCCAGCCCCCTCGTTCACCCAGAAGGGCAGCAGGTGGGCCTTGGGGAGACCAGGTGACTGAGGCCACCAGCTGCTTGTGGCAGGTGAGAGGAGGAGTCAGTCTTCCGGACCCAGGTGGCCCCTCTCCGTCACTCTCTTTGGTCCTTTAAGTCCGTCCTGTGCCATCTTTGTATGTTTCCACGCCTCATTTGAATCCTAAGACGGGTATCAAATACAAAATTATTTCTCCACAGATGCTGTGCCTTGAGGGAATGTAAATGACTCAGACACATCATTGCAGTTTCAGCCTGGTCACAGCTGATCAGATAAGCAAGATAGTGTGACTGTTCTCTGCCAGGATGTTTTCATTTTTCATTTATTTCCTATAAAAGGCACTCTGGGTAATCTTGATTTTGATGGAGAAATAAAATTATAAGGCCTCCACCTCGTGGTAATAAATCATTGCCTTCTGAAAGACACTGACCTTCTTTAGGCCTTAAACATACCATTTAGAAACTAAAGGCCTTCAGACACCATGAGAAAAGTTCAGGCTCAAACCGCAAGTGTGTTAGCAGTCTCAGTTCATCAGCCTCAGGCTTTCCTACTTCTTAGGCATCTTCTCAGGAGGCGTGGTCCTGTCTGCCTCTCATGCCCCCTTGTTGGGCAGAGGGTTCGGGGCTGAGGGGCGGGGTTTGTTCCCACTTCACGAGGGGAGGCCAGGGGCTGAGTTGAGGTGAATGCTCAAGGTCAATCATCCCGTGTGTTGGCTCCTGCACAGAAGCTTCTGGACTGCAGAAAGCCCCCCACTCCCCATGCTACGCCTGTGGGGTAACTCAGAGCCCCACCCTCAGAATCAGCCCAGGCCTACGTTGCTTTCAGAGAACAGTGATCAGGTCCGTGAGGGCCAGTGGGTGGGGTGAGAAAGCAGCCTCTTGCTTCAGGTTCAGTGTAGAGTTTGTTGTTTGGACCCGCAAGCGACCTGTGATGTGACACGGTGGTCCACGCGGGGCAGGCGTGGGGGTGGGCGGTCCCGCTGTCACCTGCGTTCCTTAAATGCAGTATGATTTCTAAACGTGCCACCCCCTTTCCAGTCATAAAACGGTCTTTCTTTTCACCTGTGACGTGTGTGTGTATGTATTTGGGGGGGTTGTTGTTTTGGGGGTTCTGGTAACTGTTTACTGTGTCCTGGACACAGGCTGTCACGAGAATGTTTTTGGCCTGAGAAATAAAAATGAGTTTCTACAGAATCCAGGCATAAGGACTCTGGTCCTGGTGGAGAGAGGAGGCAGATGGGGGGGGGGCAACACGCTGAGGGGGAGCCCTTCCTTGCGTCCTGTTCCCCCTTTCAGGCTCTTCTAATTTCATCAGTGCGTTCCTTGCTGTCTCACCTCTTCCCGCTGGGTTTTCTTTTAAAGGTCAAAGGAGCAGAGTTACACTGCTTGTCATTCCAAGTCTGTGCCACCACCGCCCAGTTTTGGGGAGGCGGGATGGGTCTGATGCCTGCAGGGTGGAGGGGCAGGGGGCAGGGCCCACCCGCACCCCCCAGGGCGGGGGACAGGGTGGGGGGTGGGTGGCCCCGAGGAAGCCATCCCGTCGACAGCTGAGGTTGCGGGGTGCTGCGGGGTAACTGGTGGCAGGTCGCGCCTTTTCTGGGGGCACGTGGCGCCCTGCTGGAGGTCAGCCCACAGCTCTGCAGTAGGTTCATGCCACCTAACATCCAGTGTCCCCAAAGAGGAAAGGAGGGCCCCCCTCTGGAGTGCTTCCATCTCCTATTCTCTTACCTCGTTCGGTTCTTCCCTTCCTGGGACCCCACCTCCCTCCCTCCATCCGCCTACATTCTCGTTCTCCTCTGATCAGGGACCAGAGCAGCCCCTTCTTTTTTTTTTTTTTTTTTGCCTTTTTGTCATTTTTGGGCCGCACCCGCGGCATATGGAGGTTCCCAGGCTAGGGGTCTAATCGGAGCTGTAGCCGCCGGCCTTCGCCACAGCCACAGCAACGCGGGATCCGAGCCACGTCTGCAACCTACACCACAGCCACAGCAACGCGGGATCCGAGCCAGGTCTGCAACCTACACCACAGCTCATGGCAATGCCGGATCCTTAACCCGCTGAGCAAGGCCAGGGATCGAACCCTCAACCTCATCGTTCCTAGTCGGATTCGTTAACCACTGAGCTATGATGGGAACTCCCCAGAGCAGCCCCTTCTGGCTGGTGCAGGTCCACAAGGATCCCCCCTGACTGTTCGTTCTTCTAGAAGGTAGAGTTAGTCCACCTGCAAACACAAACTGTCCTCAGCCAATCCTGGAGGTTGGCACATTCCATTCCAAGGGCCCGCGAGGCCCGTTTGGCGTGTAGTTCACCAGGAACTCGAGGTCGAGGGCCATCTGATCCAGCCAAGTCCAAATTGTGACACTACTGCTAACAGTCAAGTTCATTTACCTTTAAAGCCTGGAAAAAAGCGGTGACCCCATTAATGGCTAATGACAAAGTACATGGAATTTTGAACATACTGCTTTAGTGATTTTTAAAAAGCAGAGAAAGTAAAAGTTACTACCCTGGTGGGATTTTTAAATTCTGCTGGCCTAAGTACATGTTAATACTTCTCTTGGCTGGGTTGACTGTGCATGGATTCCAGTGGGTAGATTTTATTTCTTTATTTACTTATTTATTTACTTTTTAGGGCTGTACTTGAGGCATATGGAGGTTCCCAGACTAGGGGTCGAATGGGAGCTGCAGCTGTCGGCCTATGCCACAGCCACAGCAACGCGGGATCCGAGCCGCTTCTGTGACCTATACCACAGCTCACAGCAACGCGGGATCCGAGTCACATCTGTGACCTACACCCCAGCTTGTGGCAACACCAGATCCTTAACCCACTGAACAAGGCCAGGGATTGAACCGTATCCTCATGGCTACTAGTGGGGGTTGTAACCCATTGAGCCCTGGTGGGAACTCCCAGTGGGTAGATTTTTAACTCTGGCTCAGAGCTTCTGCGGTTTCTCCGTTGACCCTCCTCTGTGACCCAGGGGGAGCTCGACCCCTCCGCACAGATGACAGCCCACTGGTGTTTGCACTGTCGGTATTCCTACTTAGCTGCAAACCAGACCGAGAAAAAAAAATGACTCTGAACCACTGTGCATGAATATAATTGCTCCCGAGACAAATGAGAAAGACAGATCACCCTCTGGCTCTCTGCTGATTATGAAGCAATATATTCATTGAACAGCTTTATTACACGAGTGTTGAACTTGGACAGTTAAGATGTATGTGGATGATTAGCCCTTCAGGATCATAATTCACCCCTTATTTGTCTTATTCTGCAGCTGGCACCGTATGCAACATTCATGCCATTCTCTAAGAAAGGGAAGAGGCGGTCAGGTGGTCCTGTGTCAGGGGCTGGGGCATTTCAGGTCTAACACCTTACTCAACCTGCTACAGCCTCACTGCCGTTACTGTGACCTCTGATTTCACAGAAGAGACGTCAGAAGCCTGGAAAACTGCATTTGCTAAGCTCTGTAGTAAGCAATTATTGGCAGGCGTGGATTTAAAACTCAAATAATTCCTTGCATACACTTTTCAGCAGACGTTGTTGTAAGACCCTGGGTAGGAAATTCAGAAAGTCATTGCCATTTTCCCTGTTAAACTTGTGTATCCACATAAGGTATTTATAAAGAATAAGTTATTGTTAAATCAGCTGTTTTCTCAAGGCTGCTTGTTAAAATCTTCTCTTTATTGTGTTGGTTTAGTAATCTAGAAACGGGTGATATCTTAGACCTAACCAGAACACTTTTTTCCACATAAGGCATATTCGGAATGCATATACGATCCAGCTGATCCTTATTTTTACCTAAAATCTATTCTTAAAGGTGTTATTACACTCATAGCTACATGAGTCTTCTAAACATGAGTTTCTCAACTATAAAATAGGAATAAAAGTGTACAGGGTTGTTCCTGTAATGCCGTAACTTAGGAGATAAAGCAAATCACTGTAAAATTAATCTTCTATCTCCACAGAAACAGTTAATTTTAGGGTTGCTTTCAGGGAACATGGACCCCAAAGGGGAAAAAAAGCCCTACTGTACAGTCAACAAGATCTCATGAACCCAAAGCCAAAAGAATTCTAAGTCTGTGTGAGTAACACAACCGTGACCTTTTCCTAGAACTTGGGTGTAAATACAACCAGACAGGTTGATTCCTGCTGAGCCCAGTGTACAGTGAGTGCCCGTGATAAACTCCGCCCCGTCACGCGTGCGACCTTAGCACCCTGACCTTCCTACAGGCTGGCACTCAGCACTGCCCGTGGTGACAGCCTCGTGCTTCAGAGTGTTTGGATGCTCTGGGCGATCACAGCTACAGAGCAGTCACCCCGGAGATTTGAACCCAGGCTTTCTCTCCCTCTGTCGCGTCAGAGGATTTCACAGTAATCCCGTTGCTGTGCAGAGTGTACATTCAGACCTAGCTGAGGTAGCCTGTCAGGGTCTGCAGCCTCCTCTGTGCCTTGAGTCCCCCTGCGTTTTCTCTTCTCGTGCCCACGCCGTCTAGTCTGGAGCAGCAGGAGTTGCTGCTTCCTGTGAGGGCGGCTGTGATGGGGCGGGAGGGAGCGTTGTTTCTGGGCTTGTGGGCGTCACCGCCGGGCTCCTCAGGCACTGATGTTCTTTGTCTTTCCTCCTTGGCCTTGGCAGTTTAAGAGTCCGCGTACGGGGACTCACGTAAAGGTCTCTGCCTTATGCCTGCGATGGGTGAGAGCTAGATGGCCAGAAGCTGTTCTCAGCCGATCACCACCAACCTTGGGACTTGATGTGAGGGACTGGCAAGACAGAAGCCACCAGCCCTAGAGACCACCCTCACCCCAACCCTGACCCCATCCCTGATGCCAACACTGACCCCCAACCCTGACCCTAACCTTGACCCCATCCCTGCTGCCAACCCTGACTCTAACCCTGACCCCATCCCTTCTGCCAACCCTGACCCTGACCGTGACCCCTACTCTGACCCCCAACCCTGACCAGCCCCTGTTTCATTCTCACCACGGCGCAGTGAGGGGGCTTTTATTGCTTCCGTTTGATAGGAAACTGAGGTTCAGAGAGGTGGAGTAACTTGCCCTGGGTCACCCAGGAGGAGTCCAGATGGGGCGGTAGGTCTCGCCTCCAGGTTGCACTCTAAGAGTTAGGGCTTGCAGTAGAAAGCAGTTGGTTCAATGCTTAGAAGCACTGTGTTTCCGCCTTCATGCCCCCAGCGTTTCACCTTCCCCATTTACACACCTGTCCACCCAAGGTGGGTTTTATCTGTGAGGCTTTCACGGTCTCCACCAAGGTCACGCTGAGCTATCTCAGCTGCAGTGCTAGCATGCTGAAAACGGCCAAACCACTGAGACTGGATTGCTCTCCAGCAGCTCTGGAATACTCTTTACCTTTCACTCATGGGCTTTGCTTTCCCCCTTTGACAGCACGAGGTAGGGATGGTCATGAAGACCTTGTGGAAATTTTCAGTAATCCCCATGGCTGTTTAGAAATGTCATCTGGGGTTGAATTTGGACCTAAGGAGTAAGCGTCAGCCCCATATAACCTAAAATCTTTCCTGCTCCCGTCCTGCCCACCACTTCCTCTCTCCCATCCCATTCCTTTTCTATTATTCCACAAGAAGCTTCTTAATTACCCAGAGGTACTTCCGGGTCAGCCTGGCTCCCAGGCGCCTTCCACGTGTTTACTGGCTGTTCCTTATCTCTCTCAATTTGATTAATTGCAAAAGTGAAATGAAATCAGGATGACCTCCAAAGTCCAGCTCCTCTGTCTGCAGATGGTTCTTTTCGGCTGCTTATGCAGACCAGCTGCCAGGGCGGCCTTCCATTCCCCCCCACCCCGCCCCCCGTTCCCACCCCTGGGAGAGGACAGAGTCAAGATCGCTGGCTGTCATTTTCACTGCTGGGCTACACCATGCACCTCAGATACGGGTGGCCCCACTCATGAGGGGCCCTAACCTGAGAACTGTCACTTTGTTTTTCTTGACTCTTTTCCTGCCAGTATGTAAATTTAAGGCTGGAATCTGCCTTCTGGAAATGAAACATAAATTCTTTTTCTGTTTATCTGAAACAAGAGGGAAAAGTCTGAATCCACTCAAAAGCTGGACCTGGATTTTATGTTATTTCCATCTATCCTGTGTCCAGTCGATGGACACAGAGTATTTAATTTTTTACTTAATAGAATTTTTTATCTAACATGGATTGAAATGTTTTGCAGACAGTCCTTCCAAGTATAACCTAAGCTTATGCTTTGAGGCATGACAAAGTTCTGGTCAGGGCACACGGCACTGGAATAACATCTCCTCTTCCAGGAGCAGTGCAAGCATCGCGTGTTAGGTCAGCTGTGCTTCAAAGCCCTGGGTCCAAAAATAGCTCGCCTTTTATCCACAAGCAACCCCCCCAAAATATTTACACATCCCACGCTATTCTGATTTAGGTAAATCCTCAGAGACTTGTTTTCTGGATGGAGGGAACATTGTGTTGGGATTTTCCTAATATCTGCAGGAGTGATGAGAGAGGGTGAGGGAGAGATGGGACCGGAGGTGTAGGGGCTGGAAGATCCTGAGCTTGAGGGGCTGCCCAGGAGAGATGAGCGATGGCAGAACACAGATGGTTCTTCATGTCGGGGCTGGAAAACCCCAAAAGTCCAAGCTGTCATCTTGAAAGGAAGTTAACTACTTTTGCCTATGTTTAGCTTTGAATATACCAATTCTTTTTTTTTTCTGTAGGTAACTAATTATATATATAATATATATTAATTATATATAATATATATAAATATTCAAATATAGATAATTTACAAAGTTGGTTAGTTTCAGGTGTACAACACAGTGGTTCAGTTGTATGTATTTATATATGTATGTGTGTATTCTTGTTAAGATTCTTTTCCCTTATAGGCTATTACAAAATACTGAGTAGAGTTCCCTGTGCTGTACCGTAGGACCTGTTGATTATCTGCTCTATATACAGTAGTGTGTATCTGCTAATCCCAACCTCCTGCTTTACCTGCCCCCCACAGAATGCACTAATTCTTATTTCTTAAACAGGGAGGTGGATCCAGGAAAGTCTGATGCACCATTATTCTATGTGTTACGTACATAGTGCCAGTTACCAATACTTATTAGCGCCCGGAATAGGGTCATAGAGGGGTGGAAGTGGCCCCCACTCTGCTCCCACTGTTCAGACCAACATCCTGCATGCAGAACACGCAGTCACATCCTCCAGCTGCAGTTCAGGCCCCAAGCGGACAAAATGAGTCCTGTCTTTGCTATTTTTGTTCATTCTTACAAAAAAACTACCAATATGCCCCAAGCCTGCATTTTCACTGAGAGGTTAACCCCTCAGAGGTGTTTTGGGGGTGGTTCGGGTAAATAAATTGGAAAGGAGGCTGATAGAATTGCATCGAAGGCTGAAATTAGCTGCAAAGTTCATCTTGGCTTTTTATTCTTTTTTAATTGAAGTATAGTTGATTTACAATGTTGTGCCAATTTCTGCTGTACAGCAGAGTGACCCAGACACACATATGTGTACATTCCCTTTCTTATGTTATCTTCCATCACCGTCGATCCCAAGAGATTGGATATAGTTCCCTGTGCTACACAGCAGGACCTCGCTGCTCATCCACTCTAAATGTCATAATGAACATCTGTCAACCCTAAACTCCCTGTCCTCACCTCACATTTTTGTTTTGTTTTGTTTTGTTTTATTTTATTTTATTTTTGTCTTTTGTCGTTTTAGGGCCACACCCGCGGCATATGGAGGTTCCCAGGCTAGGGGTCTAACAGGAGCTGTAGCCGCCGGCCTTCGCCACAGCCACAGCAACGCGGGATCCGAGCCGTGTTTATGACCTACACCACAGCTCACGGCAACGCCGGATCCTTAACCCACTGAGCGATGCCAGGGATTGAACCCGCAACCTCATGGTTCCTAGTTGGATTCATTAACCGCTGTGCCACGACGGGAACTCCTCACCTCGCATTTTAAAATGCGTACATCTTAAAATACTGGTTTCTTCCTTCTGATGTCATGACACGGGAGGCGTGCACGTGGTTCTCAGTCAGCAATGTTTTTGGCGCCGCTAGAACCGTGTCTTGGATCTGCCAGAGCACATGGCCCCGCCTCGACCTAAGTCATTTGAATCACAGCACTTTTTGCCATCTCCCTCCCCTTGGGGCTCTCGCAGCCACATTACCACCTGCCCGGCTCCTGCCTACAAAACACCAGGCAGGAAGGGTTTGCACTCCTCAGGTGCTTGGCTCTGTGCTCTCCACCCGGTGACAACTCGCCACACCCTACATCCTGGGAGGCGATGCCGTAAGACACCATCACTTCCTTTCTGGCCACGCCGCCTGGGGAAGGGCAGCCACATCCTTCATAGTCACTTGGGAGGTAGGTACCTGGTGATATCTGTCACCATGGGAAGATTCAGATACCAGGCAGCTTCCTCTTTGCAGGAGAATGCCTTTGGGGGAACAAAGCCTGCCTTTCGTTCAGGCATATGTGACATTTTAAAAATCCTTCCCATTTTCGAAGGTGATTCATTTTCTTACCGTTCGTTCAAGCAAAGCTGTTCCTTGTTCAACAGGAAGCTGGTCCTAGCACATTCTTTGAAAAGAATAGACGATGGATGGTTACATTTTGCAACTGTCCTGAAAGACTAGTTACCTGCAACCAGGTGGCAGGACTCAGTGATGGTGCAGGTGGCCCTGGTGGGTCATGCAGGTCCGGTGATGCATGGGGGAGGGGAGGTCTGGGTGGAGTGGGTTTGGCTAAATTCTCATTTTGGGTCTTTCTGGGGAAAAAAAAGTAATGAATTTGCCACTAAAGTTTGGGTTAGATGAGGAACA
>PVHT021183530.1:11308254-11322374 GCA_004024745.2 Catagonus wagneri | reverse complement strand
CCTCCCTCCATCTCTGTTTCCATCTCTCGCACACACTCCCACAGATAATTCCTCTGCACCTCAATTGCGGAGCCTTAAGCTGTCCTCAGGCGGTAGGTGGTGGCTGTACCAGCAGCTGCCACTCTGGGTTCCTCACTCTACAGACCTCCTGCCACCACAGCCCCTTCCAGCAGGACCTCCTGCCTGCGCCCCTGCCATCCAACGGGACAATGCGGCCACAGGTGACTGAGAAGCACAGGAAATGTTGTTGGTACGACTGAAGGACCAAACCTGTAACATTGTTTATTTGTAAATAATTTAAGGAGCTGTGTGTTTCAGGGATGTCAGTGAATTCCTGCCGGATGCTTGAAGTGTCACCTTAGTTCCAAGGTCCCCAGACCTTGCCAGGTAGGCACCAGGTCTTTTTTGTCAATGATAAAAATCGGGGTCTTCATCTCAAAGTCACAGGACTTCCTACAAAAGTGAACATCGATGTCAGATGGTAAAACCCTGTGAAAGCAACCCTCCCGCCCGTAAACACCGGAGACAGGTGGACAGCACGGTGGGCTTTGGGCTCAGCAGGCTGAGGGGCTGCTCACGGGCCCACCTCAGCCCGGGGGTCTCACAGCACCTGCTTACTTCTCCCTCTGAAGTGGGCCGCCTGCCACAGAAGGTCAGAAACATGCAGCGGAAGCAGCAGCCACCTCTGTAATCGCTTCTGCATTTCATGCCTACGTCTGACTTACCTCCAGAACTTCAGCAAGCTCCTGAAAAGACCAATAAAATAGTGTAGAAAGTGCATGCTTTTCAAGACGGTTTCAAAGATCTGTGAGGTGTCAACCAACTCTGGTCACGGTTGTGGGAATCTCAAGGCGGGACCTGCATCTGAACTGAGGATGAGCAGCGAGAACATAAAGTGAAACACCCCCTTCCAGGTTGGTTTGTAAAACCGAGGGGCTTAAGAACCCAGGGCTGCCTCTGAAAGGGGGGTGGGGGGGCAGGCTTCCTCCCACCAGCCAGGCATCTCTGCCCCGCGGGAGCGCTGCAGTCCCCAGGGGGATGGTGACAAATTCCAGCTCGAGATGCAGCCTTTCTCGGGGACACGAGAGCACAGCCCTGCTAAGCTTTTCCTTGACAGCAGGTCCTTGAATGTGTTGAATCAGCCAGGACTCTGCTCTTGAAATTCAGGGACTAAAGAGAAAACCTCTCGTTACAGTTTTATGTGGAAAGCACGACCCTAAGGTTGATTCTGATTTTTAAGGCGTGTGAGTGTACAGCTTGTTCCCTCCGATAAACTGAGAACACTCACACCTTTGTCAGCCAGGCGGCAACAGGCCTCACAAACCCAGTTGTGATTGTTAGACATAAGGTGTAATTAGCAAGCAAACCACCCCCTCACCAACCCTTAATAAAAATAATGGGGCGATTATGCAGCGATGCCCCAGGCAACATAAAACCAGCAGGCAGGCCGCACACCAGCCCACGACTTATGAAGGCCATTCTCTCCTCCCCGTTTTTACTGCACCCCGCCCTGGCCCCAGGTCCAGCCCCCAGTCGGTGCCCGGGGCCCCTTCCTGGCTCACACCTCTTTCCTTAACATTCAGGGACAGCCAAGACAAGGCCGAGGGATCTTGGCACTGAGGCTGAGGTTGGGAGGGGCCCCCGACCAGCTCTGAGGACCCGGAGGCCTCCGGCTTGGAGTTTAAAGACTCCCGTGAGACACACACCTTCTGGGTCTTTCTCCCGATTGTAGAGCTTATTCAGGTTGGGAGTTAGTTTGCAAACTTCATTTTTTATCAGAAACTGTGACCCGATCTGCAAGCAGCTGACTATGGACCACAGAAGTCGTTAAATGTAAGTGAACTGTTTAACCCTGGTCGTCACACATATGAACGACAGGACAGTAACGTCATCCTCTGGGGAAAACTACAGCGACAGCAGAACATGCCCCCGAGTGGATGCCTTTGGATGTTCAGCTGCCCACAAACAAGCCTCCGTCCTCTCGGTCACGTTCTTGGGCCTCAGGCAGCTGATCGTGTGGAAGCAGGAGCCGCTGTCCTGGGAACGGACCTGTTCATCGTCATGTTTTCAGCTGGACTCCTAAATCCCTCCTTCCTCAGCCCCCCCACCCCCGCCCCAATAATAGCCCCGATACCCCTGTCCCGGCGTCTGCAACGCTGAACCATTTTATGAGAGCTGACAGGACAGGGGAAGGGGGGTCAGAGATGTTGGCCTTCTGTCAAAAACCAGCACAGAACAAGCAGAGGCAGTGTTGATGTCACTGAATAGGTTTTGTGTGTGTGTGTGTGTGTGTGTGTGTGTGTGTGTGTGTGTGTGTGTGGTTTTTTTTGTTTGTTTTCAAAGCTGTGACAGTACTTGAACTTGTGATGACTATACTCAGTGAAATGGTTTTCAGGCTCGGTTTGGGGTTTAAACTTGGCTGAGAACATGACTCCACCAGTGGTGTATATAGCAGATGTGGATTTTGTGAACATCCATGTCATTTTTGTGGCTTCTTAGTGCCCAGGATGGAAGTGTTGAGATGGCGACTCTCCTTTCCAGAGGGCAGCCGAGTGAGACCTCCGGGCAGCGCTGTCGGGGGGCTGGCTTGACGGGCTGGGGGAAAGTGTGGATGGTATATTGTTTTAATCTCCAAACAGGGCTTTTTTCGGGCTCCCGCTCGGCTGTGCTCTCGGAAGGCTCCCTGAGCTGACATTTCTCAGCCCTGCCAGGTAATTTCAGAAAGGCCACCGTGTAATGTTATCTTTGAAGACAAGTTTATTTCAGACGCTGGCAGTGAAAAGCGTGTCCTTTCGTGTGAAAACTCTGTGTTTGTTTTGTCGTTAAGGAAGAGCTAGTTTCATATTTAATAAAACCCTGAAATGAAGTGAAACCTGAAAATTCAGGCTTCAGAATGAGGCTTCCTCTCGTTTCCCATTACTTTGGCCGTGTGGCAATAAAAACGTTTCAGTTTGGAAGCGAGACATTTTGTGAGCTGGAAAACACCTGTGAACGTTTTCTTTCTGTGTTGGTGAGCGTGTGTTTGTGTGTGCGTGGCATTTCCCTCGCCCGCCAGCCGCCTGTACTGCAAAGTGCCCGCGACAGCTGTGTGAACACCTCAGCCTCGGCCCAGGCTCTGAGTTTTGGTGGCTCTACCAGCCCACCCTCCTAACCAAGGTCTGCTATCTTTGTGAGTTTAATTATCATACACTTAAACGAAAGTCTACACCAGAGAGGTGATTGTTTCTGTGGCTTTCGGTCCTTGCAAAACAGACTCTGCTATTTGATACGTCCTAAGTTGTGCTTTAGCAGAGTCATATATAACCAAACACAAGTTCCTGTGGTGGGTCAGCAATAACAAACCGATCATAACATCCATAAGAATGTGGGTTCGATCCCTAGCATTGCTCAGCGGGTTAAGGATCCGGTGTTGCAGTGAGCAGTGGTGTAGGTCACAGACGCGGTTCAGATCCCACATTGCTGTGGCTGTGGCCTAGGCCGACAGCTGCAGCTCTGATTCAACCCCTGTCCTGGGAACTTCCATATGCCATAGGTGAGGCCCTGAAAAGCAAAAACAAACAAAGTCATACATACGTGAATAAGACAACTTGGTAATTACATTAATTACCCGTGGTGACTGAGGGTGACTGCAGCACAGGCTGTCACAAGGGCTGTTCACACCGTCCTTCTCAGACTTGCATTTAAGTCACCTAACAAAATACCAAGGGCATTTAAAAGTCCAGGGCAAGCTTAAACGTTGTTTTAGAGCGTGTCGGTAGGAATGTACCTCTTTGGGAAATCGGTCTGGGGCTTGTCCTTGTTGGCACAGTCCCACACTGCGCCCCCCGCCCCAGCCCTCCCCTGTGGGGCCCAGCCTAGCCACCGGCCTCCTGCCCATTTCCTCTGTCCTCGCCACCCGGCCTGTCTTCCAGCTGCTCTGTCTTACTCTCCTCGAGCTGTACTCCTGCCCCAGCTGTCAGGCTCATTTTATTTCTCTGGCTGGCTTTGCCTTCCCAGCCTAGAAGGCAATCCCCATGGGATCTGGGGCCCACCCGCCGATGCCCACACCGCTGGGGGCTGCAGGCTCTGACGCAGCCAGAAGGTCAGCAGGTGTTTCTCAGTGCCTGGCATCTGCTGGAAATACCTGTAGGGAAGGAGGCTACTTCTTCAAGTGCACCCCTCCCCAAGTTGCCTCCTTTTAAGTAAAAACCAAAGCCGCACAGAGTCAACTTGTTAATGTCAAGTCACATCCCACTGCACCTCCTTCTCCAGGATGCAGGTGCCTCCCAGGAACCAGAAACTTAGTAACAGGAAGTCAAAAGCCAGTTCCACAGGTCATGTCTGCTCACCAGGGCCCCGAGGCGGTGACTCTGCCCAGGCCAAGCCCATGTTTGAACTGGGGAGACAGATAATAGACGAATCACCATGCACGTAGGTGATTCAGATGGTAGTAGGGCTTAGAAGACATTTGCGGGGTTGGGGACAGGGGTGAGGGCAGGGGTCAGGGCCATCAGGGAAGCCCTGATGTCATGACAAGGTGACATCGAGCAAAGCCCAGGAAAGTGAAGACAGCCCCTCTGAGGGCAGAACATCCGGGGAGATGGCGGGGCTGGAGAGGGAGATGGAAGGTGGGCAGGGAGAGGCCTGGAGCCGTTACAAAGCCCAGGAACTGTCCTGAGAAATGAGCATACCTGGCCCAGGCCGATGGTAGGCGCCTTGAGGAAGGTCACATAACAGTTGCCTGTGAAGTGAGAGCCAGGAGGATTTACTCTTGAACCAGATGTCAGAGAAAGAAGGGAGTAAAGAGCAAGTGGGGGGTTGGGGCCCGGCCACCAGGATGCACCTGTGTACAGGTGAGTGCACCTATGTACAGATGAGGACACAGGGTGAGGGACGCCTTGGCAGAGGAATGGGTGAAAATCACCATGAGTTTGAGGTGCCCCTTGGGTGTGCAGAAACGCCAGCGTGTACCTTTCAGATCAGTTAAGGAAACAGGTTTAGAGAAGGGTACAAGGCTGTGCCCCGGAGCTCAACATTTGGGACCTGGAAGGTGACCGGCACCTGCCAGGAAGACCGAGATGCTGCAGCTGCGAGGTGGGAGGATGGACGTGAGTTATTAGGTCCGGGAGGGGGTGTCAGGAGCATTTCACAAGTCAAATGGCACGGAGTCCAGTCAGGACAGGACAGAGGCTGGGCCACTGGATGGAGCAGCCTGGGGGTCATTGCTGCCCGGGGATAGAGATGCCCTGGCGGCCTGGTGGCAGCAAGACCCGAGTGGTACAAGCTCCAGAGAGAATGGGACGAGGGGAGAGTTGTCCACAAACCTCCTTGAGAAGCTGTGCGGTAAAGAGGAGCTGGGCAGGGGGCGTGGCTGGCGGGGGCCTGGAATCCACTCGCAGCTGTGCTGCTTTTTTCCGGGGGGATGTTTATTTTTATTTTAAATTTTTTTGGAGTACGGTTCCTTTACAATGTTGTGTTAGGTTCAGGTTCAGCTTTTAACCTTGGAGTTTTAAGAGCACATTTGTCATCCGATGCCAATGGTACCATGGACAGGGACCAGTCACCACGGGTAGGGGGAGCTGCCTGCTCTGCTAAATGTGGTTTTGCTTGGAAAAGGAGGAAAGTGGCTCATCTCAGCCTCGAGCTTAAGATCTGATGCCAGGTTTGCACCCTCACTTCCAGCGGCAAAGGCCCCCCCCGGCCAGCGGAGACTGATGGTAGGACAGCCAGACTCCTGCCCAGGTGGCCCTGCCTTGGGTTCAACTACTGCGGGAAAGTTGCAGCTTGTATTTCACATCACCTGCCAAGGTTTGGAAGTGCTGGCCATGCTGTTGTGTCTGGAAGGAAACACCTGGCTGTAAGGTGGACGCCAGAGACCCGGCCGAGGCAGCCGCCCCAGCCACGTGGGGCTGACCCTGAGCTGCAGGCGGATGTGTCCAGGGTTGGGCGTCAGGGCTGGGGGCCTGAACTGCTCTTACCGTTGTCACCTGTTGCTGTGTTTCAGGCAGGTGCTGCAGCCAGACTCTAGAAGCTGCATCCGTGCTCTCAGGCGACGAGGAAATTATTCCTGGGAGGCACAGTGAGGTGGTAACGTCCACCCCGAAAAACAGTGCAGCTTCCAAAAGCATCACATATGGGGTGGCTTAAAGTAATACAAACTCATTTTCTCACAGTTCTGGAGGCCAGAAGTCCAAAATCAAGTGTTGGCTGGGCTGGGATACCTCTGAATGCTCCAGAGAAAGGTTCTTCCTGCCTCTTCCAGCTGGTGATGGGGACTCTTCCACAGAACATCTTCTTTTGGCCATTGCATTCTACTTTGTGACAAACTAAATTTTTTTTTTTTTTTTTTTTGGTTTTTAGGGCCACACCTGTGGCATATGGAAGTTCCCAGGCTAGGGGTCAGGTCGGAGCTGCAGCTGCTGGTCTACACCACAGGTCATGGCAATGCCAGATCTCTTAACCCACTGATCGAGTCCAGGGATCCAACCCACATTCTTATGGATACTAGTCAGGTTCATTACCACAGAGCCACAACGGGAACTCCAAAGTTTAGTCTCTTTTTTTTTTTTTTTTTTGCATTTTAGGGCTGCAACCACAGCATATGGAGGTTCCCAGGCTAGGGGTCGAATCAGAGCTGTAGTCACTGGCCTACACCACAGCCACAGCAATGCCAGATCCGAGCTGCGTCTGTGACCTACACCACAGCTCATGGCAATGCCAGATCGTTAACCTACTGAGCAAGGCCAGGGATCGAACCCACAACCTTGTGGTTCCTAGTCAGATTTGTTAACCACTGCTCCACTACGGGAACTCCCCAAAGTTTAGTCTTTTTAAAAGATGTTTATTATTACATTGTTTTGCAAAGTGAAATATGACATGGTTTTTGTAGAATATTCCAGGAGTTTATAATACTGCTTTTTTTCCCCCTTATTTAGGGCCGCACCTGCAGCATGTGGAGGTTCTCGGGCTTAGGGGTCTAACAGGAGCTGTAGCCGCCGGCCTTTGCCACAGCCACAGCAACGCGGGATCCGAGCCGCGTCTGCGACCTACACCACAGCTCACAGCAACGCCAGATCCTTAACCCACTGAGCAAGGCCAGGGATCCAACCCGCAACCTCATGGTTCCTAGTCGGATTCATTAACCACTGAGCCACTACGGGAACTCCTATAATACTGCTTTTCGATGAGCCCTTTTTTTTTTTTTTTGGCTGCCCTGTGGTATATGGAAGTTCTCAGGCCCAGGATTGACTCCAAGCCACAGCTGTGACCTACGCTACAGCTGTGGCAATGCCTGGATCCTTAACCCATTGCATGGGTTGGGGATTGAATCCGTGCCTCGGCCTCAGCAGTGACCGAGAGGCTGCAGGACAACTCGGGATCCTTAACCTGCTGTGCCAGGGCGGGAACTCCTGATGACCAGGGACTCTCTCTTAATACAGAGACTCTTCTCATTCCATTGCGGGAATACAGAATATTTAGTTATTCTCTTTAGGAACAATACGTCTTTTGCCTTTCTTGCCAACTCTTCAATGTTTAAAAGGTTTAAAAGAAAATCAGTCTTTGGTTTTGCTTCTGTTCTTGAGCATGTAATCATGCCCTAAAAACTAGGAAACCGAGCGTGATGGTTATACGTCACAGTTCCTATAGTGCTTAAAGTAAAAGCATTGTTTCGTGAATAACACAGAGAAATCTGTTTGAGATGCATCTTTCCTGGACCACTTAGTTACCGCATGACCTGTAACAATGAGTTACTTAAGGAGAGTTTTCAAAATACTTTTTCTTTCTTTCCTTTTTTTTTTGCTTTTTAGGGTCGCACCTGTGGCATGTGGAGGTTCCCAGGCTAGGGGTCAGATGGGAGCTGCAGCTGCCAGTCTGCACCACAGCCACAGCAACGCAGGATCCAAGCCACATCTGCAACCTACACCACAGCTCTCGGCAACGCCGGATCCTTAACCCACTGAGCGAGGCCAGGGATTGAACCCGCAACCTCATGGTTCCTAGTCGGATTTGTTTCTGTTGCGCCATGACAGGAACTCCTCAAAATACTTTTTCTTATTGTTGTGTAGCACAGGGAACTATATCTAGTCACTTGTGATGGGACATGATGGAGGATAATGTGAGGGAAAAAAAAAATATGTATATATATATATATATGAGACTGGGTCAAAAAAGAAACAAAACAATTGAAATGTCTATAAATAAGGGTTAACAATTTTTCCCTGACCTAACCTCAAAGATCAAGACTATAAACAAAAGTCAACATAGCTTTCCTGTGATGTGAGTCTGTTTCTACAATAAAATTCCTGGATTAATTGGGGAAAAAAAGCACTTCTGTCTTCTCCTAACTATATTCTGACTTGATTTTATTTTAAATTATGAAACAAGAGAAAGTCTGTGGGAGTTCCCATTGTGGCTCAGTGGGTTAAGAACCCAACATAGTCTCCGTGAGGATGAAGGTTCCATGAGGATCCAGTGTTGCCGTGAGCTGTGGTGTAGGTCACAGGTGTGACTCAGATCCCAAGCTGCTGTGGCTGTGGTGTAGGCCGGCAGCTGCAGCTCTGATTCGAGCCGCAGTCCAGGAACTTAACATATGTGACAGGTGCAGCTATACAAAGAAAAAGAAAGTCCGTGGCCTGAAAAACAACATTTCCCCTATTGTGCCTTTGTAGAGAATGCCACGTGCACACTCTTGACAGAGTAAGGAATTGATCTAGATGATTGGCATCTGTCAGCACTATATGTATGAAATTCTTGAGAATCACTTCATTTCTCAGTCAAGTTCAGGTGACTCATCCTGGTGTTGAACAGGTAGAAACCAGCTTTGGCCTGTTGTTTCTCCAGGTCCTGGAGCAAATCGGAGCAGGTTTTCTGTTCTTGTGGTTCACCCTGGTGGCCACAGGGATACAGATCTCAGCTTCGAAGAAAAGCACCTGCAAGGGACGATTCTGTTTTGTGTTATGAGTTTGTTCCTTTAGAACAAGGGAACCAGAACACAGGTATGATCAGAGTTCTCTCTCTCTTTTTTTTTTTTTTTTTCTTGTGCTTCTCAATCTTACAGCATTGACATAGCATATTAAAAACTGTTTCTTACTTAGGAAGATTTTATTCCCACCTTTACTATAATGTTGAAAATAGTCAGAAGATGAATAACAGTAAATAATAGTGGTGTCCATCAGTGGCCAGGGCCGCTGAGACCCAGGCCCTGTTACAGTATTACACATATGGACGGACTCAGTTTTCAAAATAAGCCCATGAGACAGAAGGTATCCTTATGCCCACCTTGCAGTGAAGAAGGAAGCAAAGGAGGTTAAATAGATGGGCAGAGGCGAGGTATGTGTTCAGAACAGTGGTGTCACAGTCTGATCTAGCAACGTGTTTGTCCTTTGAACAAAGATATCTCTTCAAATATTAGACTTTTGCCTTTGATCCTATCTGGACCACAGGAAGCAATTAAATACCCACATTTAGGCATAGGGTGATAACGCTCAGAGAAATTAAGTGGGAGAGGTTTTTATTATATAAAACTATAGAAAATGTATTCACCTTCAAGTATTAAGAAAAGCAGGGTTTTCCATTGCCATATTCTGTTTTCAGTAACGTAGAATATCCTTTGGAACTGAGTCAATGCCCTTCTGTGAATTAGCCTGAAGTGCATTTTAATTAAACTTTCAATTCGCTCAACCATCAGACGCTTTCAGTAAAAGGGCTGCACTGAATTAAGCCCATCTTGCCCTCTCCCCGATCCCTGCAGCCTTCCTTCTGCCCCGCCTTCTTATTCCACCCAACCAACTGGGAGAGCAATAGCTTCGAGGAATGAACAGCAGCGTATCTGTGCCCCTAAAATAGCGGGCAGACGCTTTCAGTAAAAGGGCTGCACTGAATTAAGCCCATCTTGCCCTCTCCCCGATCCCTGCAGCCTTCCTTCTGCCCCGTCCTTCTTATTCCACCCAACCAACTGGGAGAGCAATAGCTTCGAGGAATGAACAGCAGCGTATCTGTGCCCCTAAAATAGCGGGCAGAATATCCACTTACATAACAAACCTCCATAAACAGTTTCACTGTGACACTAGTTAGTACTTACTTTGCTGTGACTTCTACAAGCCAGTGTTTAAAGTTGTGAACGTGTTTCTTTGCATTCGTTGTTTAAAGAACACTGCGATCTTAATTACGCTACAAAATGGTCTTCTAGGGAGTGTGGCTTTAAACCTTAAGGAGTCAGAGGACCATCTCCTAATCCAAGACCATGACTTCACAGGTGCCTCAAACATCGAGTTCCAAATTCCCTTTAGTAAAGCTATGTCGCTTCACTTTAGCTACCTGCCAACTAAGCATGTATGATTGTTTAGATATCTTTATTCAGATGTGATTAATATACCGTACGATTCACCCGCATAACAGATACAATTCAGGGCTTTTAAAAGTGTAAGTGTAGTCATGTGGGAACATCGCAATTTTCGACATTCTGATTTTCATTCAGAACATTTTCATCCCTTCAGAAACGAACTTAAACTCTTGACCTGTCTCTCCTCCCCAGGTCCCAGGCCCCCACCCCCAAGCAACCTCTGATCCGCTTTCTGCCCCTGCATCTCCCTATTCTGGACATTCCATATAAATGTAATCATATCATATGTAGCCTTTGCTTTTTCTGTCTTTATTTTTGTCTTTTTAGGGCCGTACCTGTGACATATGGAAGTTCCCAGGCTAGGGATCGAATCCAAGCTGCAGCTGTTGGCCTACACCGCAGCCAAAGCAACACCAGATCCTAGCCGAATTTTCAATCTACACTAGAGCTCACAGCATTGCCGAATCCGTAAGCCACTGAGTGAGGCTGGGGATCAAACCCCATCCTCACACATGCTTAGTTGGGTTACAGCTGAGCCACAGCGGGAACTCCGCATGTGGCCTTTTCTATCCAGCTTCTTTCACGTACTGTGTTTTCAGTGTTCGTCCACGTTGCAGCCTGTGTCAGTGTGCCATTCCTTTTCAAGACCAAATAACCCTTTGCATGGTATATACCACGTTTTGTGTATCCATTTATTCACTGATGGGGCAGTTGGGTTGTTTCCATCATTGGGCTATTATAAATAAGACCGCTATAAAGAAAAACTCGTGGACAAGTTTTTGGGTGAACATATGTTTTCATTCCTCTTAGATGAGGCTCATCTGCTCAGTCAAATGGTGACTCAGTGTTTGAGGGACCATCAAACTTTTTTCCCCAGTGGCTGCAGCATCTTGCTAGCATGGAGGAGGGTTTTGATTTCTCCACGTCCTCAATGTGATTACCGTTGTCAGTGTTTTTGATTGTATACATTCCAGTGGGTGTGAAGCTGTATCATGTGGTTTTGATTTGCACTTACTTAATGGATAGTGATGTTGAACATCTTTTTATGTGCTTCTCGGCCATTTGTATGCCTTCTTTCTAGAAATGTCTATTCAGATCCTTTGCCCGTTTTTTAAAATTGGGTGGTTTGTCTTTTTGTTATTGAGTTCTAGGAACTCTTTATATATTCCAGACTCTTATCAGATAAATGATTTCCAAATATTTTCTCCCATTCTTTGGATTGTTGTTTCACTCTCTTGATAGTGCTGTTTGCAGCATGAAGTTTTAAACTTTGACAGTGTCTGGTTTATCCGTTATTTCTTTCATTGCTTGTACTTTCAAATGTCACATCTAAGAAGCCATCACTTAGGCAACATTTGCTCTAGTGACTAAATTGAATCTAATCCTCACCTTCAGTCTCTAATCCTTGTCATGTGCTCCCTACTCTCATACTGCCCCTTTAAGGGTAGGATTTTGATGACTCAGAAAGTAGCTTTATGAAAACTTATCACCATATATGTTAGAAAATGGATTCATGGTTTCTACTCCCTCTGTTTCTTCTCTTCATCTAGACCTGGAGCTCTCAACCATGGGCCCCCTCATCCTCAGGACATTGGGCAATGTCTGGAGACACTTCTTGTTGTCACAGCTGCAGAGCCTCCTTGCATCTCATGGGCAGAAGTCAAAGAGGCAGCTAAACACCCCCCAAGGAGGCTTATCCAGCCCCCAATACCAGGAATGCCTCCCCAGAAACCTCTGTCTAGACCATCTAAGGTCACCCCTTGCATGAATACCCCCATCCGGCTCTGATTCTGCATAAAAAGAGTCATGCCTTTGAGATGAGCCAGTTTACATGACCCTGGTTTTCATTTCTCTTCATATTCTTTACTTTGATCCCATCCGCTTTCAGTGTTTTGTTAGTGTCTTGTGTTGCTTGTCCAAATCCAGCCTCAAGCAAGAATAAGACTGTGAGCCTTGTTTATTTTAAGAAACGAAGCCCAAACACTAAGTAATAAGTGCAAGTAATAAGAAGTATTTTATTACACCCCTCATACACACACACGCACACTTATCCACACACACACACAGGCGCAGACACACAAGCACACAGGTGCACATACCCATGCACGGTTTTTCTGGTGCTGATACTTTAGAACTACGATGCTTTCAAACAAAGTTTATCAAAATATTTAAATAACAAGAACATATAGGAGGATTTTTTTTTCTGTTTTTTGTTTATGTATTTGTTTGTTGGGTGCACCCGCAGCATGTTGAAGTTCCCAGGCCAGAGATGGAACCTGTGCCACAGGGAGTGACCACACTGGGTCCTTAACCACTGGGCCACCAGGAAACCCCAGGGAGGATTTTCCCCCACGTGAAACATCAGCAGGATGGATGCTCACTCCACACATACCAGCCACAAAGTGGCTGCACTCTAGGCTGAGCTGTCTGGCTGGCCAGGATTCTCTCACTGCTTCTCCTCTTCTATTTTGGTGGCAGCTGAGATTTACTTGGGGACGATGCTATAGGAATGCAAGCTAAATGTGTGCACAGCTGGCCTGTACACAGCCCAAGTTGATTCTAAGTGCAAAAGGAATGCTTCTCTTCATCTTTTTCTTTTAATGGCCACACCCATCACATATGGGTATTTCTGGGCCAGGAATGGAATCCAAGCCGCAGTTGTGGCAATACCAGATCCGCCAGATCCTTTAACCCACTGTGCGGGGCCAGGGATCCAACCTGCACCTCTGCAGCCATCCAAGCCTCTGTAGTGGGGTTCTTAACCCACTGCTCCACAGCAGGAACTCCAGGAAGGTTTTGCGTCTTAAAAGAAAAAGAGGGAGAGTTCCCCAAAGAGAGATCCCACGGTTCTCCTTAAGAACACAGTGTTGCTGGAAGGTACGGTCTCCCAGTGGCTCATCTCTCCACTGGCAGAGGCACCTTCCCAAGAGGCCAATGAACGAGAGCCCTGGCAACCCCAGCGGCTGAGTACATGCTGCTGCGGGAAGTCCCAGGCGGGGCGCCAGGAGCTCGGGGACGTCCGAGGGCGGCCACCCTGGAACCCGGCCACCGAGGATGCCCCGCGGCGGGTTACTGTCAGGACACCCTGCCTCCGCGAGACAGCCTGCCTCTGGTTCTGGCACCAGGTTGACATCTCCAGGGAGAAACGAGTGGGAAGGAGGCCTGTGTCACAAAGTGTGTGTCACCTCAGCGGCTCCAGCAGAAGCCACATGAAGATGCTTGCTTGCTGCCATCACTTTCTTTTGCTTGCTCAGAATCATCACCCCAGCATTACAGGAAGTCTCTTCACCTTTCCTCTGATGAAACCAGAATATTAAAAATATCCTCAATTCACAGGAATTGCCTGATCAGACAGCGAGGAAACTCTGAGTTACTGACGTTCATTTCATCCTCGAGCAGACAGAGCAGAGGGAACTTCAGCTGTCTTCCCAAAGCGACCCAGCTTGCAAGTGGGAGAGCTGGACTGAAGTCTGGGAAATGGGCCTCAGAGACCCAATGCTTAGCTTTTTGCAAATAGCAGCTTGGGGAGTTCCCATCATGGCTCAACACTAACGAACCCGATTAGTGTCCTGAGGACTCGGGTTTGATCCCTGGCCTCACTCAGTGGGTTAAGGATCTGGCGTTGCTGTGGCTGTGGTGTATGCAGGCAGCTGCAGCTCTGATTGAACTCCTAGCCTGGAAACTTCCATAAGCTGCAGGTGCAGCCCTAAAAAGTAAAAAAAAAAAAAGGGGGGAGGGGGAAGAAAAAGGAGTTCCCCTTGTGGCTCAGCAGAAACGAATCTGACTAGGAACCATGAGG
>PVHT021183530.1:11280755-11307254 GCA_004024745.2 Catagonus wagneri | reverse complement strand
TACAGGTTCGATCCCTGTCCTCACTCAGTGGGTTAAGGATCCGGCGTTGCCTTGAGCTGTGGTGTAGGTCACAGACGCGACTTGGATTTGGCGTTGCTGTGGCGTAGGCTGGCAGCTGTAGCTCTGATTCGACCCCTAGCCTGGGAACCTCCAAATGCTGCGGGTGCAGCCCTAAAAAGCAAAAAAAAAAAAAAAAAAAAAAAAAAAAAAAAAAAAAAAGCAACTTGGTACAATAACCTGAGTGCGTCACTAATTCTATGCCCCAAACTATTTTCAGCAAATGTCTTGGTGGATTAAATCTACGGTGAATTTGTCAAAAGGTAAGGGAAAACCAGTGTTTGTCCTTTAGTAACAACTCCTCCACAGTGACCTAAGGTCAAAGATACGAATGTTGTCCTGAGAAGCACAGGCCAGGCTCACATAGGACCCAGATGAGGGTTATAGGGCCGTGCGGTGACTGGTACCAAAAGCACTGTGCATCCAGTCAGCCTGTGTTCTTTCTGTAAGGCGAGGTCGTGAGGCTGAAACACGGATGCGAAGTGTGATGAAGAAGCGTGGTCCTGGAGAAGCTGTGATGAAATCCGCACTGGGTCTCTTTTTTTTCTCCTTTTAAGATAACACCAGTCAAGCATAAGATGCAGAAGGAACACATGCAGGCCCTTGCAGTTTATCTTGCTAAATATCCTAGTAATTAAACAATGGTGACTTGCTCTGTACTTTTTCCTGGGGTGTCTTAGGGAAAGCCAGCATGATTCTGGCTCCGTAAGTTGGCTGACCCCACGCTTGTGTAGACCGTACTGAGCCAGTAGCAACTGGCTTGATGGTTTTCTGAGTTTCTGTATGAAACCACCCTTTTGCTTACTGCAGGAGAGCTGCCCAAGGCAGGCCCAATACCCTGTTTCTCTTCGCATCCTCAGCTCCTGCTCCAAGGTTCACAATGCGAATCAGTGAGGGAATGGGAATAGAACTGAGGACATAGAAGCAGATAAGACCCTCCCAGGGTCTAAACCTATGACGCTCTGCTTGTTTTATGGCATCTCATGAAATGTCTTTTTTTTTTTATTTGTCTTTTTAGGACCACACCCATGGCATATGGGGTTTCCCGGGCTGGGGGTCCAATCAGAGCTATAGCTGCCGGCATACACCACAGCCGCAGCAACGCCAGATCTGAGCAGCATTTGTGACCTACACCACAGCTCACGGCAACGCCGGATCCTTAACCCACTGAGCGAGGCCAGGGATTGAACCTGCGTTCTCATGGATGCTAGTCAGATTCGTTTCCGCTGAGCCATGAAGGGAACTCCTCTTTTTTTTTTTTAAGCATTGCAAACTTCTCAGAATCAACTCTCACTTCCTTTTTTTAAACAGACAGTGGTGGACTGTGTCTCAAAGTCTAGCACATAACTGGGTTTTCAGTTTAAAAACTTGTGTCACTTTTTAAATGTTTCAACACCTTTCCTCTCCTGAGATGTATTTTCTAATTTGAATCAGAACTTTTTTTTTTTGTCTTTTGCCATTTTTCTTTTAGGGCCACACCCGCGGCATATGGAGGTTCCCAGGCTAGGGGTCCAGTCGGAGCTGTAGCCACTGGCCTTCGCCACAGCCACAGCAACGCAGGATCCAAGCCGCATCTGTGACCTACACCACAGCTCACGGCAACACCACATCGTTAACCCACTGAGCGAGGCCAGGGATCGAACCCGCAACCTCATGGTTACTAGTCGGATTCATTTCTGCTGTGCCACAACAGGAACTCCTGAATCAGAACTTTTGTAAACTTTTTAACTTTTTAAAAAATGTGACTGTGGTGTTTTTGTTTGTTTGTTTGTTTTTTACTCTCCCAGAGCTTTCTTGTTATTTTTCAGAAGTTTCTACAGTGAGTGGAAACTTCTCCTCTGGGTCATTCCTTCTAAAACTGCTACCTCAAGTCTTTTAAAAAGGCAAGGCTAATTAAGCATTTTCAGGAGTTCATGCTGTGGCTCGGCTGAGCAGGTTAAGAACACAACACAGTATCTGTGAGGATGCAGGTTCGATCCCTGGTCTCGCTCAGTGGGTCAGGTGTCTGGTGTTGCTGTGAGCTGTGGTGTAGGTCCTAGATGTGACTCAGATCCTGAGTTTCTGTGGCTGTGACGTAGGTTGGCAGCTGCAGCTCCATTTTGACCCCTAGCCTGGCAACTTCCGTACACCGCAGGTGCAGGTGTAAAAAGAAAAAACAAATTCACCTATAATTGCGTGTGAGTGTATACGTGTGTAAATAGCTATACTAAGCAGAAGAAAATCTCTAAAAATGGCAGTAGTGCACCTGAATGGCGGGGTCTGTTGCCAGATAATCGACAAGATTGTTAGAAAACTCCTCTTAGCTGCTCAGGCCAGACCTTGAAAACGCAGGCACTGCACCTGTGTCTGGGCAGGTGGACAAAGACTCGGCTGGGTTCATCTCGCTTTCATCCTTTGCTTCTTCAGCTTTCATCCTTTGCTTCTCCAGCTCGGTCTGGCGGTCGCCTCGCTGAATCGCTCTTCCTGGTGGTTGAGAAGGTGGCTCACGTGTTCCCGGGGTCCCTTCTCCCCTCACCCGCCTGGCACATGGCCTGGCACAGCCCCACATTGACCCCCACCCCACCCCGGAGAGCTTTGCTGTGTAAAGTTTAGAAGCCAAAGCCAGTTGAGGTGTTTTTCCCCAGGTTTTATTCACAGAAAGTGAAAGCTTTGTGGTTTATAATAGATCAGGAGATTGGAAAGTCCTTGGTACTAAAATACACATTCTTTTTCTTTCTCCATCTTTCACTGGATGCATTACACCCACAGCTGTTTGTACCACACACCCACACACGAAGGGGCATGTAATTATTTCCTGTAGCCTCTGCTACAAACTTCCCCAAACTGGTACTAAAAACCGCAGGAGTCTGCTGTCATGCCGTCTGCAGACCAGGAGTCCAGAATGAGGGTGTCGGCAGGGGCAGGTCCTTCTGAGGGTGGGGGATCGGGGAGAATCTGTGCAGCCTCCCCACCGACCCAGAACCTGGAGCCTCCTGCAACCCTGGGCCTTCCTGGCTTGTCACCCCAGCCTCCACTTCCGTTGTCACCTTGCCTCTCGTGTGAGACTGGGTCCCTGTGTCTCATTTTCCTCTGCTTATAGGAAGAGGCTTATATACCCACTGCCAGATGAAGAATCTACCCTCCTGGTCTCAACTAGTTACATCCACACTGACCCTCATTTCCAAATAAGATCAGCATTCCTAGGTACCAGGGTTAGGGCGTGGACCGAGCTTTTAAGGAACACAATTTAACCCATATCAGGGAGTGGAGTTTGGTGTGAAAGGCTGGAGTTGAAGGCCACTGGGGAGTAAGAAATTTCCTTCCACAGGCCGCTCAGCCACTATGGTGAAGTCACCCAATCGAGAGACCAAGGCCCTAGAAACAAATGACTTTTGTTTAAAAAACCAAAAACTCGGAGTTTCTGCTGTGATGCTGTGAGTTAAGAATCTGACTACAGGGGCGCGGGTTCAATCCCCGGCCCAGCACAGTGAGTTCAAGGATTTGGCTTTGCAGCTTGGACTCAGTCCTTGGCCCAGGAACTTCCATATGCTGTGGGTGCAGCCATTAAAAGCAACAACAAACAAAAATAAAATAAAAAATAAGCCTCTCCCCAAGGCTATTTTAAGTCTAGTTTGGGATCTTGGGTTTGACCTAATTAGACCTCTTTCAAGTCTAACAGAACCATCTCCTCACTCAGAACGAGAACCAGGGCCTTTCTGACATGAGCGGTGCTCTTTCTGGCTTCGATGGACCTCAGCCTGAGCTGTGACTGGTCCTGCCGCCCGCCGTTAGGGGCGCTCTGAGCACCTGTGCTTGCATGACAGGTGTGACCCCTGACTCTGTCAGGAGAAGGAGTTTCAAAGTCCATGTTCCATTAGGAACTGCAAGAAACATCCAGTCATTCATTTAAAGAGACTTTTATAAGCCATTCCAACAGTGGAGACCAGGAAATTCCACACACACACACCCCCGCACCCCGTGCCCCATTTCCCATTGAAGTCGACCCCTTGGTCAGCTCAGCTGCCCGGAGACTAAGCAGGAGACGAGGCCCTCCCCATCGCAAAGGAGTGGACAGGGGCCAGGGCTTCCCTCCACTTCCGGGAAATGACAGCGGACACCAGACACTAGACACTAGGGGCTTCGCCCATTTCACAGACAATGGATCGTCCAAAAGAGATGTTTTATTGACACAGGAGTGGACTTTCTTACCTAAAAAATTAAGTGTTAGGAGTGCAACAGATGCCTTAAATTATGACTGCTGTACTGATGTTGTTGCCTGATGAATCTCACTTATACTTAGAAATATTTTAAAATTGACAGGGATAATGACAGGGGTTTGGCTTGTTGTATTTTCCCCTAAAATTCACGGGGAAAAGTAAGTGGATTCTTGCATATTTAGGCTGGAGGGAGGGAAAACTGGCCCAAACATTATGAAGAAGTCACAGTGGCTTGAAATGTATGGAGACACTTGCAGGTGCAGCACAATTTGCCAGGACACGTGGGGACAAGGACACTCTGGGGGCTTCTAGGTCGTGGGCCTGATCCCCCTTTGTGTGTCTGAGCATTTTAGGACATATTATCATTTACAGAAAGCTCTTCTTTCTTTCTCATGAAAATTCCATTACCTCTGACACGCATCACCTCCGTGGTGTTTGTGTTGCTTGTGGACATTTTGCTTATTGAAAATGTGTTACTCATAAGGATAATCTTTATATTCGTGGATTAGAGACAGTATCAGATCTCAGAAACCAGCTTTTCATTTCGGCAGAAATTAGTCAGTAAACTTCCCAGGGTAGCATGTACTTTCCACACCCGTGTGCACCACAGCGTGGAAGACAGATGTTGAGTCCAGCAGAGGCTGGTACTGGGAGGAGAAGATGGGAGAAGGTGGGGTGGGCCGTTCTGCCTGTGTCTCTGCTCGGGGCTGCAGCTGCGGCCGCTTTCGTGTAAGGCTGTCCTGTTGCTACAGCACAGAAATCTGCTTAAGGCACGGGTGTGAGAGCAGGGTCTCCTCACCACGCGCCCACGCCAGCCTCAGCAACGGAAAGAGGAAAGCTGTGGGACCGTGTCAGCCACCTCCACTCACTGAGAGCAAAGTGATTGGCTTTAAACATCAAACTTTTACTCTGAACCTGGAACACCTTCGTCTCTGACATTCAGCGTTACTTCACTTACCAGGAAAACCCTGCCTGTTCTAGTAGGAAGAGGCTATCGATCTGTAAGAGATGTTAAAGCATGAAAAACATCCGCAGTAACTTACCAGGGTAGCTAACTTGTATTTAATTAATTACTTCAATAATACTTATTATTCCATAAAGGCTATGATATTGATGTCAGCACAGAAGGGAGGTGGAAAATGTATAGTCATGAAAGGATCTATCAAGAGATCTTTTCTGTTTCAAGTTTTGTTCTCCTCTAAAATTACAGAGGCATGAAAAAATACATGTTAAGCCAGCTTTGGCTCCCTCTGCTGAAACAGAAATTAGCCATTTTGTTTTTGTTTTTTTGTTTTTTGTTTTCTTTGTTTGTTTCTTTTGCTTTTTCGGCGATACCAGATCCTTAACGCACTGAGCAAGGCCAGGGATCGAACCCGCATTCTCGTGGTTACTAGTCGAGTTTGTTTCCACTGAGCCACAATGGGAACTCCCTAAACTATTCTTAAACAACATAAAATTGAGGTTTTCTTTCCAGCCCTTGCTGGGTGCAGGGCACTGTGAGCACAGACCCCCTTCTCGAAAAGTTTGCAGTGTAGTGGGGAGACAGAGGGAGAAACAGGGCGTTGTGGCCGTGTCTGCCATAGAGGCCAGCTGGGATCCACGGGGAGGGTGGATACAGGAAGGGGGCGGGGATCAGGGAAGCCACTGAGGCGGGAATGGGGGAGAAGTGACATCGGGTTAACGGAGGCTCTGCCCTCTGCCTGTACCCCCACGTCAGGCGAGGGCATGCCATCCAGGCTGAGAGATGGGTCTGAAAAGAAGCGATGCAAAGTAAGTTTGGAGGCCAGTGTGTGGGGCAGGGCGAGCATGTCAAAGAGGCAGCCCCTGCCGTGCCATTTGGCCCGAGGCCACGTTGGGCACCGGCTTTAAAAGATTAAGGTTTGGGGAGTTCCCCTCATGGCTCAGTGGTTAACGAATACCAACTAGGAACCATGAGGTTGCGGGTTCGATCCCTGGCCTTGCTCAGTGGGTTAAGGATCCGGCGTTGCCGTGAGCTGTGGTGTGGGTTGCAGACATGGCTCAGATCTCGTGTTGCTCTGGCTGTGGCATCGCCCGGCGGCTACAACTCCGATTAGACCCCTAGCCTGGGAACCTCCATATGTCGTGGATATGGCCCTAGAAAAGACAAAAAAAAAGAAAAGGTTAAGGTTTGATTCATTCATCTCCCGAGATGCATCTTGTCTGACCTGAGTAAGCAAACAGGAATGAAAGCACTGTCAGTCATGCTGAGAATGAGGCAGCAGGTCCCGGGCCCTTGGCTGAGCCCAGTCCCCTCGGAGAGCAGCCAAGGGCTGGGGCTCCGCAGACTAGTGGTGGTGAGGGCAGCGCGGTGGGTGTGGGTGGACACGAGCCCCAGGATCCCCGGGGAAGGAACAAAGCAGGGCAGCATTTCTCTAAAGACCAAAAGGAGGAAGAAGGCTGTGAACTGGGGCCGGTGCCCAAATGCACCCGTGTCTTGAAAGGACACGGAAGCTGGAAGCACTTTCACAGGGAGGTGGGCAGTTGGGAGGTGCCTGGGGAGCCCCAACATTTGCACCATGACCCATTCGGTGCCTTTGAACTTGGGGTCAAGTGCAAGCAATCCATGTGAAAAATAATGAAATAAAATTGATTTAAAAATAGGACGAAACTAACCACATCTACGCTGCGCACATAAAATTTTAAACTCAAAAAGAACGCACACCCTGGGCCTCTGTAAAAGAGCAAAAGGGAGTCAGGACGGAGTGAAAGAACTGGACATCTGAGGGCCCAGATTCCTCAAGAGCCGGCGGAGGTGGGAGCCTGGTCCGGGTCCATGGCCATGGCCAAGGGTGAGAGCACCTTCCCTGCCCCTGAAGACTGGCTATCCCCAGGCTGTCCTGCCAGTCGGGCTGTTGGAAGCAGAGTTGGAATTCAGGGATGGGGGTCAGGTTCGGTGTCAGCTCCGTCGCAGGCTTTCGCTCACAGCTCCAAATGATGACCAAGGGGGCATGCTTCTGAAATCTGGGGCTGATGTTTACCCTGTTTATTTTAATGGTTTCAATGTCTTTTGTATGAAAATACATCCGCAGGAGCAGGAGAATGCTGGTGTGCTCAGGCAGAGAAAACAAGCCAGCGTTCAGAAGCCTCTGCAGAAAATCCATCTGTGTCAAGATCCGTCTCGTAACCTTGAGGGCAATATGAGAATGTGATTATTGGCTCTGAAACGTGTCAGGAGAAAACTGCATTAAAGTATTTTGTGGGTGAAACACTAGATTAGAAAAGAGTTTTGTGCTGTTTTTTTCCAGGATGGTGAAAGCCACAGAGGAGAATCTGAAAAAAAGAGAAACCTGCGTGACCTTTCCCAGGAGGCCTCAGAAGACAGCGACGTGTTTGGTACGTAACAGACAAGTCAGAAGCGTGGTTTCCCACGAGAGTCGTGTGCAAACACACTCCCGTTTGAAGAAAGCCTTGACTCTTTAACCGCGTGAGTGATCTAGGAACCCGTTCTCAGTATAAAATGCAGATGTTCTAGGAACATGAACGTGGGGCTAAGCCCCCTCCGTCAGCCTCTTGAGAACATCTGTCCGTTCTCCCACCACTGACCGCCACAGCCACCCCTGGTATGTCTCCCCATCTTGTTTTTGTTTTCCATGCCTTTTTGTACACAGACACAGGAGATTTCACAGATTTTTCCTGGCTAGCCTCTATTTCTCCGTTCATCTATTTGATCATTTGAATGTGGGCATTAGAGGACCCTGTGGTACCTGTGAAAAATAACCACTGGCGAAGGAACAGTCCCAGAGCCTGGACACCGTGATTATTAGTGACAAGGGGTGACTCAGGAAGTGTTGGGAAATAAGCTCTTTCTGTAAAAGTTTATTTTTTGTTGTCCTGGGGGAGGGGGAGTTGCCTCCCTACTCCGGAGCGAATGGGCCGCTCCCACTGATTCTGCGTTGGCACTGTTGGGTCCCACCTCTGCTCCCTGACAGGGACCCTGGATGACCTTTGATCCTGGGCACATCCCTGGGCGCTCGGGATCTGCCCAGGTGCTCTCTCCATCACATATTACTAGGGTGCAAGGCCTGGAGGCCAGCCCTGAGCACTGGCAAGTTTATCAGAGGAGACGGACCAGTTTTCTGGCTGCTAAGATAAGCTCCGGCCACAGTCAGCCCTGCCCGAGGGTCTGACACTTCAGGAAACAGGCCGCTACAGCACATGCCTGGCCTGGTCTCTTCTTGTTTCCAGAAAGGGTTTCTTTACGCTTCACGTTTCAGGTGGGAAAACCCACCCCAGTGTTTTGCTCCTGATTTACCTGCTCTTTCTGAAAACTCCTTTCCTTTTCTATCCATTCATCCCGCTTGGGCAAGTGCACTCGGTTCCAGGAGTTCTGCTGCCCACTTTATCAGCATCTTCAACTTCCATGAAAGTCTGCATAATCCAAAGGCCCAGAGATGAGACACAGAAGCTCAGCAGATGGAAGTCAGATGGGGGAGGTGGGAAAGGAACTCGCTGCCCGTTCCCTCTTTCTAGCTGCTTCCCGTGGATTTCCATAGGGATTTTCTTGGGGCCGGAACACAGCCTGGGTAGTGGGCTTCCCACGACTTAGGGGCAGAGGAAGGAGTAGAGAGCAGAGTCCTGGCTCAGAGAACGTGTGTGGTCTTCAGAATGTAGAGGGAAGCCCAGTCTCGGAATTTGAATGGAATGTCTGAGTGTCTGACTTTAAGATTAAATCTGCCCCAGAGTTCCCACTGTGGCTCAGCAGGTTAAGAACACGACTATCCATGCAGACACAGGTTTGACCCCTGGCCTCGCTCAGTGGGTTAAAGGATCCAGTGCTGCCATGAGCTTCGGTGTAGGATCTGGCATTGCTGTGGGTGTGGTGCAGGCTGGCCGCTGCGGCTCTGATTCAGTTCCTAGCCTGGGAACCTCCATATGTCGCAGGTGCATCCATAAAAAAATTTAAAAAAAAAAAAGAAAGATTAAATCTGTCTCTAAACTTCTAAAATAAAGGTGTCTGTAGTCCCATATTCCAAGTACGTTTGTATATAAACATTTAAAAGGAAATGACGAAATAGAAATGTCCACTTTTAGGTTCTCTATATGAATGGGAGTACGTTTTAGAATTTTTTTGGACTGAACTTACTTGTCTTTAAAGCAAGCATCATCTTTATGATTATTCATCAGGTTAACTGCTTTTAGGATTATTCATAACAATGTCAGTCATTCTTTCACCATCAGATACACACACACACTATATATATGTGTGTGTGTGTACGTATATGTATATGTGTGTGTGTGTATATAAAACACATATAACATGGAAAAGATCTATTATAAGCTTTTCCCTTAAATTATCAACATGGTGTAATTCCTGAAGTACTTTCAAAGGCAGCCCTCTTTAACCTTCTCAATCATATATTCAGTTTGGAGAATTTTTTTTGTTAGCTAGAGTTGAATTCAAAAATCAACGGGAATGCAAAATTTCAATCATGTCACAGAGTTAGATTTGTCTTTTATTGGGAAGAATAATGCCACGAGCCGGCTTCTGCCTGTCGAGCCTTTGTGGCTTCACAGGGCCTTCACCACCACTAAGAGAGGCTCAGGTTCCTGCTGAGTGAAGGTACCTCTCACGTGCCAAGCTCTTCAGCCCATCAGCTCATCAGCGTGATTAGGGGACAGCTCCCTAGTCTCCACCTTCAGGGCATGTCCAGCTGACACTGCTGAGTCACCGCACAGGGGAAGTGTGACCATGAGTGAGGGTGACCAGGACGTCTGCTGGATGCCACTGATGTGTGCTCTGCAGTCCTGACTCATACCCACACAGGGCCACGAGCCGTCAGGCGTCTGCCTTTGAACTTAATAACTTCGCATTCCTCATGCTTTCCTGGAGGAGAAAGGAAGTGAACATAATCTTGACTGTCAATCTAGACGGTGTAATCTTGCAGGAAATATATGAAAATTCTTTTAAAATTCTCAAGTGTTGCAGGAATGTCACTCTAAGTAAAATCAGCAGCTCCCTCCCTCTTTACAAAAGAGTCTTTTCCGGAGTTCGTGGCGCAGCTGAAACAATCCAACTAGGAACCATGGGGTTGTGGGTTCGATCCCTGTCCTTTCTCAGTGGGTTAAGGATTTGGCATTGCTGTGAGCTATGGTGTAGGTCGCAGACACAGCTCGGATCTGGCGTCGCTGTGGCTGTGGTGTAGACCAGTGGCTATAGCTCTGATTCGACCCCTAGCCTGGGAACCTCCATATGCCACCGGTATGGCCCTAAAAAGCCCCCACCCCAAAAGGATAGTCTTTTCCTGGCTGGACAGAAATTTCTCAAGAAGAAACCACGCTTTTGTGATATTTGGAGTCATCAGCTTCCATTTAATGACGCTCCTTGTGTCATTTTGTCCCCGTGTTGGAAGAATCGGGCAGTGTGAGGGGTGTGGGCCATCAGCCCTTCCCTGACCCGTGTCTGCAGGACACATGGACCCAGGGTCTTGGTGGTGGTCGAAGGGCTGTTTTGTGAGAGTCCTGCTGGGGGTCCCGAGTGGGGACTGAACCGGAGCGTTTGGGGAGTTCCTGGCCGCCCTGACATCAGCGCAGATGCCCGAGTCGCTGGCTCACTCACTGCCTGCCCGAAACCCCGAGTTGCACAACTCAAACCAGGGGAGCCTCCCTGCGTCTGGTGGAGGCCAGAGGCAAGTCACTTAGCAACACACTCAGGAGTTTTATTTACTTTTTCATTTCGTGGGAAGTTTTCACAGAAGGAGGATTCGTTAGGGCACGCCTGTAAATCTCTTTCCCTCATTTCTTTTCTGGCCGCCGGCGATCACGCTCAGGACTGGTTGCCTGGTTACCCAAAGGGGAGGAAAACATTTTAGGCCTCGGGCTTTGGGGAACCAGGGTGTTTGGCAACTGGATAGTTACTGAGCTTCTTTTGGACTTCACACCCACACCCACGGCACCGGCTAGCCTTGGCCTTGGAAATCCAGGCAGGACGGAGGGCGAAGTTCAGCCCCAACCCCTCTCCCTGCAGAGCTGGTCACAGGGCGGAAACAAGGGCGGGTAATCCAGCTGAAGTGAGAGGAAGCCTTAGGTCTTCCTAATTATTAGGTCTTCCTAATTAGACAAAGGAGGGAATCTCCAAAAGAGGGCACCCCCGCTCCTTCCAGAGCGGCTGTGGTTCCTTCCAGACGTGACCCACATCTCAAAAGTCAAGGCAGAGAGGCGAGTGCCTGTCACCTTGGATGAACACTGGTGCAGCTCCATGGGGAACGTGACCTTGATGCTTCACGTCGGAGCACTTTCCACACCTAAACCACTCATGCATTTCAGGGAAGGGCAAAATCCTGCGGAAAATCACTGTGCATTGCTCAAACAGTGGAGCTAGAATTGTCCACAGTCCATGTTAAAGGGGAAAGTATTCATATTAGAAACATTTGAGTATACATATAATACAAGTATATAAAGTATAATATAGTAATATATGTTAGATATGTAATGCATATTATATATATTTGAGTGGATAGAAATATATGTACGTGTGCATGTGTGTCTTGCTCATAAGGCTTGAGTTAGCTTACAATAAGACACACAATGGAAACGATAAAATATCAAACAACATCAAGTGCACCTGAGGTAAAGTAAGGCTGCACGTACACCTGTCAACACTTCCACAGTGGCTGTGGGTGAACTTGACCTTTAACTGGAGCCTCCCAGCAGCCTGGTGGAAAGTGACCTCTCTTCAGCTTCCCCTTTTACGTGGGGCGGGGGGCGCAGCACAGCCACTCCCTCCACGTTCAGCTGTGTGGCTTGGGGACGTGCTCGCTCATCTTTCTGTGATGTGGTTTGCTCACAAGCACGTGGGGCTGATGGCAAGACTTGCCCGTGAGTAACAAACGAGCTGATGCATGTGGACTCGCAGGGCCCTGCCATCGGCCGCGGTGAGTGTTGGCTGTCGCCGTCAGACACCACCTGTGTGTGCTCCTCCAGGGAAGCAAAGCCTCGGTTGATGAACTGTAAGAATTTTTCCCTGTTCCAGTTTTTAATCACAGATGATCACATGATGATCAGTGACCTCAGGAACTTTTTTTTTTTTTTTAGCAAATTAATGGTTTATTCTCTGTGCAAATTGTGATAAGCTGGACAATAAACTTCCTTACAACTCGGCCCATTCAAGGCCCGCATCCCCACCTGTGACCTAGTGTACCATTCCCACCACAGCCAAGGCAGCACGGTGTCCTGTGGCTCCAGGGACAGGGCAGGCTCCCTTCGTGGTGGGAGGGTGTCTGAGAATGTGTGCAGCCTCAGATAATGCGGCCAAGTCAGAAGAGACTCTCTGCCAGGACAGATATTTTCCCTGAGAATTTTTACGTTAGCCTTTAAAAAAAAGAAAAAGTTGAATTTTTTTGTTTCCAAGGAACGTCCTTGAGGAAGTCTCTTTGAGATGCTATTTCACGTAGTATTTTATTTAAAACATTCTGATGACTGTATTGAATTACAAAGCCAGTAGCCATCATTGCTGATGTAAAATTCTGTTTCCACTCGGTAAGGACCACAGGCAACTTCAACTTTCCCTGAGGATCCCTCTTTAACTGTCCCTCCCAAATATAATCAGTGTCCTTCAAAAATGATTGTTGCACAATTTTTCCTCAGAATATTTGATGGTTGCCTTAATTAACTGCTAATTATGACTCAGTTGCTGCCTGAGGCCTGTTATTCACATCTAGACAAGTGAAACAGTCAATATTGTGTGAGTGGGTTGGAGAAAAAAGTTGTAGAATCAAAACCACAAGTCGGGGAGTTCCCGTTGTGACTCAGTGACAGTGAACCCTACTAGGATCCATGAGGACGCAGGTTCAATCCCTGGCCTCGCTCAGTGGATTAAGGACTCGGCGTTGCCGGGAGCTGTGGTGTAGGTCACTGATACAGCTCAGACCTCACATTGCTGTGGCTGTGGTGTAGGCTGGCAGCTACAGCTCTGATTTGACCCCTAGCCCAGGAATCTCCATATGGTACAGGTGCAGCCCTAAAAAGACACACACACAAAAAAAAAAAAAAAAAAAAAAACAAGTCGAGAGCTTTAAGGAATATTAGAAATCGTCTCGTCCTCCCCCTCATTATGTAGAAGGTCTGACTGCCAGAACAGTTAAGACCGAGGCCGTGGACACAAAGGCAAGATTGCAGCCTGGGACCCCTGGCCCTGCTCTGAGACGCCCCCAAGAGAACAGTGGCTTGTCCTGGGTGGTCTTTGGAGAACAGAAGCAGCTCTCATTTGATAGAGATATCAAAACAGTAAAACATCGTAACATATCATTACTTCTCCGTGTATTGGAGTGAATGTTAGCAAGATTTTGTGTCTTTTTATATGTATGTATGTATGTGCCTGTTTGCACGGCCCGGTGGTAGTTCCCAGGCCGTCCTCCGGGGGCTCACTCTTCCCACTCTCCTTTGGGTTTCTCAGAGGTGCTCAGAGGATGAGGGAGGCGTGTTTAGTGTCAGTGGAATGTCGGTTCTGTTCCAAAGCCTCTACCAGGAGTTGCTGGACAGTTGTCTTGGCATCTAGATTATTCTGTTTCTTGAGTGAGGCCACATCATCTAGTAGCTGGGTGTGTGGACCAAGACTTATGGGCCAGCTACTCAGCCTTTCCCTGCTTCCTGTCTCCCCATGTGGGTGGGACTGGGGGTCTTGTACCGCTGAGCCCTGCGCTGTCCTCAGGAATATGCTGAGTTAGACGAGGGCAGAGGCCAGAGGCAGTGCTGCTGAGCAGAGGCAGGGGGCGCTCTCTGCCCCCTTCAGGGCGGCGGGAGGTGGGGGGCTACCCAAGATGCTGCCTCCCCAACCCCCCACAGTCCGGCCCCTCAAATGAAGCCCATTGTGACCTTTAATTGTCTGCATATATAAATGGCATTTGATTACATGTGCGGTATTTAAATTAAGTGTGCGAGTGTGCACACGTGTGTTTGGCGCATGTGTGTTGGTTTTGCTCCTTTTCTGGATTTTCTGCTCTGAGGCTCATTTTCTTAAAGACGAACTCTATCATCACAGGAAAACAGCGGGAGAGCAGGGAGTACCTAGTGGTAACTTGCCAAGGTCTCCAGGTACCTGAGCACAAACTCTCTCCCTTGAGGACATGGTGGGGCATGTGGCCAGCGTGTTTCCCTGCCGGAAGGGCAGGTCACCACCACCCAGCACCTGACAAAGCTCTTCTTCCTCACTCAGCCGGCACTGACCCAGCACCCATCACGTCATGTGGGCCCAGCCATCATCAAGGTTCACCCGGCTTCCTTCAGGAGCCCCTGCTTCCATCCCCACCCTCTCTGTTCTCAACGCCCTTCTCAGAGCCCTCCCAGCCCCCCCGCCCCCGCGGGCCAGCGCCTCTCTGATGCGCGCTCCGCGAATCCTCCCCACCTGCTCACTGTCCCTGGAGCACAGGTCTTGGGCATGCTGTGCGCTCCCAGGATGCTCCTCCCCAGACACCTGCACCCAGGTGACCTTGGAAGAGAGCCACCTTAGGACATGTGGGCTGTGCCATCCTCTCAGACAAACTCCCAGTTCTCAGAGCTCCTTGTCATAACTCTACCCATGTCACAGGCCATCCGGGGCGGGGGGAGGCTCCCTGTCAGCGGTGACTCAGAGGCCCGGGCTGCTGCCATTTGGGGGCGGAGAGCCGGGGGTGCATCTCCCACGGGGGATGGCGTTCCTCACTTCCACTGAGGTTCCACCAGCCGGAAGTAGCCCCGGGACCATGTCACATGACCCGGTCTGGCTCTGAGGGGCCGAGCAGAGGCGGGGTGAGCGCCACCACCTGCTGTGGCTCTCGGCTCACTTGCATCTTGGGTGCTGTCTGACACCCCTCACCCCCCACCCATGGAGGGCGAGCTCCAGGAGGTGAGCAGGGATCCCTGCCTGCTGCTCACTGGGGACCTGAGGCTTCCTCGTGGGGACCAGTCAACATCTGCCGACGACAGAGTGGTCGGGGGGAATCCCACCTCGCTGCAGCCCTGCCCCTTCTCTCGCTAAGGCACCTTCGCAGGCTGCTGATTTCCACCAAAAATGCCCCCCAGATGGAGTGTGCTGAGTCCTGAGGCTCTTTACTCCAGCCTCTGCTCTGGACTGCTGAGCAAGGCATGAACCGAGGTGGGCCTGTGCGGGCCGAAGAGCCTGGGGGCTGGGGAGCTGCCCTGTGTTTCCTGGGGTAACTGAACACATCCCAGGGGACTTGCAAGTTCCAAGACTGGGATGAGGGCTGTGGTCCAGCGAGGCTCAGCCCAGGAGGGAGTGATGCTCGCCGTGCTCAGCGGGCTGGCGGGGACGTCCGGCAGGGCCGGCACTGGGAATCGGGACCCCAGAGGCCTGTAGTGGCCACCTGGGTGCTTCCCCCCATGGGTCCTGGCCTTCAAAATAGAATGGGCTGCTGAGAGTCACTTGAGGCCAACAGAGTCACAATAGGACAACGAAACAATTTCCAGAACAAAAGGGGAACACAGGCCGTACAAGGGCACAAAGAGCAGCTGTGATGGGCTTGGCCGGTGGATGGCCCCACGTCCCAGCTGAGACCCGGGGACCCAGACCCCCCTTTCCTACCGCGTGGACCTTCCCCTTACCCCCTGCTGTGTTGTTGATAAACCAGCCTTGGGGGTCTTGGCCCCCGACCAGGAAGCACCCATACTTGGTTTCCATCAGGAAAGTTACCAGCTCCAGTTTCCGCCTCATGCCATCCTGAACTTGTAACGTGACCTTGGGAGCTGTGGTATGTGGCCAGGTCACTGCCTCCTCCAATGCCCTGGCCAGTGGTCTCCAGTTCCCCCAGTAAACCCGAGGACCATCCCCATGGAGGAGATAGGGCTAGTGGGCCTCTCCTGGCCCCCGCCTCTTGGCACCGAAAGGATTAAGTGAAAATTGGGCCCTTGGTTCAGTCCAGGCTCCACGCCCCATTTCACTAACCCAGGGGTCTGACTCAGCCCCACAGCCGATCCTGCAGGTGACCTCACGGTCCCTGAGCTGTGGTGACAGTGCCAGGTGGGGTTTTAAATGGGCTCTGGGTGTGACGCGTTGCTGGCAGGTGTAATTTTTGTCATTAGAGAGGAAAAAGGCAGTGAGAGGTGTTCACCTCATCCGCCTGCATGTGAACACTAAGTAAACTGGTGTAATTTAGGTGCGTGAAAATTGGAATGTTTTCTTACTAGACTTTTTGCATCCAGGCCATTTTTATTTCAGGGCTACAATATGATCGTTTTCCAAATGATACAAAATTTACTCAGGAAGGCTCCCCTCTACGTTCATTCCTGTATGACAGCAGGGACCCCACCTTGATGGCTGAACTTTATATGCCATCCTAATTAATTTGAAAATTACATCTAGCTAACATATTGTATTTGTTTCTTTTAAAAAAAAATCACATCTTAATGTTTCTTCTCTTTTTCTGGAATCTTTTTAAGAACCAAAGAAGCTATAGACCCATAATGGGAAGGTGACACTGTGTGAACATATGATTTGTCCCAGCGGGGGGCAGGGCGCCCAGCAACCTCCCTCCAGGTGGTAACTCAACGTGGCCGCTGCCCCGATGCTTTATGGTCTCTAGCGGGGTCCTAGCAAGTGGCCCATCCGTCCTTCTGAACGCAAATGCAGCTCGGTCCACAGAGAAGTGGAATCTGACTCACACACTCACCCTCGTTCACATAAACGCACTCGGTGTCTCACACACACAGTCACACACACAAAGGACAGGACAGAAGGAGGGGGGGTAGTACCACCTCCGAGTCGGCTGCGGGTCCCTGCCTGTCTGCAAGCTCAGGGTGGGAACCCGGGACCACTCGTCTTCATCTGCCTGGGAAGAAGGTCCACGGCAGCTCTGCCTGGGAAGAAGGTCCACGGCAGCTGTGCCCGGGGAGTGTCCTTGGCAGCAGCTTCCTGATGGTTTCCTTGCCGGGAGCTGTTTGCAGGAAGCTGAGACGAAAGGGCTGTGCACTTTCAGGAAATGAGGAGGAGAGCCGTCTTCCAAAACTGGGCTTTGGGGAGCCTGTAAGAGGGACCCGGAGGCTCTTCTCTGGAATGGGGGTCTTGAGGACCCCGCCAGGACTCCTCTCTTGGCCGCGGTTCCCATCCTGGCTCCTCTAGTCCAGGGGGTCTGCTTTTTTTTGGGGGGGATGCTGTTCAGTCCTTAGCAGCATTCTCACTCACCTTCACTGACATTGAATTAAAGACAAAAACACCTGAAATCGTGAGGGGCGGGAAGTCGGGCTCAGGCAGCCAGAGAACAAAACGAGAACTTTTCCCACCCAGGAGGGAGTGGGGGGCGTAGGTCTGACTCTGACCTTGATATCAAAGGCAGCGGCGCTCGGGCCCTCTGCGGTGAAGGGTGTGACCTGACCCCAGAGGCTCTTTGCCAAGTCCCATAAGCTTACAAGCTTGCTCTTTAAAGGTTTAGACACCTGGCACTTTGACTCAGAGCTGGCCCTTGAAATGCTGTGTAAAACTGGTATAAATTCTTCGCGGGTGGGAATTTCTAAGCCATTCAAGTAGGAGCTTTAGTTCCAGAGGAGCTGGGATCTGGGCCCAAGAAGGCTGCTTGTGAGCAGACACTAAAACCGCAGCAGCTGCTGGGCTCCAGCAAAGCTCAGAGAGGGGGCCATCTGGAGGTTGACATTTAATGTAAAAGAGAACGTAATTTTTGTGTTTCAGACCCTAGTATCTTCAAAATCATTTTAAAAAATAGCTACGCTTTTCAAGTCTGTTTAATTTTTGCAAATGCTTCTCTGTGCGGCGCAATCCTTGAGGCGGGATCATGTTCTCTGCTGGATCCATCTCTGTGAGTCAGGAACTCACAGGTGTGGAAACGTCTCCTGGGAACGATGGTTACTTTAGGACGTGTAACTTCTTTATTTTTTCTTCTTATTTTTGTCTTTTTAAGGCCACACCCACGGCGTATGGAGGTTCCCAGGCTAGGGGTCAAATCAAATCGGAGACACAGCCGCCGGCCTTCACCACAGCCACAGCAACGCGGGATCTGGGCCACAACTGTGACCTACACCACAGCTCACGGCAACGCCGGATCCTTGACCCACTGAGCGAGGCCAGGGATCGAACCCGCAACCTCATGGATACTAGTCAGATTCGTTTCCACTGCACCATGATGGGAACTCCTAGGACATGCAACTTTTGGAACTCAGGGAGGAGCAGGAAGACAGGGACATGCTTGCTCAGTGAAAACCTGTTGTTGTTGCTGTTGTTCCACTAAGAATATCAACAATGACAAACTCTTTACTTAGCAAAAAAATAAAACAGCCCTTGTTTCCATGGCTACACAGATGAGCTCCTTTGGTCACTAGGTAACCAGCAACTGTACCTCTCTTAAGTCCCAGGCCCCGTTTGAGCTGCCTCAGGTGGCTTTTCCTGTAAACTTGTAGGAACTTCAAGAGACAGAAAACGAAGCCATTGCTTAGGGTTTGAACAGAGACCAGACTACCACACTCTCACCACGGTCTCCAGCTTCGTAACACATAGTACAGGGGTTGCTTTATTATTCTGAAATAAAGATTCCTCATTCTGCATTTTTTTGGCCTCACCCACAGCCTGTAGAAGTTCCCAGGCCAGGGATCGAATACAAGCCACAGCTTCGACCTGCGTCACAGCTGCGGCAATGCCAGACCCTTAAAGAACTGTGCCGCAGTGGTAACTCTGGGCAGATGTTTATTGAGCCATTTCTATGCGCCAGGAGTGGTCTCAGCACATGGCAGCAGCAGCAAACAAAACAGAAAACCTGCCCTCGTGGACAGGGCTTTTGACCCGGCTTCAAATCTTGACTCTACTGCTTAATGTATGTGTGCGTTTTGCTTTGCTCCCTTGAGCCTCAGTTTTTACAGCTGTAAAATGGGGATCATGATGTCTATAATTCAGTGATAGGGGAGATAGGGTCAGATAGGAGTAAGAGACCTCACGCAAGAGCGTGTAAGGATAAAAGTCCCTTTCCCCCTTTCCTTCGCCTTCCACTCAGCGTGGGTCCTGGTATTGCACCCCCACTTGCTTAACGGTGAACCGGATGGATTCCCAGGACACTGTTGCTGTCTTTTCTTTGCCATTGTATCCTCCCGGACTCTGTGGAGATGGGAAGCACAAAGGACTCTTCCAGGTGAAGGATGCTGTGAAGTGGTGGGGGTAGCCTAGGGTGTGGCTTCCATCAGCATCTTATCCAGGGAGCCAGTCCCCCGGGGGGTTTACATGAATAAAAGAAGCATTCATGCGAGGGCAGAATCAGAGGAGAAGAGAAGGTCTTTAATTCTGAACTGGACGGCTGGCATATTTCTTACCGACATTTCCTCGTGATCGCATTGTAGGAAATTAATGTTTAGACTTCTGGCTTTTCAGCTAATTGTTTTCATTAGCACTGTAATTGCGATTTTTGCACAGAATTTTCCTCTAAGGAGTGACAGCTCTAATTCCTTTACAGCGCTGATACGTGCATCGTTCGTGGTGATCCTCTGATAGGTACCTGACCACCAGTTAAGTCTGTGGCATTGGGGGTTAAACGCATCTTTGCTTCTCCCACCTGCCTTTGAAATGGGGTCCTATATATCCCCATCTTCTGACTTCTGCTTGGTTGAAAACTTCCACTGGAGCAACCAAACAGTAAAGTGAAGGTTTCCTTGATTACAGCTTTATTGACATATGATTTACACACTATACAGTCCACTGGTCCACCGGTCCTACGTGTACAGATTGATGGCTTTTAGTATTTTCAGAGTTGTGAGGCCCTTGCTGTAGTCTAATTTTAGAACATTTTTTTCACCCCAACAAGAAAACTTATCCCATTGTTAGTCCTGCTCTGCCTGCCCCAAGCCCACCCACCTCCAGCCCCCGCCAGCCGCCAACGTACGTTCTGGTTTGACTTGCTGGCTCCACAGTCACATGTGGCCCTGGGTGGCTAGCTTCTCTGACTGAGCACAATGCTTTCGGTCCACCCGTGTTGTAGTGTGTCAGCACTTCATTCCTTCACGCGGAAGGCCCGCGTCTTCTTTGTCCACCCATCGGTTGCTGGACGTGTGCATTGCTTTCACACCCTGGCCACTGTGAGTGGCACTGCCAGGAGCCAGGGGGTCAGGGCTTCTTTGGACAAACGCCGGCCAGAGTGGTGTTATTTTGCCTGTTTTATTGAGCTCCAGCGAGCAAAGCTGTTCGTTTAGACTTTCATTTTCTGTCTGTTCTTTGCATGAGGGTGTTAAACACCATCCCCCAGAGAGGGGACCCACTGTAGTGCCTGATTCACGAGGTCTGTGACGTGGTCAGGTGTGCGGGTGGCTGGGTTATGGGAGACCCTTGGTATTTCATTGCATTGGAGATTTCTTTTCCTGCCTCCCCAAACTGTCACAGTCATGGGTTATCATCACTCGAACCCAAGTCCAATTTAATTTCCTCAAGCCCACACTCACCTATGCTAAATCAACCCTCTCTTCATCTTCCAGAAGCTGCCTCTCTCCTAAACTGCTAAGGAGAGGCCCCCCGTCTGGAAAGGAATAAGACTGATGTCACTGAAAGTCTTGGGGGACAGTGGTCTGCAGTCCCCAGCCTCCCCGGGCGCGTGTGGAGGGTCTGCCCCAGCCCCACAGCCGCTCTGCCCAGACTCCTTACACAGAGAATGGCTGGGTTTTAGGGAGGACGCAGAGGCAAGGGTTTGACAGGGTGACCGGCCCTCCAGGCCAACCTCACGCTCCCCTGACCTTCCTCCTGAGTCGTCTGCGCACCAGGATGCACTTAAATTCGGGGAGGAAGGGGGCCGGTGAGCTAAAGTGCTCTAAGAGAATTACCTCTTTTGCTTGTGCAGCACAGTTCCATTTCTATGAATGTCCCCAGAAAGCTGTAAGGCCAGCCTCCCTAACAAACATCTCCCACGTCCTTAAGACACGAAGGAACCTGGGTTTTCATGTTACCACTTACAGAAGGTGATAGTTAACAGACTCGCACACGCACATTATTATGTATAGTTAACCTGCAATGTGGTCCAGCAGTTTGCACACGTAGATCATTAAGTATCCTGTACCTTCAGTTAGTAGTTTGCATCCATGAAACCCTCTGCCCCCTGCATCTCCCTAACACAAATGTCAGGCCACTCACAGGCTGGCCACTGACCCACACTACAAGTTCACGGCTGAATTTTTCAAACAGTGCTTACTGCCCTGTACACCTTAGTGACTTAGAGAGGTCCCTTTCATTTCTTCCCACTGGGGGCAGGGGCAGTCCTCCTTTTTCCTTTGTGTTGCCTACTTGCTATTATTCAAGCAATTTCACCATTAACTAGCGCTTTTTTTCTAATAGAAAGAAAAAGAGATTAAACTCGTAATGGTAATTTTTAAACTTTGAAATTGGCTTTGCTGCAGAAGGCAGAATGTACTGAACAGTGCGGGATTTGGGGATGGTTTATCCCAACGATCCCAGCCACTGCAGCTGACATCCTAATCTGGTCTCCGGAATTAACTCTGGAGGTCGACTCTGGTGACGCAGGTGCTTTCCTTAGGACACCTGTCATTGAAATGTCCCTGCCAGTGGCTGTTCTCAAGCAAAGCTGCCGATTCTCTTTGGTCAGATACCGTTGAAACTGATCAATGAATTCAGTAATCAGGGTTGCATTGTCAGTGTCTGTAATATTTACGTGGAGATTAGAGGGGCCAGGGCAGTGCCTTCTGCCTATTTGCTGCTCTCAAAGGCCGCTTTGTTACCCACTGTCATCAGTTTTATCCAGCCAATGCAGTGTTCCTGATGGGAGCATTAAGGGGAAAGAATCAGATTAACTCCAGACACAGGACCCAATTACTTAGAAATCTCGATCGTGATAGATCAAGATCATATTTATCCATTTCTCAGCATATCTGGAAGTATCCTGTTAAAAAGGGCAGTCTTTGACCATGGACGCGTATGGGCACAGTTTTACACACACACACACACACACACACACACACACACACACACACACACACACGCACGCACTGACAATAACAACAGTAACCCGGAACCCTGCCACCATCCTTAACCACTGTTGTTAAGGCAACAGAATTTCCTCTTCCTAGAAGTAAAAAAAGAAAATCACAACTTTTTTCTTAAAAACAAATGTTTCCCTTCTAAGTTAGATTGAACTTGATTTTAGGGTTTCAGATCTGATTTTGTCTATTCACACAGCAGATAGTCCCTGGGTGCTCTCAGGTGTAAATAACAAGGACCTGGGGTGCTGCAGGCCGGTGGGGAGATGGGTACAGCCCAGGATGGTCCTGAGCTCCACGCCAGCCCTGGCGTGCAGACCAGCCTGACTGTGGCCAGGTGTCCCTGCAGGGCAGTGGGGCCAGTAGGCAGTGCCCTGGGCGGGGGCCAGTGGGGTGGGGGCTGCGCTGCTGGGTTGCGGGGGCACAGGGTGGACCTGCCTGTTGGGGAGCCGTGGAGAGAGGAGTTTGAAGGCGATTTCAGTTTGGTCCCTGGGCCGTCAGCAGTGGGCGTGGGCAAGCGCCCAGGGTCCTGGGCGTGGCTGACCGTGACTCGCCCTGGAGGAGCTGAGAGTCCTGGAGGAGCTGCACGTCCCAGGCACGGAGGTGCTGTGATTGCCGTCAGCCTCGGCTCCTGCACCTGCCTTTTACGGCCCTCTGGCCACGGCCCAGCCCACGTGCTGTTAGGCTGCCCGGGACCACCACCCAGGACCTTCCCTCCCTCCCTGCAGCCTCCAGCCACCCTCGTGCCTGGACATCGGCCCAGCTCAGCAAGGCGCTGGTCCTGCAGCCTCGGCAGGGCCCTGGGTGGGCAGCGGGGCCTGAGGTGATCACAGGCAGGTAGACAAGGTGCAGACCCTGAAACCCTTCAGTCACCTTGACTTGAGACTGGCTGGCAGAGCCAGCGAGGTCAGCATTTAAAGATCGGCCTGGGGAGTTCCCGTTGTTGCGCAGCGGAAACGAATCTGACTAGGAACCATGAGGTTCCAGATTCGAACCCTGACCTTGCTCCATGGGTTAAGGATCCAGCATTGCCATGAGCTGTGGTGTAGGTTGCAGACGCGGCTTGGATCTGGCATTGCTGTGGCTCTGGCGTGGGCCGGCAGCTGTAGCTCCGATTAGACTCTTAGCCTGGAAACCTACACATATTGCGGTGTGGCCCTAAAAAAAGCAAATAAATAAATAAAGTTCAGTCCGGGCTGCCAGCGTCCAGGGAGTGGACCCACTGCCTGAAGGGTGTGGGATCTGCATGGCTGCAGGGGCAGAGGTCAAAAGCAGCAGTCAGATTCAGAAGCAGGGACACACCTGTTGTGAGCAGGCTGCTAGGTCCAGAGCAGGTGTCGGGGTTGAGAAAGGTCAAGTGTGGTTGCTGGGACGGGAGGGAGCTGGGAGACCCTGGGAGCTGGGCTGGCTGACATGTGAGATCCTCGCCCCCGATGTTTGGGTGTAAGGGCGGCCCCCGTAAATCAGGGGCTTAGACAGACGTGGACACATCAGCCTCCGTGGGGTCTCCATCCCTTCACTCCACTCCGAATCCTCTAAGGAAGTATTCGGATAAATAGTAGCCCTCTTTTTTACACCTATAAATGTAATAAAATTCATTAAGTAATTAAAAAAAAAATAATAGCCCTCACATCTCGGCGCAAGCCGTGCCCATGCATTGCAGAGTAGCCGTAGGGATTGAAAGCTTTGTTACCAGAGTTCCTATTGTGGTTCAGTGGTAACAAACTGGACTAGAATCCATGAAGATGCAGGTTCTATCCCTGGCCTCGCTCAGTGGGTTGAAGATCCGGCATTGCTGTGAGCTGTGGTGTAGGTCGCAGATGCAGCTTGGATTTGGTGTATACCGGCAGCTACAGCACTGATTTGACCCCTAGCCTGGAAACTTCCATATGCTGCAGGTGCAGCCCTAAAAAAAAAAAAAAAGCTTTGTCCCCAATCACCACTTGCTAAGGATGACACATCATGCACCGCATTTGGACATCTGTAGAGACTCAGGCCAGAAGGGCCTTTAGAACCGTTGCAGCCCTGCTGTAAGCGATGCTGCCTGGGATGGTTACATTCCCAGGTCTGGGCCGGGCTGAGACCACCTCCAGTGGGGTGAGCGGGTTGCTCCAGCACCTGGCAGGTTCCATCGTGCTCCTCAGATTCTTCAGGAAGCACAACCCCTCGGAATAGCCCAGGACTTGTAGAAAACAGTGCCAAATGGTCTCTCTGATAGAAATTTAAACTGTTATAGTGAGATTCAAGATCAGATTTTCTTCAAGTTTGAAGAACTCTGTAATACACATCCGTACACGTGTGTGCCTCTGTTTTTGTGATATGGAAATGCTGACTTTCTACATACGATCGTTTCCTTAAGAAATTATCAATTTATTCAAAGTTCATGCAATAAACATAAAAGCGGATTGTTATAAGCACCCACTGTGATTCAGTTAGAAATTTTATAAATCGGTCTTTTAACATATCTACCTCCACTGCATGAGTAAATAAGGAATATTTTCCATTTCTTCAGTCAGAAACCTTATAAAAGGCAATGGTGTCTGGTTATATGATTATGATAAATTGTCCCAAAACAATTTCTGGAAAAGAAAATAAACCAAAAAAAACCATTAAAATATTAGCATGCACTTTACTGAAACAGTATATATCTTGGAAGAGTAAAAGCAGCAGATAAAGAGAATTTACTTGACACCGTTTTGATAACTGGTATCTCGGAATGTTTCCTGTATTTCCATTTATCTAATTGTTATGTTGCCTTTTCTTAATCTGAAAAATCATATTTTATGGCCTTTTTTTTTTTTAAGTATTTCACCGAATATTTCTTCACTTGCAGAGATTTCAAGTTATTTTTACCCGTAAAAAGGAGCGGTGGCTAACCCCGGCTGGTACGGTTACTGGCACTGCGCAGGCACTTTCTCGGGGCTGGGAGGCCGCTTGTGTGAAAAGCAGACATTGTGTGAAGAGTCCTGTCCTGCCGCTAGACATTTGACACCATTGTTCCTGCGGCTTCCAGGGACAGAGAGTGCTGTGGGACAGATCTGCCACTGTGCCCAAGAAGGGTCTGAAAATAACACCCTCGTTTACTAAAAGGCCCCACAGCAAACGGATCGATCATTTGTTACACTGTGAGCTGTGGACTCTGCCAGTCCCGCAAAAACGGTATCAGAGGTGACCGTTTCAGGTTTTTCCAGGTAAACGGTAAAAGCGTTCTCGTTCTCCGAATACTCATAAGATGGTGTAAATGTTTTTAGCAGGGTGTTAGTTAAACAGGAGGTTCTGTCTCAGCTTAGAGGAGAGACGCCAGTCAAAGCTGGGTGGTCCTGGATCCTTTTCGCTGATGACAGAAAATACTCAAGCAAAGCAACCAATGTCAAACGGCAGAACTTCTCCATGGACTGAGGTTTCTAGGACATGTGCCTTTGGCTGAAAGGATAAGAAAACACATCACTTTCTGCACATGTACCTCTCTTCCTCTCTTTAATTCCTAACAATTGCAGGTAAGTATTGGCTATTCATATTCAAAAGAAATTCCAGAAACATCATAGAAAATGACAGTCCTGTCCATTTGGTTGTGAACTAGCAGCATTTCTGTGTCTTCGCAGTGGATAGCTCCAGGCTGACTTGGTTGTTGCAAGTGCCATGATTACTAGAAATTTCACATTATTGACTGGTTACGAATAAATGACCAGTACATAACGCGGGGTCTGTTGCACTAATGTTTGACTTTCTGCAAGTCTTTCATTGGCAGTTCTTCCAAAAGAAACAGTCTTGGAACACCTGATTATTTAGCAAGCAAACCTCAGAATTGAAAGGGAAGTAGAAAGAAAGATAATCTGAGAAAATTCTAATGTTTAATCCCATATAATGTTCAGGACGATTGTGAAGGGTGGGATGGTTGCATATCCATTTAGGCAACTGTTTTTTATCACTTATTTATAGGCGATTTTGCGTAAACAAACTCCTCAGAGATCAGAGCTCTGCCCTGTTCTAAGAGTGAAAGTCAAGTGCAAGAGCAGTTTGTACAAGTGCAAACAAAAGATCATGAGTGACAGGTGTTTTCAGACTTCAGAAGTCCTGTGTATGGAAGTGTGTGTAAGGCCTTTATTTGGTGGCTGTGAAGGTGCTGCAAGTTCACCTGCAGGTTTCCTTCTGGCCTTTTTTTTGGCTCTAGCTCCTTAGTGAGGAAGAATAGCACTCCCCGTTACCTGTAGATGCTCCTACCTGGTTTGAGAGTGTCTTTGTCTAAGAAACAGCTTTCATCTCACACCGGTCCGTTCAGATTACGCCAGGCCCTTCACTCTATTCAACAGTTACCTTCTGGAGTTCC
>PVHT021183530.1:11269405-11279755 GCA_004024745.2 Catagonus wagneri | reverse complement strand
CTCTTGTTCTTGGAGCTTAAACCTGCGTGATAGATCGCAGAGGTCAACACACATTTCTTGTAAAGGGGCAAGCGGTTGGTGTTTCAGGTCTTGCGGGCCGTACGGTCTCCATCAGGCTTACTCAGCTCTGCCTTTGGAGCCCCAAACGAGCCTGGACACACACAGGCCAGGGAGAAGCAGAGAGCAGCCCGGGGCTCGGGGCAGCGAATGCCCACAGGTGGTGCTTCCTCCTCGCCGCTCACCATCTCCGGGCATGATTGTCTTTCCTGAAATCTTCCAGGGAGGAGAATTCAGGCTGACCCCTTCTCCAAGGCTCCCTGCCCAAGCACACCACTGCCCACTCCCCTGCTGCTGTGGCCCCGGGCTTCTGTCCTACCCCCCACCCTGCCCAGATTTCTGAGCTGTTGATCTGGGGGTGGAGGCTGTGAAAGCACCCAATTATTAATGTGCAGCCAAGGTGGGGGACCACTGTCCCAGCCCTCATGGGCTCCTTTTACACAGCAGACATGTTCTGGGCACCTGCCACGTGCTGGCGCAGCCTCTAGAACTCAAGATGCCCTGTGACCCGAACTCCCTGGACAGCTGTTAGCACATTGACCGCTGCCTGGCCCCCCGGAGGTCCCCGTCAGTGGGTCTGACACACAGGCTGCTGTCCAGCCACCAGGGTAGGTGCACTTCTGGCAGGTTCCCAGGTGATGCCGCTGCTGTTCTCCGAAGCTTCACAAGAGACCCCAGCCCTGTCACGCTGACCCCAGCCCAAGCCCCTGCCATCCCTTTCTGCTGGTCCCTGGCACCCCTTCTTCTCAGTGGAACTTTCCCTTTTTTTTTTTTGTCTTTTTGCCTTTTCTAGGGCCGCACCCGCGGCATGTGGAGGTTCCCAGGCTAGGGGTTGCATTGGAGCTGTATCCACCGGCCTACACCACAGCCACAGCAACGCCAGATCCGAGCTACGTCTGTGACCTACACCGTAGCTCACAGCAACGCCAGATCCTCAACCCACTGAGTGAGGCTAGGGATCGAACCTGCAACCTCTTGGTTCCTAGTCGGATTCGTTAAGCACTGAGCCACGACAGGAACTCCATCAGCGGAATTTCTGAAAACGTAAACTGGAGTATCTTGCTCCTGCGTTTCAAAAGCCCCTCTGTGGCATCTCGTGCTTTTAGGATAAAGTACGCAAAGGGCCACTGATTCGGAGACCTATTCAGCGGTGGGTAGAGAACCACTGTGGTCCCCCAGCCCTGCCACCCAGACCCCCACGTTCGCTTTCCTTTGTACCTCACTGGGTGGTTCGGCCGGATCCCATGGAGCTCAAAAGAATAAAGCACGCACACTTCACGTGACCGTCAGCCCCCAGGGAGCCCGCCCCCGTCCCGCCCGCACTGCGTCCAGCCCTGGCTCTGTTCTCCCAGAGCCCCAGCCCCTCCCGTTGGGCAAACCCCTTCGCGCCCCGGGGGTTGGGAAGCTTCCCAGCTGAGGCCCCTAGGGACAGCCTTCCTTCCTGCAGAGCCACGTGTGTGTATTGCGGGCTCTTTTATGCATTTCCATTCCTCCCCCCGCCCCATCTGCAGGCTCAGGGTGGGGGGTGAGGTGCGGCAGGACTGTGTCTGTTTGTCCACCGTCTACACCTCCTTCCCAGACACGCAGTGGGTGTGTGCTCACTTTCGTGGCTGTGGAACCAATTACCACACATTTAGCAGCTTGGAACCAAGCTTACCCACAAGCCCTGGTCCTTGGTGAGACGTCTGGGCGGGCCTCCAGGTTCTCTGCACCCACATGGAGGTGTCAGTTGGGCAGGGCCCTTACCTGGAGGCTCCGGGGAGACCCACCTCCAGGCTCACACAGGTTGTTGACAGAATTCAATTCTGAGCCATTTTGGGGGGAGGTCCCCGTTTCCTTGCTATCTGTCAGCCGGGGTCACCTCACGTCTTAGAGGCTACCCTCCAGGCCCTGCGTGGGGCCCTTCCATTTTTGAAACAGCGGTGCCCTCATCCTTCCCCCGTGTGGAGGACAGCCTCCCTGACCTTGGCTTCTGCTGCTGGTTGGAGAAAACTCTGTCTTCCAGAGGCCCCTGTGGTTGGTTAAACAGCCCCAGGTGATTTCCCTTTTGCCGTGTGACATTACGTAACCACAGTGATACCTCGTCATAGTCACAGTTTCCTCACACTCAGAAAGGTGGGCATTGTACGAGGGTGAGGACTGGGGGCCCTTTCTTAGAATTCTTCCCACTTGGGTGTGAAATGAATGTTGGACAGGTGAATGGATAGATGGGTGGGTGGGTGGGATGACGAGTTGGTGGGTAGGTGGGTGGGTGGACAGGCTGATGGGTAATTGGGTGGGTGGATGGATGGGTGGGTGGATGGGCTGATGGTGGGTACATGGATGGATGGTTGGGTGGGTGAATGGATAGATGATTGGGTGGATGGATGGGTAAACAGATGAATGGGTGGGTAGGTGGGTAACTGGGTGAGCAGGTGGGTAGATGAGCTTATGGGTGGACAGGTGGATTGTTGGGTGGATGGGAAATATTGGGATATTACACAGGTATTCCCAGACTAGTTTTATAAACATCAGAGTAACAGCAACCATAACAAAAGCCCCCACCTAGCGTTCACTGTGTGCCCCACTAAGAACATTTTATTACATGCACCTCCAGTGCTCAGCGGTACAGTGACATAAAGGAGCTCCTCACATTTGTTCAGTCTTGCAGATGAGACACCCAAGGCATAAAAAGATTGCATCACATGTCCAAGGGCACATAGTAGGTGGTAGAACCAAGAACCGAAGTCTGTGGGTTCTGACCCGCAGGCTCTGGTCCTGCAGCCCAAATTCAGCTTAACTCCTCTAGCATGTTGAGCACCACTGTGTAAAACTGGCTTAGAGGTAGGAGTATATTTTTCAGCTTATTTAGTCCCCACTGAAAAGCAGTCTGCCGTGGCACTGGAGACGTGGTACCTGGGACGTGGTACCTGTGATGCCACTTTCTCTGGGAGCCCTGCGGCCTCTCTGGGTCTGCACCGAATTACTGTGAGAATATTACTGTAGGAGCCTCTGGGCTTGCTTTGGAATCTCACTATCCTGACACTACCATGTTGGGGAGGCCGAGCGTGTGGCCTGTCACCACGGTGGGACAAGGGAGAAACGCAGCCCCGCGAGGAAGATGCACAGCCCTCCCCGCACCCGCTCTGGCTCCGCACGGGGCTGCCTGCCCAGGACCCCATCCCGCTGTGGGAGGGCTTGAGGACCAAGCTATTTAGAGCAAATACAAATTCCATGTTCTGGGGACACAAAGGAGGCATTCGTGTGCGATGGGCGAGTGGGTGGGACCCGTTCGTGGAGAGGTTTTAAAGAAAGCTCTGCGCAGAGCCTGCGGGCGGCCGCATGCCTCTCATAGATGCTGAATTTCTGCGCCAGCAGATCCGCGGGCCACAACCATGGGCCTTTTTGTTTCTTTGCCCTCCGTGGTGACCCCAGGCCAGCGTGCCAGGGGTAGAAGCATTCCACAGACAAGGAGGGGGCTCTTAGCGCGGGCCCACACTGGCGAATTCCAGGCTCCCCGGGTCAGTTCCTCTGCAGAGAGCGGCCAGGACACAGCAGAGACTTGCTGGTGCCACCCAGCTCGGGGGGGCCCGGGAGCGGTGTGCTCATAAGGAGCACTTTCCCCTCTGGACCACGTGCCTGTCCCTGTCGTTTTATTTTTATTTTTATTTTTTTGTCTTTTTGCCTTATCTAGGGCCGCACCTGCGGCATATGGAGGTTCCCAGGCTAGGGGTCTAACAGGAGCTGTAGCCGCCGGCCTTCGCCACAGCCACAGCAACGCGGGATCCGAGCCGCATCTGCAACCTACACCACAGCTCACGGCAACCCCAGATCCTTAACCCACTGAGCAAGGCCAGGGATCGAACCCGCAACCTCATGATTCCTAGTTGGATTCGTTAACCGCTGAGCCACGACAGGAACTCCATCCCTGTTGTTTTTAACTTGAGTTTCTCTCCAAGGCCCCAGGCTCACATCCCGGCTGAAGGCAGCCCCCTTAAGGACAGGAAATGAGATGGGCACAAGCTCTGGTCCCCAGCCCAGCTGTGTCTAGACAGAGCCTGCAGGCCACCCTCTGCTGCCAAACTGCTGGCTTCTTCCAGAGGCCACTTCAGCGAGGAAAGACGCTGGACTGGGGTTTAATCCCAGCCCAGCAGACCACACGCCTGGAGGCCAGTGGGTCTCCTTGGAAGGAGCTGACAGTCCGCAGTCAGGCAGGTGCCTCCCTGTGTCACGTGAAAGGGACCAAGACCTTCTTTTGTGGGATGACATAGCAGCATGCCCGGCATTAAGACCTCACATAGAGGAAAGTAACCCGGAAAAGTGACCCATTTCATACCATCGACCAAAACTGAGAATCGGGCCAGGATTCAGGTCTATCAGATGAAACAACATCTGTCTTCTTTTCCATAGCTTCCCGGGAATCTGCAGAAGGAGGCTGAGGTCCTGGGTAGTCACTGATGGGCCCGGAGGGGACCGGCAGGTGGGCAGGCAAGGGTCGCCAGGAGGCTCCGCGCAGTTACTGCTGGTCCGCGGAGCCACCTCTGGTGAAAATCCTGTGACAGTGGATCCAAAATATCTTTCCACCAGCAGAAGCCAGTGGAGAATCTATTTTCTTCAGTGTTGTCTATTTCAATTTCGAGTTCTGAGCTTCTGCCTGTCCCCTCCACCCCCACCCCCACGCTGTAGGAAACTGGATCACTTTCTCTTCTTCTTTTTTTTTTTGGAAATAGGATCTCTTCTGCAGTGGGCTGGAGCTTGGGACAACTTTTATGTAGCTCTTACAAGCATCTCTGTATCCCTTAAGGTGTCCCTGACTCTAAAGAACAGCGTGTGACTTCAAATTTCCTCTCCCCTTCTCACCCGCCCCGAAGGACTTGACCTTGGGGTCACACTTGTCCCATCCACTTGTCCCAGTGAGAGAGGGCCTGAAACGGCATCAGTTGTGTGAATCTACATTGTACCATGGCCTCGATGGTCTCAATAATCTTTAAGATATTATTTGATGGGGAAAATATGGACAAAAAGTATGAAAGAAAGCATGAGTTTAAAAACAGCAAACTGAAGATCAAATAGCTAAAGACTTCCTCCATTTTGCCAGTTCCACAACGATAGCTCCTTTCATCTATTCCACGCGGCTGCTTTAAGTCAGAAACGAAGGCTTCATATGAACAGTTGTGGAAGCAGCCCATTTTGGTGCCTTTGGGCCTATGAGTATATTTTTGAGTGATACGTCCTAAAGGGGCTGTAGGCTGGGAAACCAGATTGCAGATCACTTTAGGCGAAAACACTCAGTGGGCCTGACCATGGAGCTCTCGGCTGCTCTGAATTCCGCCTTTTGTGTTCAGACCAAAGTATGCAAGGGCCCCAGCGCCCAGCTCTGGACGGTGACCACCCCAGGCAGAGCTCTTCCTAAAGGGTCCCTGCGGGCTCCGTCTCTGGGTGATTGCTGCCTTGGGCACCACAGGACCTTACAGCAGGGAACATGGAAGATAAAGGCTGTGACGGCAGGTCCCCGTGACCTTGGCAGGGCTCCTAACCTTGGCCCGAGCTTCTAGGAGTCCTGGCACCAGCAGCTTAGACGTTGACTGTATGGCCCCAGCACTTCTTGGACAATCGTCTACATAGAGGCTCCCGTGGGGTGTCAGAGGAGATTGAGTCTGGGTGCACTGTGCGTGTCAGACCCACCAGGGGGAGGTGGTGGGGACAGTAACATGGCAATCCATGGCTTTGAGCCAGGAAAAAAAAAAATCCATGATGGGGCAGACCTTGCAAATCAGCTCAGTTGTGACTTTGGTTTGGGGGTGGGTTTTTTTTCTGTAGTTTAGTGGGAACTTAAAATACTCAACTGAAATTGCAGTCTGGGCTGTAGACCGAATTGGCTATGCCACCGAAAATAGCTGTTTTTAAAACCCAGGTTAAAATGTAGGTAAGAACAGTGAGTCCGATCCCGTAAAATGAGTAAACGCATTATTTCCTATCAAAATACCTGGTGGATGTCATGTGAGGGAAAAAGCACGTGTATTATAAACACCAAAGCCCTTCGGTAGAAGGTTGTTAGAGGTCGCTGGCAACGCGAGAGCTGTCGGTTCAGAGTCGAGGCCGCATCTCTTCGGGGTCTGGGACATCTGCGCAGGGTGGGGGAGTCTGCTGGAACCCTGGGGCTTCCTCCTGTGTGACAGCCCTGCCCTGCCCGGAGGCCACCAGTGGGGCTGGACCCACGGCCTCCACAGGCTGGGCCTGGGAGGCTGTGGACAGAGGCAGCCTCTCGGCAGGAGAGTCTGAACCGACCTAGGTGCTCTTCACAGCCCTTCATTCCGGGACGGTGCCCCTGTTCTCTGGGCGCTGAAGGTCCCCCAGCCCTCAGTGAAACACGGGCTGGTACACGGCCGGCCGTTCCTTGTCTCGCCTTCATGTCTCAGCAGCACAAACAAAAGCTTCCGGAGATGCCCAGATAAATGAAACCCTACCCCTTGTTTTTGCTATTTTTCTGGTCTGTGAAGTCTGGGAATGATGCATATAAATAAAATAAACCGACCAAGGTGATTGGCGGTGAGCTGAGCCACCACCGCACATTTTTAAAGTTTAACACCTGGCAAAACCTCTAATTAGCTGAGTGATGAACATTTTTATGGTTTCCAGTCTCATTAAAGATCCGATAGGCCATGACTATGAAATTTGATTAAACTTCCCTGATGAAATGACAGTTGGACGGTCCCTCAGGTCTTATGTTTCAGTCTCTCCTCGTAGGAAAAAACATTAAAAGGATCGTGGTGAAAAGAAGCCACTATAGCTTCCATCGTGTTGATGAAAGGTTTTCACTTTGTAGTTAAATGTAATTAATAGAGTGACTCGCGCTCACAGAGGTGATTTCTGTATTATGTGTTACCTGGTTTGAGGGCTGACGCAGTCCTGCTCTGAGGATTTGCATAAATACTTTCTATTCGCATTGATCCGAGAGCCTGTGGCCGCTGGATGAAGGGGCCAACTCAGAGGGTACAGCCCATGCCCTCGCTGACCGCTGACTGCCCCGATGGACCCAGGATGCTGTGAGCCTGGCTCCCCGCGTGGTGGGGGCAGAGCCACCCACCCAGGTCAGCCCAAACCTTAACGAGCTGGTTAAGCACTGTCCTAGGAAAGGAGACCAGCGCTGCCTCTGACAGGAGGGGAGGTGACACCCCCTCTTGTCACCACTTATCCTAGATGATCTTGTACGACTGTGTGTCATTCTCTGGCTATAGCACGATGATGGGTAAGCGGTTTTCTCAATAAGCATGAGGTCGCTGAGTTCAGAGAGAAGGTGTCCGACAGAAGGGACACCGAGGGTGGGAAACGTCCATGCACCACGGGGTCAAAGCCTTCAGCACCTTTGAGCTTGAGCTTTCCTTTGAGGTCGCTGTGCTCAGAGCTTTTACATCATTACGTAAAAGGTTGACATGAAGGTTGATTCTTTGCCAGAATTTCAATAGGGTTTTCAGGATTCCTGGCTCAGCCTTTTGGGGTGTTTAACAGTCATTAACACATTCTGCCAAGGACGGCTGATGTAGGGAATTGGGAGGAGATGGTTCTGTGCGCAGGTGCGGGGCGCAGGGGGCGGTGCGGGGGTCAAGGCAGCCCCTCCCGCCCTGCAGAGCGAGGGTGCAGCCAGGGCTCTGCTGCAGGCGGGGGCCCTGGCTTTCCAGAAAATCGCTCCATCTCCCCTGTTCGGCCCCTCTCTGTTAAACGGAAGTGTTTCAGCCATCAGTTATCTGCAGTTACAGGTGACCCCGGGAGGCAAAACCCAGTGAGAGTCAAAGCCAGGTGGGGCTGGCGCAGGTCCACGTGAGGCTCCCGGAGCTGAGGACGGCCTGCGGGTTGCAGAAGGTGGACCAGCACCTTGGGACCTGGGAAGAACATCACTTCCTCCACCCTTGTTTCACTTTTCTCTGAGTTTCCTCCTCAGAGTGAAAGGGCGATAAGACCACCAGCTTCACGGGGTTGCCGGTAACGCAGACAGAACATGCAGTCAGCGCTCAGCAGAGACTCTTCTCTTCCAGATTGTCCCCTAAAGCTGCCTTCATGGGAAGGGTGGCCCTAGGGTGGGGGGGCGGACACCTGGCATACCAGGTCCCAGCACGTGCTGCGGAAAGGACCCCAAGGTGTGGCTGCACTTCCCCCCTTGTGACCGCAGACACCGTGGGCAGCTGGGCCCTCAGCCAGGGCAGGGGCAGGTGGAGGTCAAGGTCAGCCGCCAGGGCCCTACTCGGTGACGCCCTGCAGGCCACTGGCCCTTGTGGGCCCTGACCCTGGGCACAATGCAACCACGGTACTTTCTCTGCTGTCCTCCTGGTCTGATTTACACCAAGCGCCAGCAGAGCTCAGGGGGACGAAATGGCCTGTGAGGTCAGTCCTGCTCGACGGCCGTGCTCGGCGTGAGCCGGTCGCTCCAGCATCCAGTGTCTGAGCTCGGTTTTGCACTTGGTGAAAGGCAGGGCGGGAACGCTGAGTTCTTTATTCTGGAACCTCAGATCCATGCCAACGGGTTACATTTAGAATATTACTGAACCTCTGCATTGCCAGAAAGAATTCCATTAAGCAAACAAACTCGTTTCTGAGCCAGAGCTCTCAAGACCCTGGGTCCAGAGCCTTTCCGGATTGAAGGGGACTCTCTCTTAAGGATGAGAACATGACAAACAGCAGCTACGCTGCCCTCAATAAGTTCTAGCACAGACGAGTGTGGGACTGGTTTTCTGCTGTTTCCTCATGGAGTCAACGGCCCAGGAAACATCAGCGCGTCTGGAGTGAAACTGAGCTCCGAGTGTTGGCCAGCACCCTGGGAAAGGCAAGGGACAAACCCGTCACAGTCCCTGCCTTTGGGGACAACACGCTAGCTGCAGAGAGAAATTTAGGGAGACCTGAGATTGTCACTCAGGTTCCCTAGAGGCAGCTGACCACACAGAAGCTGCGTCCAGAGAATCATGGTCCAGCTGCCTGGGACAGGCGCCCCAGTGCATTTCCCTAAGTTTTCCAGGGTCGTTATAGCAGTTGGATGGAGGCGGAGATTTTTAAAGAAGTTTTCTTGCCATTTCCTGAAGAATGGGAACAAGCAAAGAGTATTGCAAGTGCTTGATCTGGTAGAACCAGCTCAAGGCCTCTCAAACTGTGTACTAATTGCCCTGCTCCAGAATTAGAGTCTAAATAAAAACTGCACGGGGCTGTAATTTGAGTAAAGCTGGTATTAATTGACATATTAAAACTGCACTTGTCCTTACCCCAAATGCTGCAGATCCACAGATTTTCCGTTCTCCCTCTGCTCCTTGTGTCCTGGGAGAAGCTACTTTCAAGACACAAACGGCCTTCTCTGTGCATCACAAATAACCATATTCAGGGACACAAAGGCCAACTGTTGTGAAAATATTAGTATTCAGATGCGCCTGCGTTTCGTTAATGCATTTAATCATGTACAATACAGCGACTGTTTCCCCTTCACATTTGCATGAATTCATACTAGCCACAGCATCTAAGGCACAGCTAGAAAATCAGACTCTTTCTGCTGCAGCCTGTAAATTAGCGTTACATCCCTGCAAACATCTACAGTTCTGCACTGGCCACAACGTTCCCCGTGCTGCTTCTGCACCTTGCCACGATGCACTGAGGTGCATGTTTATGTGATCAATATTGGTGTTCTCACGTGGTTGACTTGATCAGTGGTTGTCAAATATGTGCTGGACTCTAAGGGACGCATTTGTGAGGCCTGTGGTGTGGCTGGTGTTAGGTACCCCCTCTTAGGAGCAGGATTGAGACCCCAAGATCTCAGGGTCCAGCTCTTTGCCTGGTGCTTGGTCCTCAGCAAACAGTTATGCTGACCATCGGGACTAAGTTACTCTGCTAAGGAAACATAGGTCTTTGTATTGACCGCATGATGCGTGTCCCTCATGGACAGTCTGTGGACCCCTTTGATTTTGTTGAAAGAGTGAAAAACCATTTGGCTTTTGTTATTTATGCAACTGTGAAGTAGGTGCTCTATGAAAACGTCCACAGAGATGTATAAACCAGGAAACGAAGCTCCTTGTGGTCATCCCCCAGACTGTCTGTCCCTTCCTGCCACCCCGGGACAGGACCTTGGCCCTGCACCCTCTCTCTCCTTTGGACCACAGCCCCTCTCACCTACGTCCACCTGCACATGCGCCCACCTGCAGGCTGAGCCTTCTTCTGCCTCTGGTCCCACCCACGCCTCCTTCCTTGGCTGGCTGAGGGCACTTTCTGAGAAAAGGCCATCTCTTTGCCTCTACCCTGGAAGCTGTTGCACTCCGGCTGTCCTGTCACCCTCTCCTCACA
>PVHT021183530.1:11201836-11268405 GCA_004024745.2 Catagonus wagneri | reverse complement strand
CCTCACCATCCCCCACTGGCCAGCTCCCTGTCACCTCAGGCCTTGCACCAGCTCCCTCAGGCTCCGGGCCTTTCTGCTTCTCCCTGGGGAACCAGCCAGGCTTCTTTCTGAGGAGTCCTGTCCTGGGTGTCCCACTCCACAGAGCACACCCACCACCCCTCCCCAGTCCACCCATGGCCCACATGCTCCTGTCACCCGGGTGTCCCTTCAAATGACCTTCCTGATGCCCCTCATTCTGCTTTCCTTTCCTCTCATTGCCTGACCTGAAATTACACATTGTGTCTATTTCCTGAGGCCGTCACACTGAATTACCACAAACTGGGGGACTTCAACCAACAAGAGTATCTTTTCTCACAGTTCTAGGGCCCAGAGTCCACACTGAGGTGTGGGCAAGGCCATGTCCTCCCCAGAGGGTCTGAGCAGGTCTCCCACCCCCGCTCCGAGGTCCCGGCAACCCATGTCTTGTAGACACATCAGGCCACCGTCTGCTTCCATCAACACATGGCCTCTTTTCTGTGTGTCTGTGTCTGCATCCAGAACCCCTCTTCTTACAAGGACACAGGTCAGTGGGTCGGGGACCACCCTACTCCGGTGTGACCCCTTCTTAACTCGATTACATCTGCAAAAGACCTAATTTCCAAATAAGTCCACGTTCATAGGGACTGGGGCTCAAGGTGCGGACACATCATTTGGGGGACACTGTTCAACCCATAATGTTCATTTTTATCTGTGTTCATGTAACAAGGATAGTATCTTATTCACCCAGCACAGCACATTACACCTGCTAGGTACTTGGTAAGGGTGGGTGGCTGAGGGGTGGGGGTGGATGTTTGGGTGGGTAGATAAGTGGATGGAGGAGTAGATGGATGGATGGATGGGTGCTGTTGGTAAACGTCAGTGAACAGACTGTTGGCTGGTTAGATGGATGGATGATATTACAGGACAGTGTGAGTAAACCCACATTTTCCATAGACAAGTAATAAACTTTGGAGGGGAAACTATGACATTCATTTATACCTACCTTGTAACTGAGAGCGAGATGGATGCACTGGCATTCTTGAGAACAATGCTGTGTGTTGTTGTAAAAAGCTAAAGGATGGATGTATGGAACATGAAATACCCCGTTCCCACTTAAACTCTGATTGCTGCTGCTTTACAGAGGAGAGGCCACATCAAATGTCCTGAATAAGCACTTCTCTCATGCAAGAGGCCTCTTGTGAAATCTGGAAACTAAAGAGTTCTGAACGCCCCATTTCTTTAAGGCATGAATTGCAAATGTCGTGGGAAGTCGCATTTTTACCAAGAACACTAAAAATACCTGTTGTCAAAGAAATGCTCCCCCAAAGGCTTAGCTTTTGTACCAGTGACCTTTTAGATGTCCCGTAAAGGTGCCTGAGGTCCTGGAGGCTCCCCGGGCAGCAAAGGGAGATTGCGTGCACTGCTGTGTGGGCTCGGGGAGCGCTGGTGCCAAATCTGAGCACCTGAGGCTATTCCCAGGGCCTCTGAGACCAGAACCGCCCCCAGGATGCCCGGGGGCCAGGGTGGGATCTGCCCAAGGCGGTGGGGGGCTGCATGGAGCACCGTGGCGCCTGCTCATTCTGTGGATTTTGTAGGAGAGGGCCGATCCACCGGCCCCGGGAAGAAAGCTGCATTGTCTGTGCCCCGCTTTGCACAGCCGTATTCATATCTCACTGTTGTTTGCAGGAGAGGCAGATGTGGACCAGAACAATGGGCCCCCCTTGCAGGACACAGTGGTGACAGACTCCAAGTGCACAGTGGACCCAAAGAATGCCTGGCCCGACGCCAACCCAGCTGACCCCGGGGGCCGCCCCCACTTGATCCGCCTCTTTTCCCGAGATGCCCCGGGGAGGGAGGACAACACCTTCAAAGACAGGCCTTCGGAGTCAGACGAGCTGCAGACCATCCAAGAAGACAGCGCAGCTGCTCCCGAGGGCCTGGATGTGATGGCGTCACAGAAGAGGCCCTCCCAGAGGCACGGATCAAAGTACCTGGCCTCCGCGAGCACCATGGACCACGCCAGGCACGGCTTCCTCCCCAGGCACAGAGACACGGGCATCCTCGACTCCCTCGGCCGCTTCTTTGGCGCTGACAGGGGTGCGCCCAAGCGGGGTTCGGGCAAGGTGAGCTCTGAGGAATAGGGCGCACACAGGTGGTGCGTCCTCTGCGGTGCGAGCGGAAAAAGAAGCGAGTCCGCAGGTGACCCAGCCATTAGAGGAGGTGCTGGCGCAGCGTCTCTGCTGTCTGGGGAAATGTGCTGTCCTTGTCGGGGATGCTTATGGCCTCTGGGAGGGGCCCGGGGCTCTGCCTGTGATGCTTGCACCTAGCTCACCCCCTTTTCCCTGCTTGCGAGGGATGTGGTCGGAATGTGTCTGGGGAAGGGGCTTGGGCACCGCAGAAAGGGCGCCACAGGCTGGGGTCTTCTGTGTCTTCTGCTTGGGGGCTTTATGGCTGATTTCACTTCTTTGGGGTTCGGTGTTGGGATATGCCAGTTCTCTCTTGGACTCAGTGCTGCTAGCTTCATGTTCCCCTACAACAATACTGTGACTGAGGATTTTGGAACAAACCCGAAATTTTAATTCGCCTGGAGCAGACAGTCTCTTTTGTCTGAGTTGTTTAGGGGAGAAGCGGATGGGGGGATGAATGGGTGTGTCTATGAATCAAAACTGTATTATTTTGTTATGCCATTAATTTGAATATAGAACTTGTGAAGTCCCATTATTTAAGTGTTCTGTAGATAAAAACATATCGGCAGAGAAAAATGCTCCTATTGTGGTCCGGTTTGCAGTAGTGGCTTCTGGACTTGATTGTGAATAGATTGTCTGTGGCTGATGTTTCACTGAAAAGCTAATCCCCAAGTGGCATTCCGTAGCAAGTGCACAGCATGCATGGAACCTACTTTGTAGTGCGTTTGGATAGCTGGGTAATTTGGGAAGGAGCGAGGTTTTTCCAAAAGGCACCTGGCTCATTGCGTGTGCTTACAAAAGCCCTGAGATGCAGCTTTGCTTCTGACCACGCCCAGTGCTTCTTCTTCAAGGGCTTTGCAACGAAAAAGGCTTTTGAGTGAAGGGTGGAGCAGAGTGCTTGCGGTGGTGTCTAACTTCATCAAGGCTAGGGGCTGGGAGTTGGCGAGTTTCCGGAATTTGCTTTGGTCTCTAACTGCAATTCCTAAAATGATTGATGATCCTGACGTTGTTGAAGAGAAACCCAGACTTTAGCTCCACCTTTGGGACAGTGTTAAGGCGAGTTGAGGTTTTGGCAGGGCCAGCCCCTGATACCTGCTGGGTCACATGATGCTTGGAGGCCTTCTTGGGAATAGCACGCAATGTTCCTTCTATGCTTATACAATCCATTTTCAGACTGGCTCCTTCAGCGTCCCGTAGTTTGGGGCAGTCTTGCCTCACCTTGAAATGTGGGTTATCTGACCTACTTCTAATGCTAATTTCAATCCCAGATGTTTTTTAAAGCACAGCTATCAAACCGCATGAGATTCTTGCTGCCTAATCGTGTCTTGCCATTATGCAAAGCACCCCTTAAGCATGCACCGTTGCCAGTTTTGAAACCTGAAACTATTCTGCGTATCTCAAAGAGCAGGAAACTATGTATTTAAACTCTACAGGAGAGGCTAAATAGCTGGTTTGCACATGTTATAAAACAAGGTTCATTTTGGTGGTAATGGTTTAAGTTCAAATAAAATTGTGAAAGCACTTATGTCCAACATTGTGAACTTATCTCAAGATGAATATATATTCTACCTACATGTGTTTCTTCCTTCAGGTAAAATTACAGCCTTTATTGCATTGTCTTATGTTCTTCAACATTTTCAAGGAAAAGTGTCCAGCCTCAGAGATAGGCATCCACTTTGTGAAAATGCTGTTAGATGATTAAGGATCCAAGGAAATCAAAATATTGTCACAGGATTTTAAAAAATAAAAACAAGGTTTAAAAAACTGTTTTAGGGCTTTTGAAGGATCAGTTCTGTTTAGTACTGAATGTTGAATAAAGAAGACTTAATAATGAACAGCCTTGCCCTCTGGCATCAAAGAAATTCATTGGAGCTTGAATGTAAAATCATAGATGGAGTTGCTTATCACAAACACAGATGAAGGATGCATTTCTGTGGAAATTCTTTGCTGGAAATAGGCAGTGTGGATTTCTGGCAACGTTTTTTTCAGCTCATCTATATTTTGCTGTGGACTCTTTGCTTTCAAACACTGGAGGTGTGAGCATAATACACTCTACACCCAGTGACATACCCACACGGCCTAGAAGTCTGGGGTAGCTGTGGGTGTGGGTTTGTTCTTTGGTTTTGATTTTATATTTGCTTTGCTCTGTTGTAAAGCAGGAGAGCCCTCCATGTATTAGATGTTAGGAAGAGCCTTTGCATTTAAGCTGGAGAAAATAAGTGAATTGAAAGTCCTGCTGCTGTCCAGAAAAGCCCATTTCCATGTTTTCCACTTGTAGGATCATTTCTAAGTTGCATAAGATGCTAAGGCCCACCCCAGGCCTGAGTGGTGGCCCCCACGGGCCGGCTGGCCTGTGTCCTGGCAAGCAATTACTCTGCTCAGCTGTCCCGACCAGGTTTCTCAGGGTCTAATCGTGTGAGATGGAACGGAGCCCTTGTCCCCGTAAAAGGGGGCTGTTCGTAGCCTGCTCCTCCCACTGCACCGCAGGGCTCAGGGCTGAGCAGCGCTCCCAACACACCCCACCCCACTCCGTCCCGCCCTCCAAAAGCACCAACACTCCCACCCTTTGTGTGGCCAAGAGTTGACATTCAAGGAAAACACATTTAAATTCCTTGAGGAGGCATATTCTTTTGAGACCCATAAATGAAAAGTACATTCACGGAGACCACGCGCCTTTGTTGCCGGAGGAAAGAAAGACAGTGTTGTTGCCTTTAAGGGACAGGTTTCTAAGCCCCTGGACTGTGGGGCCCTGTGAGGACCAAGACCCCGCTGCCTTGGGTCAGTTGTGAAAGGGAGGAGGTGTCTTAAGCTGCCCCCCTCCTCCTCCCACCGTCAGACCTGCCCTGACAGCTGCCTTCCTGGGCAGCACTGTATCCTCAGACTTGACCCCAAACCATGACAGATTAGCTTGGAAAACAACTCCAGTGGACACAGTGGTGTGACCGACAGCCAGAAAACCCCCAGGAAGGGATGTGAGGAGAACAGCCTGTCTCACCTTCCTCCACATCAGCCCACTTTCCCAGAGGTGTTTAAAACCAGTTCCTGTACTGCTGATTATGCCTGTTTTTCTCTATTGACTGCGCGGTCAAAGTTGCATTGATAACCTGCTCATCTCAGCACCCGCCATCAGCATTCAGTATTACTTCTGTGCCTCTAATTTTGATTGTGTGGGATAAGAACCATTTATGTTATTTAGTGCCTGTGGGGTAGAAGCCGTCTTAGAAATTAATCACAAGGTTCTGCGTCCTGACTTTTTTTTTCCATGGTGTTTTAATTTCACTTAACACATTTCAGTTCTACAGTAACGTGACTCATTGTTAACGTGATAACCTAATTTTGCAGATATATTCTATAAACTCCTGGGGAGGGTGACATTTGGAGGTGACAGGGGGATACAGTAGGAAGCGTCTGAGTGGGGCACCCCACTGCACGTGAGCCTGTCCCTGAAGTCAGGGGCCGTGGAGCCACACTCTCTTGTTTCAGCTAAGAGTGTACCCACTCACAGCAGTGCAGCAATGCACGCAGAACCAAGGTGGACCCACGCAACAATGGCCCTGCTGCTCAGTTCATCACTTTGCCTGGAGAAAATGCCAGTGTGCTGGGTATGTTTGCTTCTGCACCCGCACAAACACTGTTTGAAATTTCCTCCAGGAATTCCTCCTGAAGTATCATTACCATGATCAGTTATTGACCAGTGATCCCCCTGGCTCAGCTCCCGGCGCTTGGCTGTGTCCTCCTGGGGTCTCCATGCCCTCGGTGTCCGCTGTTTTCAAGTCGGGCAGAATTCAATGAGAATGTTACGCCCCTGTACCGGTGGCGGTTTTGCTGCGTCCTCTATGAGTGAAGTGTTTGTAAATTATGTCGATGTATTTAATGGTGATTGCCCTCTGGTGATTGTATTCCCATTTGATTTTGTGACGAACGTTTGCTTTTTATATATTTCTTCCTTTCGATGCCTTTATTAAACATTGTTAACAGACTGAGGGTGGCATACTAATTGCACGTGAGTTTTTTAAGTTGTCTTCTTTGGTGTCCCTCCCTTACTAAGCACAGTGTGTAACTGGTATATTCGTGGCCTCCTGACACAGCAACCAACAGGTGAGTCTGCGGGCCGGCGTGCCCCGCTTCCGCACAGCTTCTCACGCACCTGCTTTTATACGTAGACATTTCAGTCTTTTCTCGCCACTGGCATTGGGAATGCTGGTCTTTCTGTTAGGACTGTCCTCGTTCTGCCTGATGTTTTGAGTGTTTCTCACAAAGTACTGTCCTGCACCTGTTGGTGGAAATAATGCTTTTCTCCTCTGTGTCTGGGACATGGGACCCCCACTAGCATCTACTGAGTAACCTCCCCTGGGATTCCTGGGATGGTATGTACTGGGGGGTCATAGAAACACTGGAGAATCTGAAAGTAGAGGCAGACTAGACTGGCTCTCCGAAGGATGACAGTGAGTGTGTAAGGTTGAGAGTGAGCTCAGAGTCCCTGGAAACTAGAAATTAGTGTAAAGACACGGAGTGAGTTTTGAGTTGTCTTCCATTCATCTGTACCTACTTCCTGCCCCCAGGCCCCGGTGCTGACTCATCCCCTTTCAAACGCGCTTCCATTTTATGATGTTTCTTTCCTTCATCATTGATTTTCCTTTTGGTAAAAGCAACAAGCCGTGCTTACTGGTAGATGGAGAGCTGAGCTGGTCAGCCGAGGGGGTGTCTCACCATCAGGGGAAAAGCCCTGGCTAGACCCCTGGTGGAACCACTAAGGCAATGGATTTAGCATTCCAGAGCTGCAGACTTTCCTCCTGCCCTCTGGCTTAACACGGTGTCGCAGGGTTTTTCCGATACGTGCATCACCACACTCTTAAATGCTCCGAAGTCATCCTACTTAGAAAGAGCGACAGGCGGGGCGGAGGGGGACATGATTTCCAGAAGAAGCCCTCCTGCTTTTCTGCTCCTGCCATGCTGACGCTCCCCCTTCTTCGCCTGGAGCAGGTCTGCCACCTGGAAAGGGTGGAGAACCTCCCTCTGCGGGCACACAGTCGGGGAGAGCTGTCCTGCTTCCTCCGGGCCCCGGGGGAGGGGCCGGCCTCCAGGCAGGTGTCTGGTAAGCCCAGTCACTGCCTGGGGCAGGGGGCGCTCCCCATCCCCGCGCTGGCTGCGTGGCCAGCACCCGGGAAGCGGGGGTGAGGGTAAAGGGGGGCTTGACACTGGCCCCTAGAGCTGCCTGAAAGTGTCACAAAGAGAGGATCTCTTCATTGAGAATGGGCACTGTCTTAAGTAGGGGACAAATAACCAGGAAAACTCTTCTTGGCCTTTTGACCAAGTGCAAGTATGGACTTGTCCACTCGCCACTTTTGCGGGGTTTCCCCTGCCACAGGTTCAGCCAGGTTCAGGGCAGAGAATCCCCAGGCTTATCTACGGAGATGCGCTTCTGAATAAATATCCGGGCGTCTTACTGATTTAAGGGCCCAGGACCATGTGTCCACGTCGCCAGTTCTCCTTGCTAATGTAAGCAGCGAAGCACACGCTCACCACAGATTTGCCTCTGGAAACCCTCGAGTATTTTTAGAATGCATTGGTATTTTCTGTATCACAACTTCTACTTATTTCCATGCATAACTGGCTGTTAACCTGTTTTTTAAAAATCCATCTCATCTGTAGCCAATATAAGACATCTCTTAAAACCTGTTAAAACCTGTTACACTGAATTCATCTCTTGACCACAGTGAGGCACTCTCTTTCTCTTTCTCTCTCTCTCTCCCTATCGCTCCCTCTCTCTCTAAGAAGAGGAACTCCCTGCAGGCCCATTACCTTGGGCCTATGATACTATTCCCTCTAGCTCATCACTCAAATTTGGTTGGTTTGGCAGGTACTGTCTCTGAGCTAATAGCATAGGGCAAACACTCAATTAGGAGCACATACTATTTAGGAAGGTTTATAACAACAGAGTCCAGGTTAATTCATAGCTCGGGAGGGAATACTGAGCTCCTAGAATGTTAAGCTCCTAAATGTCACCAACAGCAAAGAGGAATGTCCGTGAGAAACTGTAACTCCAAGCGGCCGGCTGGCGTGACCTTGAACGCTGTTGCTCTCAAATGATGCCTTTTACCCTGCAGCAAACCACGGGGGCCCAGCCGTGACGGCGCGGTCAGTCCCTCAGAGCGGGAATGTTTTTACCTGCACGCCCAGGGCAGACGCCAACACACTGGCTCGACAAGAAAAAAGCAAAATAAAAATCCACATATAAAACACTTTCCACTTGGGAAGCCCTTCTGGCCCGGCACCGTTTTTCCTGCTGTCTTGGGAATCTTACATTTTTAAGAAAATTCAGTCACATCATTAGCCACATGTCCCCAGAACAGACATGTTCTAGAATAGACCCTAAAGGGAAGGCATGTTTCCTAGACTTTTCGTCTTTTTCCTTTGTCCTAACGTCCTTCCTTTCACCTTCAGGGTCGTCCTTGGGGGCCACCCCTGCTGTCTTCTCTCTCCTGTCTCTCTCTCTCTCTCTCCCCCTCCCTCCCTCTCTCTCATGGCCTCTGGCTGGTCCAGCCCCCTGGGCGGCACTGGCCTCACCCTCTAATCTTCATCCCTGCTCACCCTCCTCACCGCCCGGCCCGGCTGGAGGACGTGGGGGCCCTGCCCACACTGCCCGCATGGACTCACGGCCACTCTGTCCCTCTGGCAGGTCCCGTGGCTCAAGCAGAGCAGAGGCCCTCTGCCCCCTCATGCCCGCAGCCGGCCCGGGCTGTGCAACATGTATCAGGTAAGACCAGCACCAGCCCCACCCGGCTCCTCCTCAAGGCCACGGGCCCAGCCCACCTGCCGCCGCCCCTGGTCAGCGCAGGTGCCACCTGGGTCTTTGCTCTCGAGCCAGGAGACTTTAAAAGTCACGTTTGTCAAACAGCCAGGGCAGCTCCTGAGCAGAAGCGAGAAACGGAACCGTGCAAAGACAGAGAGCAGGATCCTCACCGGGGATGTGGGGGCCTAAGTTCGCGAGGCGGGGGTCCTGCGAGGATGGGGGAGGGGCCCAGGCAGGGGCAAGGCCACAGGAGCGAGCCAGGCTCTGGAGAGGTGGCCTGCACCTCCAGCCTTGACCTTCCTGGGGTCCTGTCTCCTTTGCAAACCAGTGCCTAATAGACAGGAGCACTCACCAAACACTAGTTGAATTAAGTCTTCCGGATATGAGCCCAGCTGGCTTCCCGGGGTGGAGGTTGCATCCCGGGATCTGCTCTCCAACCCCACTGCTAGGAGCTCGTAGGGAGCGTGGGGCGACCGGGTGCACAGCAGGAGTAGCGGGGGATGACCCGGGGGTGGGCAGTGCAATCCAGCCTGGGGCAGACTCTGCTCTCGGGGCTGGGGGCCACCGTGTTTGGACTCACATCTGTGACTCCCGCTGCAGGCGCTGGGCTCCAGCACGATCCTCCTAACCCAGGGAGCCCTGTGCTGGACATGAAGTAGGAGGGCCGTCCTGATGCCTGACTGAGCCCCGAGGGTGAGGGGTGGGGGCCCAGGAATCCTGACTGGGGGAGCAGGGGACGAGGCAGGCAGGAGGGGTGCCCCACGCTGAGACCTGGGAGCCGGGGCAGGACTAGCTGTCACCCCCATGTGATGGTGACTGCAGGACCGCGGGACCTCGGCTTTTCCCAGAGGAGGAGCTGGTCAGTAAGAAGTAAAGGGTGTGCCGTCTGCTCCCGGACGCTGGTCCAGGGGATGTTGGCCAGGCGATATCGGGCACTGGCATGGGACCCAGACCCGTGCGCAGAGCCTGGGTTGCCGTCTGTATGAGGAGACCTTGTCCGCCAAGCCCCCTGGGGGTGCGGGGCTGGCGAATCCCCCCATAGAGGGGAGAAGAGGTTGGAGGAACCCTGTCCCAGAGTCCGCGTTTGTCTGTGACCGTGTCTCAGCTTGGTCTTTGTGCTCACCCTGCAAAAGGCTCCTTCTTACACCAGCCAATGCTCCTGACCCTGGAAGTGGGGGAGGTCCCTGTCCCCCTGGGGCCCGGCCTGGCCTCGGCTGGTGGGAGGAAGCCAGGGCTGGCCGAATGCCTTCCCAGGAGCGTGTGGAGGGCGGGGAGCAGGCCCGCGGACATCACACAGGGCGAACAAGGGTGGGGACAGAGGCCCCAAAGGGACCCGTGCGCTCCCTCCACCCTGAAGCACCCTTGGATCCGCATTCCTTCCACCACGGGAACACATTGCTGTAAGAAAGCAGACCCGCTTCACTGAGAGGCAGAGAAGTTGCCAAAATCCCAGATGCGGCACAGAGGGAGCAGGCAGGGGGAGGGGCCGGGGCTTTGGTGTTCTGTTACAAGAAAGTTGTTACAGAAAGTTTAATTTTTCTCTTTCGGTGGGAAAAAAGCAGAAGCCCTGTCCTCCTCATCTTCACCCCAGACAGAGACGGCTTACTTCTACAAACCTAGCCCAACAGGCACAAGTGTTCCAAACGCAGCCGCCACGTGGGGCCAGTCCTGGCCTTGGTGGACGCAGTGCAAGAGGTGGGCGCCTGTGTCCTCCAGGAACGGGCTTTGGCCTCTGTTATTTGTTCACTTGCAGACACCCTGGTCTGGTGTTTGGGTGAGCCTGCCAGAACACACACTAGAAGAGCCTGAACGTGTAATGGTTCTAAGTCTCCGTGTGTGTGTGTGTGTGTGTGTGTGTGTGTGGACGGTATTTACATGTCTCCCCAGTGTAGAGAAGACAAAGGTGGATGGAGTTGACATCAAAGGGTCCCCTCGTACCCGGGTTCTCACAGGCCCTGTACAGGTGCACGGTGCTTCCAGGAGGTGTTTCTGCACTTGGGCAGGGGGCTGAGGGGACACAGAGGGGACAGCCAGTCGGAGAGCTGGGCTTCCCTTCTGCAGACGGAACATCACCATCTGCAGCCTCGACGCCCAGGCAGAGTGGCAAATAAGCGTCTCTTCCCCCCTCTGAGAAGAGCCCTCTCCATTATTTTCGGTGTCTTCCTCCAGCACGTTGGCTCTTTATTATTTCAAGAAAGAGGCTGTGTTTATTGGGGAGTGGAGGTGATGGCACCAGCCACAAGGAAAGGACTCAAGGGCCAGGCTGCCCTGAATGGTTCTGAAATACGCTCGTCTTGCCAAGGTCCTGCAACAAAGCCTCCTTGAAATAGGCACGTGGAGGAGACAGAGCCACCGGGTGAGGCCACGGCCGAACAGCTGACTCAGGGCTGCGGATGACAGAGTTGGGCCGAGCAACTCGGACCTAAAACCTCCTCCTCCTTCCCCGGGTGTGGAAACTCAAAGTCGAGGAGCAGTGCCAGGCCGGCATGCTGCTTCCAGAAACTTCCAGGACCCTCCTCCTCCTTCTGCCTGTGTCTTTGCACAAATACACCGTGAAAGGTGAGAAAACCCCACCTGCCATGAATCCAGGTAACACGGAACAAACAGGGTCGGTGCTGGGGCGGCTCTTCAGAACCTGGCTTCCTGCGAGGAAGCCTGCTTCCAGGAGACACAGCCCTTCTCTGAGTTCTGACACAGGGCTGACTACGAGGGCCGTAATAGGACTGTGGGATCGGGCAGGGGAGAGCCCAACTACATGAATGAAATCGCAACTGAGGACCCAAAACAAGTTGGAGCAGCTTGAGTTCCAAGGGAGAAACCAAGAGCAAAATAAACAGAGAAGGCAGCTCCGTGGGAAGACAGGCAGAGCCATGCAAAGATAGACAGAGCCGTCTCCATCAGCTCCGCACAGCTGGGCCTCCAGAAACTGCGTCACCCGGAGCACGGGGTGCCTGCAGATGGAAGGGGCTGGAAAGGCATCCGGAGCCAGGGAGCAAATGCTTTGCCCGGGTACCCAAGGCCCCGCACCTGCACGTCTGGGCCTGGAGATGAAGGGAGAATGGCAGGGGAAAGCCCCTGATGCTGCTCCCATCAGCACTTGTCCTGGATTCCTTTTCAGCCCCACTGCTGGCCGCCTGCAGCCCCTGCCCAGGAGCGGTCCTCGCAGCCCAGAGAGGACCCTGGCCGCCCACCTGGCCGCGCGGTGCACCCAGAGGCTTGCCCAGAGCCTCCCTCCCCGCTCTGAACCCACCACCAACCAGCATCCCCAGGGCACTGGAGGGTCACCGACTCAGACTCTCAGCTCCTAGAAAAGCACCGACTAAGGATGGAAACACACGTGGGTCTGATTCCGCTGCTCGGCGCCCTGTATCTGCTCTGAGCCTCCTTCCTGCCTGCAAAAGCCGCAGCAACAGCAAAAGGAACCCTCTGTCCGGCCGAGGCCCCGGGGCCCATGCTGCTGGAGAGAACCAGGCGGCAAAGCCCCAGCCCTGGCCAGCGGGGCGCCTCCGGCCCACCTCCCACAGGGACCAGAAGCCACTGAGCACAGGCCCTGGGAGGCCACATCCTGCCACCAGCTGCTGCCTTGGGCCTCAGGGTTTCTGCTCTCTGGCCTGTTTCTCAGCCAGAAGGTACGGGCATCAGAGTCTGATCGCAAGCTTCTCCCTGAAGCCTGGGACTCCACCGGCCTTATCCTCAAATCTCAGGAGATTTCGTAACCGCGTGGATGGTCGACGTGTTGGGGTGATCCGTGAGCCTCAGGCTGTAGGATCTTGTTCTGCTCACGAGAAGCACAGCCCCAGCCGCCAGGAGTCCCTCACACAAGGGTGGGGGGAACTGCTTTCAGAGGCTTCCGTCGTGCTTAGTTGTCAGGTTTTCTGCATCCATTTCTTCTTGATTTCCAAGTATATGGCTGTGGCCAGAACTGGGTGATCTTGATGGGCTCTGGAGGTCTGGCTGTGGGGACACAGAGCAGATCAAGTTCTGGCCTCCACCCGGGCCGGGCGGGTGTTCTCTTCTGCCCGCCAAGGGGCTGCTTCTCTTGGTGGCGCACCAGGCCCGCAGCTCTCACTTGCTGGAAAGCCTGTGGCAGCTTGGCTTTTCCTTCCAAAGAAGATCTTCCTGACTGAGCATCCCTTAAACTGTGTGCCGTCGTCCTGCACAGGGAGACAAGGAACTCCAAGCCAAGCCAAGGTGTCCAGGGGTTGTTTGCTTTATGCCTCTGCTGAGGTCTTAGCTTGATGATCTTGCTGGAAAGTCTTCCACTCACTCCGGACACACTGAGGTCTTTAAAAATGGGTGCCTGGGAGCCAGGAAAGAAGTGGAGAGGTTAATGCCAACATCCAACCCTGCCTCCCGCCATTGCAGAAGGAGATAGACAGAAGCTTCCAGACCCACGTTCAAGAGGCTCACTCTTGGCACCAGCCCTGAGTCTGGGAAAGAGCAGTGAGCCCTCCCTGCGGTAAAGACATGCCCGTGTGTCTTCGTGAGCTCTCCCAGGATTCCTGGGCTGAGGAAGGAGGGGCTGCCTTGGACAAGTGGGGGCTTCCTGGGCATGGTCACTGCAGATGGACCTTCACGGAGGCCCCTGGGCGGCTGGCCTGGGCAGGTGCATCAGCCAGAGGCGGGCTGCCTGGAGGAAAACAGATCCTCACCACCCTGAGAGAAGCTTCCAGATCTGGCTGGGCCTTGTCCCCCTCTACTGCCTCCTCTCCCCACACTGCCCACTGGGATGAGAGCCAGAAGCCAGGCCTCAGAGGTCCCCCATCTGAAGTTCAAGCCCCATCAGAAAACACACAGCTACCGCAGTATTCACCGAAGGAGCAGACCCACCGGCTGTGACATGTAACACTGACTCCCTGTGTTCCTGTGCCTGGGGTGACCTCATGCCTACATCCCAGGAGATTTCAGTCTGTCCTTGCCAGGAGGCCTCTGACACCAATCCAGTGACGTCATATGGGAACGAACCCGTTTGTCTGGAAGAGGGTGGAGCCCAGGGTCTCCTCATTTCAGGTGAAACACTGCAAAGGAAAGCAGAAGCCGAGCTGCCCCCCGCAGCCCATGGCCTTCAGCTGCACAATTCGCTCAGAGAGGAAACTCTCCGACTTGGAAACCTGTGCAGCCTGAGCCGAGCACCAGTAACAGCCCTGGCACACAGGCTGCCCCGCCAGCCACCTCCTCGCCCCACAAGCCTGCTCACTTTCCAGTATCTGAGAAATGCGTCATGAGGACCGTCACCAAAAATCTCCACCCAAGTCAAAGCTCTGCCTGCAAATCTCTCCCATGACTGAGAAGACCCTGCTGCTGACATTGCACGGCTTTCTCTAAAGAAGGAAAAGGCCCCCAGCTTATATTAAAATCACTCGAGTCAATGATTCAGAAGCAAACACAGTCTTCAACTTGCCAAGGGCAAAAACACAGGGCAGACTGCATGTACCATTCAGACACGAGGCAGTTCTCTCCAGGTTGCGAAATCCAGATGCCTGGACCTTGCCAGAAATACTCTAGCGTTCACTCCCAAGGCACATTAGAAGCTGTTTGACCAGAAATGGAGCAACTGCTTCCCCTGAAAAACAAATAAGCAAACCTAGGAGCATGGCCAAGAGACCCAAGAGAACCTCCCCGTCCAGTGATTTCTGGGAATGGCCAGAGGTTGGGGGTCGGACGCCGTGTTATCAGCACCAGCTCTGAAAGGGAGAAACAGCATAGTTCGGACAGTTTCCAGCCAGGTGTGCCACTTCTGCTGCAAGCCGGTGACTTCTGGGACACCTTTTCTAGTCTGTTTCAATTTTATTGGCACCTAGCGCAGTACCTGGGCCAGAGTCGCCATGGGGTGGGTAGAGGAGGAAAGCTCCCAGCCCTCCTTTCCAAGGTCCACAGAGAGCTCAGCAGGCGGAGGGAAGCTGGCAGGAGGCCAAATCACTTAAACAAGATTTCTGAGGGTGGACAGGATCTTTATAAGCCATGATAGAAGCATGAAACAAGGGGAAAAGGGCAGAAGGCGTGTATCTGTTTCCTAGTGAACTGCCCTTCATCGTTCTTAAAGACAAAGAAAAAGTACAGACGCCTCTTTGGTTTGATGACCACTTTCACAAGGAAAAAAAAAAAAAAGGTTTTCCTGATCCAGGTCTTACTCTGCTGTTCTCTCTTGTTGCTGGGAATTCAGAAAAAAGGACACCGTTTTACAGTCTGTAGTTCCAAACAGGTTAAAGAGATGACCTGCTTAGCTGCCTGGATCCAACTTTCCTGAGAATCCCACAAAATCAAAGATTTCTTGGGGGGGAGGCACGTGGCGGAGAAAACTGCAAATCGCTTTACTCCACGTCTCTTTCTCTAGACCCCTGGGAAAACCATCTCATGAAGGCGCTTTGTGGATGTGTGCACAGCTCTGCCGCCTCCAACCTGCAAAAAGGATTAAGTTTCAGAGACGTGTGTGTTTGCAGGACAGGCTGGTGGGCTGGTGGTTGGAGGCTTTTAATCACATGAAGAAAAGGGAACAGCGTAGCAGGTACAAGGTGCCTGGGTAGACCCCCTCCACTGCAAGAGGGAGCGGACTGGCCCCCAGTCTTAATTACATGGAACCGCATCCTTCAAGATAACAGAGAAACTGAAAAATCTCCTAACTAGACTTGCCTTTGTCCTTTGCAAATACTGTCATTTACAAGATAAGTAGAAACTCCTTTTCTAGCGAAGAGCAGCGTCTGCCGCTTTCCCTGTGCTCTAAACATTAACCGATATCGCTACCTGATGCTGCCAACAGACGTTTTAATTTCTTCTCTCATCTGAGCACATTTTGACTTCTAGGGTATCATGCCTTCACGACTCAATGGGAGGTAAGTCTGCAATCTTCGAAAAGAGAAAAAGCTTTTTCAGTCCGTGCCTCGCCTTCCCTTTGGTCGCGTGGGTGGCCTATGGTTTCTCCACCTGCTGCGAGTTTCAAATTCAGAGCCTTCCCCGCCCGTCCATGGGCAATCCACCGGCATCTCCGATGACGCAGCCAATTAAAGCACGGAGCGAGGGGTTCCCTGGTGGCCTTGGCGTGGTCACTGCTGCGGCTCAGGTTCTATCCCCGGCCTGGGAACTTCTGTATGCTGCGGGTACTGCCAAAAACATAAAAAGGGAGCCAGGATTCAAAGTTAGGAGACCGGCGGTGCGCACTTCACTTAACCCCTTCTAAGTATCAACTTGAACATCTCTAAAATGAGGTGGACACACTGAGCAAACTTTCTGGTCTATGACCTGGGTGAGAATAACAATGCATTTGCCCAGTGTTTTCAAAACAAGTCGAATCATTCTTTTTTTGCTCTTTCTGTACATTGGACCCTGCCGGACCCAAGGAGAAAGGCGCTTTCCAGCTGCGCGCCAGGCCCAGAACACCGCGGCAGTGCGTGGGCGTGCCTGAGACTCCAGGCCCAGGGTGGATGGACAGTTGAGATGAAAAAAGCCTAGCGTGAGGACAGCTGCATCAGTGACCACCATGAACACGCTGGCCTTCAAGTTCAAAAGGACAAACGTTTCCAAACAGCAGCTCCACCTCGAGTTCATGTCTGTTCACACCACGTGGAAGAGATGGTGCAGATGTGACCAACACTGGTTATCAGATACACGCTGCATGAAAAGAACCAGTTTCCTAGCACACACGGTGTCAGAGCAAAAGTGGAGAACAGGACGGGCTTCTTGTGGAGGCTGATCTGAGGGAAGACGGAGAATAAGGACATTTAATGAGGTTCTCGCCTTGTGACACACCTCAATCACCACATCACACCCTTTTTCTTTAGGGGAGGATAGAGCAGGATTTGGGAGCCTGGGTTGAAAGTAACAGGAAGAGCAGTTCCCGTCATGGCTCAGTGGTTAACGAATTCGACTAGGAACCATGAGGTTGCAGGTTCGATCCTTGGCCTCGCTCAGTGGGTTAAGGATCCGGCGTTGCTGTGAGCTGTGGTGTAGGCCAGCGGCTACAGCTCTGATTAGACCCCTAGCCTGGGAACCTCCATGTGCCGTGGGTGCGGCCCTAGAAAAGGCAGAAAGACAAAAATAAAATAACGTAAAATAAAATAAAGTACCAGGAAGAGAGCTGGTCTAGTAACAGGCCTGGGGTCTGCTGTGTAATCACTCTAAGCTGTGAGTCTACACCTGGGCCGGCCTATTGCATTTATTCATGTGTGTGTATCTAATGGTTTATTATTACTCTTTTGGCTCCTCCTTTGTACCCATCTAACATCACTCATCCAGAGGAGAGAGACAAGCTAACTAAAGCCTGAACAGAGAGAGGGGAGGAGCCCAGTCTTGTTGGGTCCAACAGGGAGCATGAGGTGCGTCTCAGATGCAGCCTGGGGAGTGGTGGACGGAGTGGAGACACGCCCCACAGCCAAGGATTCAATCTGATTTCTGTCACTGCCATTCTGACGGTGGATTCACGAAAGAGATTAAATTTCTCTCATATGAGAAATAATAAAGCAAGCACCAGAACTTTTTTCCCCTCTCTAAGCACAAAACCCCAGGCATGGTGAATATTAATTTTTTCAAGATGCAGCCTTTTCTCCTGCGAGGGAATGACTCCATCAGTTTGTCTCTAATCAAATCCAAATGCAAATGATGGTGCAGACAAATGCTTCGCCCCTATTTTCATAAAACAGCCGCCGCAGTCAAGGGAATGAATCTTTACTCAGTCTGATGACCATTGATCTTCAGAGGTGCCGGGTGGAAATTCATCTCCTGTTATTACTTGCAAGTGCAAGAACTCCCAGCTCTCCGGCAAACTGGAAAACCATTAAAAATCCTGGTATCTGGAGGCAGGCTGTGAAATCCAAGTGCATGAGCTCCCCATGCTGGTGAAGGACAGTATCGCAAGTGGAGGGAAAATAAATTACAACTTTCCAAAAACAGTACAATGAATTAAGCTAAAGGAAAAGCAGTTCGGGTTAGAAATTACTGAGGTGGTTGTCCTTTCTCCCCTGGCCTTCCTCCCATGGCGTTTAATTTTTGAGCATAATGTTTTGTAATCAAGAATTTTGTTATTGTTTTGTTAACCGTGATGCAAAAAAAAAAAAAAAAAAAAGAGCAGCGTGTCGGTTCCAGGTTGCACGCGCCTGCTGTGATCACATCCCCAGACTGTAGGCAGGAAGCCAGGTCTCCACGTGGTGCATCAGGTGTGAGCAAAGGTTGTCCCTAAGGGGTGGGATTTCTTCTGGAATCCCTTTGTAGTAGTATTTCTCTAAACAACTGAAAAACTTTCCTTTTTAAAAAACTGGACCATTTTTTCTATTTTGTCCCAAGTATTCGGCTCCCTGTATTTTGGAGACACTGTGATAAAACTGCTGACCCCGTCTCCTGACCCTTTTTCTCTTCTGATCCCTCCTAGTCAGAGCGGTGACCGCCACCCAGTTCTTATTTCACAGTTCAGCCGACCTTGAACCTCATCTTGTGCCTTGTAATTCCCCACAAAGTAAATGAGCTACTTCCAACAGGACTGACATGGGCAAAGATGCCAGTCTTGGGGAATAATGGACAGGTTGACCATTCTGGCTTTTCTGTGACTGGTAAGCACATCAAAGGGCTTCCTTAGAGAATTACTAACGCTTTCTGTTTAGGGAGCAGAGGCGGGGCAGCAGCAGGGTCAGTTCAAGGGAAGCTTATGTGTCACAGACTCCAGGGACAGAGGCTGGGGACACAGAGAGGCTGAGGAGGGAGTCGGAGGCGGGGGACTGGCCGAGGCTCCAAGTCCCCCCCCAGCCCCTCCCCCTCTGGACCATGAGGCCTGCAGGTCACTTTACTGCCCTGAGGGCCTCAGCCTCACAGTCTTCCTCCTTCCCCTGCCTCCTGCTCCCTCCCTAGAAGGTTTCCTCCAGGGTAGTAACTAAGTGCCCACAAATAGTGACATAGACCAAATAAACGAAGACCCTCCGTTTCCTTTTCTTTTTTTGTCTTTTCAGGGCCACACCCGTGGCATATGGAGGTTCCCAGGCTAGGGGTCAAATCGGAGCTGTAGCCACCGGCCGACGCCAGAGCCACAGCAATGCAGGATCCAAGCCACGTCTGCGACCTACACCACAGCTCACGGCAACACCGGATCCTTAACCCGCTGAGCAAGGCCAGGGATCGAACCCACAACCTCATGGTTCCTAGTCGGATTCGTTAACCACTGAGCTACGACGGTAACTCCCGACCCTCTGCTTTTAAAGTACCTCCTCGCCGGGCCTGCCAGGGGCTGCCCCTCTGCCTGGGTGACAACGGCTGACCCTGCTCTGCCCGTGAACGAGCGTCCAGTGCAGAGACTGCTGCACACCCAGAGCAAGGCCAGGCGCCCACCCAGCCTCCTGCAACTGGGTGTGGACCTCTTCCCTCCATGCAGACTGGCCTTCAAATTGGCCTTAGAGTCATGGCCGCCCGTGTTCGTTCAAAGAAAAAGGGACGCACTTCATGCTGTGGGAAGAGGAAGCTGGGAGCCTGGTGCTTCCAGTGCCGCCTGGCGGAGGCCAGACCGATCAGCGTGGCAGGGCCTCGTCAGACCAGGTGACTCGGCGCAAGAGCTAAGGGTGGAAAGAGCCCGTGTCCATCAGTGGGTGGACATGTTAATGAGACATGATTTAACAGGCAGTGCCCTAAAGAAGAAGGAAACTCCGGTGCCAGCCGCAGCCTGGGTGTGTGAAAAGAGTCCATTTGGTGCCCAGTGTCAGTCTGGGAAGATGGAGAAGTTCAGGAGACGGATGCTGCGATGAACAACAGTGTGCGTGTGCTTAGGGCCACTGGGCTATGTGCTTAAAAGTGGCTGAGATGGGGAGTTCCCTTCGTGGCTCAGTGGTAACAAGCCCAACTTGTATCCATGGGGACATGGGTTTGATCCCTGGTCTCGCTCAGTGGGTTAAGGATCCAGCATTACCGTGAGCTGTGGTGTAGGTCACAGATGTGGGTTGGATCTGGCGTTGCTGTGGCTGTGGTGTAGGCTGGCGGCTACAGCTCCAATTAGACCCCTAGCCTGGGAACTCACATATACCACATCTATGGCCCTAAAAAGATTAAAAAAAAAAAGTGGCTGAAATGGTAAATTACACCTTAGGTATATTTTACTACAAAAAAAAAAAAAAGGAAGAAAATTAAGAGTGACTCTGATACAGCGCTCCCCTCCTCCACCACTGTGTAAGGAAGTTTTGGCCATGACAACTACCACAGGGCTTTCTAGTGATACATAAATAAACAGACTAAATACCTGTCGTGGAATCTTAGGAAACACCCTGATACGGAAACCTCACTGGAGAACTATCTTTCTTTCCTGCGGCCACTCAGACACGGCCTCTTAGTAAAAGTTTAAAGCTGAAAATTTTCTCTCTGAGTCTGTTTCAACCCTGTGGTTTCACATGTGAGGATCAGAAGCCCCAGCGCTTGGCTGGCTCAGCCCACAGGGGTTTCGGGGTCTGGATGGGGGCTCCCACCCTTTCTAGAAGACTACAGCAGAAAGAAGGTTTCCTTGTTCTTTTGTCTGCTTGTATTTGCTAAGCCAAACTGCCAGAAATGTTAGGGATCACGTCAAAGTTTTTCTATTTTCCTCCAAAAGATTAAAACCCAGCTGGAGACATGGAGACCTAAGATGCTCAGAGAAAACTGGAAAGGACCATCCGATGACAAATGAGGTGTTACAGCCAAAGCACCCTACTGTGCAGAACCCTAAGCCAGGGTAACTCTGCAAGCAAAAGTCAGAGGGGGAAACAAGACACATGCCGTTATGGAGAGGGCCGGACTCAGCATACACCGCCTACAACCAGGAAATTAATGGAATAACCTAATGTTTCCATGACCAACTTTTAGCCAAATAATGACAAACCACATTAAATGGCCTTATTTTATTTTATAAATTGACACACAGTAAATTTGGCTTGTTTGTGGTATGCAGTTCTGTGAATTTTCACTAAGTCCATTCCTTTTCACTGCTGTGTAGTATTCCACTATGTGGATGTACCACAGACCATTTATCCCTCACTTAGTGACAAACATTTGTGTTGTTTGCAGAGTTAGTGATTATGAATTGAGCTGTTACAAACATTCATGTACGCTTTTGTGTGATCATAAGTTTTCATCGAAGATTTAAATTACTTCCATCAAAAGACTGGAGAGAAATATACTCATTATAAAAATCACTTCCAAAAATATATAACTTTTCTTTATCATTCAAAGCAGGGAGTGGGATTGCTGGGTAATACACTAAGCACATGGTTAACTTTATAAGAAAGTGTCAAATTATTTTATACAGTGAGTATACCATTTTATCTTCCCAGCTGCAATGCATGAGATTTCCAGGGGCTCCACATCCTAGTCAGCACTTAGTACTGTCAATATTCTTTATTTTAGCCATTCCAATAGTTGTAAAGTGGTGTCTCCTGATGGTTTTGATTTGCATCTTACTAATGGATAATGATGTTGGGCCTCTTTTCATGTGCTTGTTTGCCTTCTGCTCATACTCTAAAATGAAATGTTTAGTCAAGTGTTTTGTACAAATTTTAACTGGGTTTTTTTTAACCATTGATTTTTGAGAGTGCTTTGCATACTGTGGCTTTAAGTCCTTTGTCATATAGGTGATTGCTAATATTTTCTCAGTCTATAGCTTGTCTTTTCATTCCCTTAAAAGTGTCTTTTGGGAGTTCCTGTTGTGGCTCAGCAGATTAAGAACCCAACTAGTATCCATGAGGATGCATTTTCAATCCCTGGCCTCAGCCATAGGCTATGGTTCTGATTTGATCCCTAGCCTGGGAACTTCCATATGCCACAGGTTAGGCCCTAAATAGACAAAAAAACAAAATAGTGTGTTTTGCAAAGCAAAAATTTTAAATATTGATTGGGTCCAACTTATCAATTTTCCTGGAGTATGCTTGTGGTGTCAGGTCTGTAAATGTACTGGCTACCCTCAAGTCATGAAGACTGTCTCCTGTATTCTAAAACGTTCTGGTTTTATATGATAAAAAGAGACCTATGAGCCAGGTGGGGTTAATTTTTGTACAGGGTGTGACTTTGGATTGAGGTTCATGTTTTTCGATATGGATGTCCAGTTGTTCCAATGCTCTCTGTTGAAAAGACCCTTTCTCCATTGAATTGTCTCTTCACCTTTATCAAAAACCATTTGGTCCTATTTATGTGCATCTGTTTTTGGACTCTATCATGTTCCACTGAACCATATATCTAACACTCTCTTGATTACTGCAGCTACCTAGGAAATTCTAAATTCCAGTGATACAGTTCCTCGGGATTTATTTGTCTTTTTTTAAAGTTGTTTGTCTATTTTAGTTCCACATAGTTTTAGGGTTAATTTTTTTATATTTAAACAAAATTCTGCTGGGATTTTGTTTGGAGGTGCATTAAATCTGGGGATCAGTTTGGGCACAATTGCCATCTTTACTATGTTGAGTCTGCTGACCATGAATATAGCATGTCTCTCCACTTATTTAATTTGATTTTCTTCCACCAGTGTTTTCTGGTATTTAGCATAAAGATCCCCTACATGCTTTACTTAATTTATAATTAATGTTTTGTTTCTCTGATGCTATTATATGTGGTAATGTTTGGGGTTTTTTTTTTTCATTTTTAATATAATGATTTTTATTTTTCCATTATGGCTGATTTACAGTTTTCTGTCAATTTTTCAGCTGCACAGTGTGGTGACCTGGTTAAGCATACATATATAGATGCATAGTAATGTTTTTTTACATTTGGAGTTTTTAAACTGTACTTTGCTCATATATAGAAATATGATTGATTAAATGTCCTTTCAGCAGCAGGCAGTTACAACTCTAACAATACATTTGTAACAATGCAACTGCATCAAAACCTCTGTGACAATTTATAGCCAAAATTCTAAGTCAAAGCCCTAATTCAGTCACCCTTCGATGCATACATTACAAAAATAATTGTATGATTCCATGATGATTGTTCTGTTTACTTAAGATCTATCCCACGTGTGGGGACATGTATTAGAAATGATCCAAACAGTCTACATGTTAATTCAACAGTTAATGCTTATTGCACGCTTAGGTCTGTGCTGAGGATCATAAATACACCAACAGCCTTTTTCATGAACAGCTCTGGCCCCAGATTTTGAAGAGGTTGAACACAACTTACCAAGTTCATGTGTTCCTTCAAAAATTTAAATAACTTCCCCCTCAAAAGATTGGTGAGTAATGTAGTCATTACAAAAAAGCACCAAAATATGTATTTTTTCCTGTAGCATTCAAAGCTGGTACCCGTGATCCATGCGTGAAACATTATCATCTACACAATACTTCATTAACTATGTCACAGCATAAGTAAGTTTACTAATATGAGGTCCACATGATATGACTGGACACATTTATTTAAAAGGCTGTTTTAATGTTTAAGAAACTTATTGGTTTAATCACAGAATGGATAAATTAAAGTGAATGATGTTTCTGTGATTCCAAATCCAACACAGCATGCAGAAAAATAGTAAACACCAAAGTAAGAGAAAGTTGTACTAAATTCTGAGCTGTTTTTTTAATTAATTAATTTATTTATTTATTTATTTATTTATTTATTTATTTATTGTCTTTTTGCCTTTTCTAGGGCCGCACCCACGGCATATGGAGGTTCCCAGGCTAGGGGTCTAACAGGAGCTGTAGCCGCCGGCCTTCACCACAGCAACATCAACGAGGGATCCGAGCCGCGTCTGCAACCTACACCACAGCTCACGGCAACGCCGGATCCTCAACCCACTGAGCAAGGCCAGGGATCGAACCCACAACCTCATGGTTCCTAGTCGGATTCGTTAACCACTGCGCCATGACGGGAACTCCTGTTTTAATTATTTTTATCTGTCAGGATGGTATCTGATAAAATAACTTCACGTGGCATATACGTAGGACACTTAAAGATATTTTTCTTCAAGCACGTAATTTAAACAGCTTCCTAGCTCATCTGTTTACTTTTTTAATTCTTAATTTGGCACTCTCCTTCATTGGAGAAGAATGTGTAAGTCTGGCCAGTGGAGACTGAATCTGATCAGTCAGTGAATTCATAAAGGCGCAGGGTGAGAGACAAGGGACACAAGGTGAACCAGAGTATTTACGTTTCTGCAGTCTCATTAGAGAGAACAGGTTTGAGTGAGAAGGATAGTTGCTTCAATAGTCACTGAAATGCTCCGGCTCTCGCGCCCGAGACTGACATCTGCAAGTTCAAATGCCCGTGGAGGCTGCTTCTGCCCACGCCGTATGTCCGCAGCGTAACTTAATTCCCTGTGCTTCTCTGTGGGGAACTAGAATCCTGCCAGGTCCCCAGCCCCGTGGAGAAGGACGCTCAGCACGAGGCTGTGATGCCAGGGGTGGGGATGGGGAGACGAGGGAGGGGCGCAGAGAGCGGGGAGAAGGCCGGGAGAGACAGGGAACAAGAGAGAGGAGGATCAGGTAGCCTTGGCCCCAGTGGGGACCTCCAGAAGGAAGGACTTTGAACTTGAACGGTGAGCAGAGCACCAAAAATCACAGGGAAGTAGGAGGCTGGGAAGGCACGTGGACGCCTCCCCTGGACACCTCATTCAAAGGATTGCGAGGATCCAAGACAAGATCTCAGAAAGTGGGGAAAACCTGGACAGGCCGTGCGCAGTGTCAGACCTGGGGGGCCTCCCAGACAGAGAAAAGGGGTTCTGTTTGGTGAAGCGGGGGTGGGAGTGATTGTGACGAGAACGAGAGGACAAAAGCACCATTGGCCTGTGAACCTGGGCTGGAAGGGAGAAGCCAGAACTTCGCCATCAGGGTGGGGTGGGGGTAAAAAATGCAAGGACTAAAGAAAAACCTACAAGGTCTGTGAACTGAGTCGATAGGGAAAGAGAGCACTTAGAGTCCAGGGTGACTGCAGGGTTTCAGATCTTGTGGTTCAGTGTAGGAGGTCTGTCAGCTAGGGACAGTCATAGACATTAGCAGTGACTAGTATGGGGACAGTGCACCTGTAATTAGTACCAAGGACAGTGTCCCTGTAATTAGTACCAGGAACTATGCACCTGTAACTAGTACCGGGGACAGTATACTTATAACTCCAATGAAAACCCAAGTTGGGGGAGGTGCAAGTACCACCTGCAAAACTAAGCCTATTAAAGGCATTCAATTCCCAAGCAGCAGCGGTGTCTTCTGAACGAGTGGAGTCCTTTGGAACCATAGACACCGAGCTGGTGACAGAGGCTGCATTTACAGGACTTTTCACTTTTAACTGATGGGCTTTCACAGAATTCACATAGACAGGGCCTATGAAGAACTCTTCTGGCTTTCCAGACGTTTCCTGCTCCCCTCACTGCTCACGCTTGCTCTCCGCACACTCCAAGCAGTGGGTGGGGATGCAGGGAGCGTGCACAGTTGCTCTGCAAGGGCTCAGGTGCTTGCCTCTCCTTCTGAACCGCTAGCTGCTCCCAGGCTCTGCTGGTGCCTCTGCAGGTGGCACCCGGGTCCTGGGCTTGTTCCTTCCTGATGGACAGGCGCCATCAGGAGCATGTGAGGTGGCCGGTCAGCCGAGGGGGACACGAAGGGACTGTTGGGGACAGCACTCCCCGGTCCTCCATCCACCTCGGTGCACGTCATCGAAGCAGCTTCTTGCACCAGGTCTGTCCTGGTTCCAAAAGAATCCAGATCCAGGCTGAGGTGGGGGCGGGGGGAGGCGGCCTGGCCTGAGAGCACCATGTCCTGTCTTTCAGGATGGACACCACGCGGCCAGGACCACCTACGGCTCGCTGCCCCAGAAGGCGCAGCATGGCCGGCCCCAGGACGAAAACCCTGTAGTGCACTTCTTCAAGAACATCGTGAGTGTGCCTTTCCCGCTGGGCCTGGCGGACTGCGGAGTGGAGGTGGTGGGGTGAGGGGGCTCCCGGCCCTGCCCCGGGTCACAGGGCTCTGAGTCTGTCCCCAAGTGACACTGAGCTCTGATCCATGGGGGCTCTGAGTCTGTCCCCAGGTGATGCCTCCCTCCTTCCCGGGGCGAGGTTGGCCTAGGGAGCTCAGACCAGCACCGGGTCTCAAGGTGGGAAGGGACCTTTGCGTGTTACCAAAAAAGTCACTCCTTCTGAGACCGAACTACTGTGAGATGCACGGTTTAATAGTCCAAGTTTGCAGACTCTGGAGACAGTAAGCAGGTCAGGGGTGAAGGGCACTCAGACTTGGGGGCAGTGAAGCCGTCTGGGGGACACTGCGATGCCCGATACACGCGTACGTTTGTCAGAATCCATAGACATGTAGCGCAGAGTGAAGCCCTGTTAACTGCGGGCTTTCGTGGATAACGACGTATCGATGTTGGCTCACCAGCCGTAAACAGACCACGCGAAAGCTGGGGTGGTAACGGGGGGACTGGGCTCAAGGAGCGGGGTTTCAAGGATTATCTGCAGTTTCTGCACAATTTTTCTAGAAACCTGAAATGTATCTAAAAAACAAAGTCGCAAAACCAAGGGCTCTAATTATAAACTTTCTGTGCAGCCGACATTCAATTCAGTATTTTCACGTTGATTGGGGAGTTTTAGGAGTCACACCCTGAGGGCAATCCTTTTAAGGCTCCGAGTCTCAGACACTTCCCCACCAACTCCAGAAAGGACCGAGGTGACCGTCACAGTCTCCGTCCGTGTGGGATGGGTGTGTCACAGGCAGCCCCCCAGCTGTAGAGCCTTGTGTGTTTGCCACCCTCTCACAGACTTTCCGCACGTGCCCAAAGATCTGGGTGGCGCTGGAGACTTTCAACTTCTCAAATCCTCTATTTCTCACTCAACTGGGACAGTAGGAGGAGCCAGGCAGGGTCTGAGTGGGTGGCTTCTTATATAAATAGATGCTAGACCCTCTCAGCAAAGGGGAGCTAGCTGGGACCTAGCAACAAGCTAGGCGACCACATGAGGTGGCAACATGAGCTCTCACTAAGGGGGTCAGGGCTGCTTTCAAGGAGGAACACCCCTACCCCCCCCCCCCCGGCTCACCAGGCTCACCACTCTCCTGTGTCTTTGCAGGTGACGCCTCGCACACCTCCCCCATCGCAAGGGAAGGTAAGACCTCTGAATGCTTTGAGTCATTGTCACTTTATTTATAGACCTTCCGGAAATCCCTAAATGTACCGAAAAGGGCTGGACTCGTCCCAAATAACGAAATGATTTCCTCCTCCAGTGTTTTCCACCTGGACCCCACCAGAACAGGCTGACAGGGGCACGGTGTCCCTTCCCGCCGGCAGGCACGCAGACAGCATGCATCATTCCTGCTCTTTTCCCCTCAAACCTGACCAGCAATCTATGGGAAGCTCCAGGTGGCCACGGCCACCCACGGGGACATGGCACGTGGGACAAAAGCTCTTTGCATCTCAGCCCTGTGTTGTTTTGACTGTGTCTCCTGCGTTACTGAAAGTCCGTTTTCCCCGCACTGGCCACCGTGTCACTCTCTCTTTCTTTTCCTCACACAGGGGCGAGGACTCTCCCTCAGCAGATTTAGCTGGGTAGGTGACAGACGCATGTCCACCCCGCTGCCTCTGCTCCCCTCCTCACGGCCACTCGACTTTTCTGTTCTGCTCTGTTGCAGCTGCTCACGGCCCACTTTCCTTCCCACCTCTCCAGCTGGCCCGCGGCTGGCGCTCCCTCCTGCCCTGTCCCTTCTCCCGCTTCCCTGACGCCTGGTTTCCTTTCAAAGCAACAGATGAGCAAAGCTGGTCATGTGGTCCCGACAGCTGACATTTTCTTGAGGAAAAATGAGACCGCAGACAAGGGCAAAAGACACCGAAATGCAGTTATTCGCTTTACAATCACCCACGTTATCGGAAAGAGTTTCGTATCGATTTAGTAAAAATGAAAGCTATAGCTATGGAGCCAGCTAGGAAAACCTTCCTAGGAACTTCTGAGAACAAAGTCTACGAAGACTTTAGACGACCGATTTGTTGAATTTCCGGGAAAATTTGGTGTCTGAGCCACCTTAAAATGTCTACCTGTACTTTCACCAGATCTGTTGACACTCATTACTAGTAAGTATTAGATATGGTTCTTATTTATAAAATTTCCCAAATAAAAATAGGACCACTAACGTACAGGCCAGGAACTGTGTCTTGTCCTACAGACACAGCGTCTTTACTGAGACACACACTCCGCTATCCTTGGAGTCACAGGGGCCTTACTCTCTGGAGCAGAGCCTACCTGTACGTGACGGTCAATTAGTAATCATTAAACACATATATAAAAATTTTTTAAATATAAAAAAAGAGTCATAGAAATGAATGAATTTAGAAAAAAAGAAAAAGAAAGAAGGAAGGAAGGTGGTGGGGGGAGAAGGGGGAGGAGAAGGGCCGCCCACAGAGAAAAGGCAGAGGAAAGTTTCCCTGAACTGCTCCAACTCATCTCTACGCTGGATTATGAACGGAGGTATTTGCTGGAACATCTTATCCAAATACTCCCGAGCCTTTTTCTGATCTAATGGATTTGCAAAAAGGTGACAGGCCCGTAGGCCATTGACGCAGGCTGGCACTCACAGCCAACTCATTACTGACTTTCTTTGCCAGCAGGAGACCAAGGTGATGTGGGAGAATGAAATCCGTTTTTGACCCAGAAATCTTACTTTCGTAATCACCCGAACTGCCTCCTAGCCTTTCAGGCGTGGACCCAGGGCACAGCCATCGCTGGCTGGGGAGCGGGGCAAGGGCAGAGAGATGCTTTTCTTCCAGTCCTTCTAGGCCACCTCAGCCCAGCAGCTAACAGCCTGGCCTTTGCCTGCTTCTCCTCCGTTTCTCCACTTGGGGTCCCACTAACGCCTCTGAAATTTCTCTTTTTTCCAAAGCGAAATCCTTCGCTGTGTTTGGTGAGCGCGTGTCTGTTTCCTAGAGCTGCACGACCGCCTTCCCATTTGGAGTTTCTGCAACTCCCACCGTTTTTCTAAACGATGCTATATGTTTCCTGGTAAATTCTAGGTTGTTCAGTGATAGATGTGACAGAGAACGTGAAAGGAGGACAGTAAAGCAGATTAACTAATCTGCAAGCCAATCCTTGAATTTAATTCTCAGAAGCTCTTTAATTTTGGAGAAAAACAACGGAGTAAGAGAACGATTTAGCGCTTGCACAAGAAAGCGTGGCTTTCCACCATCTCACATCTGTCCTTTGGCACAGCCCTCTTTACCTATCACCTATCTCTCGTGTGCCTCCAAAGAGGGACCATGTCCATGGGGGCCCCTGGGGTTCAAGGGCAGTCCTGGGTTCATCTCATACGCAGTCCTGCACCTTCCCTGCTCCGTCTCTTACGCACTTGATAACCCCTGAAATCAAACCTTCACGTGACAGTGGCTGCCTCTGAGAGGCCAGCGTCTGGAGCTGGGGGTGGTAAGAGGCAATGTCTGGACAGATGACTCTGGTCCAGCCTCAGTCCAAACCCGAGATAGTGAACTAGAAGAATCTTGAAACTTCCTTTTTTTTTTTTTTTTTTTTGCTTTTTAGGGCCACACCCACAGCATATGGAAGTTCCCAGGCTAGCAGCTGAATCAGAGCTGCAGCCGCCAGCCTTCACCACAGCCACAGCAAAGTGGGATCCAAGCCGCATCTGCAACCTACACTGTAGCTCACGGCAATGCCAGATCCTTAACCCACTGAGCGAGCCCAGGACTGAACTTGCGTCCTCATGGTAACTACTCGGGTTCATAACCCACTTGAGCCATGACGGGAACTCCGAATCCTGAACTTTCTAGAGCCTATTTCCAACACCTCTAAATCAGAGCGATGGGTTCGATGGATTCCCAAACCCTAAAACACATGCAGGAAACTTAAAAGGACTGTGGGCTGAGGCAAAGGGGTCTGGGGTTTGGATTAGGAGACAGTATTATTTTGTTTATAGAATTCTCAGGAGCAGCACAGATAAAGAGCCTCATGCCTCTTGCTGGCAAAATGTAAAATGAGTCTTGGAGCATAGAGATGCATGAGGTCCTGTGCTGACGCACTGAGCTGCCTGCTTGGCCCTGGACGGACATGGCCCCCACGGTTGGACACGTTTCACCCCCAGTGCTGACACTGGCCATGACTGAACACCTGGACCTTCCCTCATTCCTCTCTCTTGTTCACTGTACAAGCTCCCCTCTGAAACTAAAGCGTGTTAGAACACAAGCTGGACCCACAGGTTCTTAAATTTCAGTGATCACTGCCATTGCCGTGTGCCATAAAGACAACTCTCTTCATCTTCCCTGAAGTGAGTGGAGGGTTTCTGGCACAGCTGGAGGCAGCGGTGGGGCTGCCTGCCTGTCTGGGAGGTCGTCTTCCTTAATCCTGGCAAGCTTGCAAATTCAGAGCTACAAGCTCCATTCTCAGAGCGGAGCATCCATTATCCCCATTTTCTACAAGAGGAGGCTATACCTCAGAGAGGTTCTGACACTTGCTTGAGGTCACACAGCCAGGGAGCAGTGGAGAGCTGCCAGGTTGCTGGCTCTGGGGCTTTGCCTTGGTGTACGGCCTTGGGGGACATCGCTTCTCAGCTGAGACCCGCCCCCTTCCCTCCATCACGACTGGCTCCAAGCCCAGGGCTCTGGGAAGAACCCTGGCCCCAGGCTACCATCCACACTCAGGGCTCCCATGCCATGGCCAGGGGAGCTGGTCCTTTCGGTCCTCAGGAGAGGCTCCAGGCCAAGGAACTAGGAGTTTGGTCTTTGCATGTTGGAAGGTATGAGCCTCACATTTCACAAAGTGCAAAGGCCGCTGGTGTCTCCAGGCAGCAGGTGAGAGCCGGTGGTTTGAAGGGACAGAGGAGACCCAGGGCGGGGCACTTGGCCTCCCTGGGGGACCTGCCCTCGCACACACTCTCCCAGCATGTCTGGGGCTCCCCTTCCTCCAGGCATGTGGGGGCCAAACTTCTTGACCTTGTTTGGCGAGATGTTGGCTCATCTACTCTTGAAATCCACACGGCGTGGAGAAGGGAGGTGGCCACCGCAGGGGAGGTTTGATCTTCCAGCGTGATGGCGCGTGGCATCGCAGGGGCACCGACTGAGAGGCGCCCTCCTTTCTTGCAGGGCGCCGAGGGCCAGAAGCCGGGATTTGGCTACGGAGGCAGAGCTTCCGACTACAAACCGGCTCACAAGGGACTCAAGGGGGCCCAGGACGCCCAGGGCACACTTTCCAAAATCTTCAAGCTGGTAATGTACCTTCCTGATAGGGGAGTGGTGGGGTCCGCGGCTGCCTCTAGCTTGTCACCGGCTGCTTCTTAGCCCGTCGTTCTCCAAGTCGTTCAGAGCAAGCATTTCTCCCGGCACTGCCGGAGCAGCCAGCTTGCCAGGTCACAGGCCCAGGCCCCCTCGGGGAGCTTGAGGACAAGGGGCTATAGCTGGGCCCTGGCGGGGGCAAGATCAGAAGGCTTTGTCCCCCAGGGAACCAGCAGGGGCTAAGGGTGGTTGTCAGGCAAGAGACCCTGGGAACCATAGTCAGTTAACACAGACATTGGAGCCACGCAGAACCAGGTCCTCCATCTTTCAGCCAAGTGACCTTGGCCACTGACCTCCCTGAGGCTTGGTGACATATGGACAGACACCACTGTGTCTGTGGAGGGCGTACAAGGCGGTCAGCAGGGCGCCCCATGCGGTCACCCATGAAACAGGCCATCACTGCTGATAACAAGACAGCGTCTCTCAGGAAACCCTGAAAGCTCAGAAGGCGGCCCTGCTCAGCGACAGGGCCCACGTCACCCTGAGCCTGAGCTGGAGGGAGAGAGAAGGGAAGGCTTTGGACTCAGAGGGAGGCAGACGGCTGCTTACTCCCAGCCCCTCAGGCGGAGCTCAGGGGGTCAGCGGTGACCCCACGCCAGGTCTCCCAGGCCCCTCCCTCCCGGGAGCCTCGGAGATGGGTCTTTCCAGGGAGGAACGGGCGAGGCGGGTGGGTGGATGCCCATGGTCCAGAGGTTTCTTCCAACAGAGGCCAAACTTCCCTGTAGGAAAGAGAACATCCAGGAGGTGGAAGGGCCTGGAGCCAGGGCAGCTGAGCGCCGGCCAGGTCCCTGCCTCCTGGCTGCCGTGATGGCAGGGCCCACACACCCGGACGGGACTCAAGAAGACATGGTAGGGGACCCGGAGGGTCTGCGGTGGCTCCATGTCTGCCTCAGGCTGATATTCATGGCCAGCCCACTTCTGCCCCTTCTGGGCCATAACTAATTCCAGATCAGCTCTGGTGTCCGAGGGACCTTTTGGCCTCCATTCATTCTAGAGCTTTTCCTGACCTTTGGAGGTCCCAGAAAGGTCCTGGGCTGGTGGCAGCTCCTTGAAAGTTCCTGGACCCAGAGCATGGCTATAAACAGGCCTGAGGGCAGACACACCCAGAGCTCAGTGAAAGGGCCTTTGGGGCTGTGCAAAGGCCTCCTACGAGCACAGGGACCCATGTGCTCCCAGCCAGCCCTGAGTGGATCCCCTCAAACCCGGCACTGGGGCTGTGTGTCCAGGTGTCCCCAGTACAGGCTGCCTGGGGCCCTGCCGTCAGCGGTTCTGCAGTGCGGCTCACGGGGCTTGCTGAGCACCCGCCCAGTGCAAGAGCTGGCTGTCATTGCTGCGAGGGTGACAGCGTGAATGTGGCGGGGCAGGTGGGGGACAGGCTGTGCGTGAACACGCCCCTCTGTGTCCCAAGGGTGGGTATGACCCCAGGGGGATGGCCAGACAAGACCTGGCTGAGCTGGTGGCAGGTGGCAAAGAGGTGAAGGAGGTGAGGGGCTGGCCTGGCCTGGTCTCCCACCTGATGGAAGACGGGGAGGCCTGGCTGGGGTCCAGGAGGAGGGAGACACTGTGGGGAATGGAGCCAGGAAGGGCTGGTAGGAAGGGTCCCGGTGCCCTTCCTGAGGGCTCTGACCTGGTCCTGAATGGGACGTCACCAGGTCTAGAACATGTTTAATGCTGGAAGACCATCTGGCAGAAATGAGAAAAAATGGGGACTGGGGAGTTCCCGTCATGGCTCAGTGGTTAACGAATCTGACTAGGAACCAGGAGGATGGGGGTTCGATCCCTGGCCTTGCTCAGTGGGTTAAGGATCCGGCGTTGCTTTGAGCTGTGGTGTAGTCTGCAGACACTGCTCGGATCCCGCGTTGCTGTGGCTGTGGTGCAGGCCGGCGGCTACAGCTCCTGTTAGACTCTTAGCCTGGGAACCTCCATATGCCAAGGGAGCAGCTCTAGAAAAGGCAAAAAAAAAAAAAAAAACCACAAAAATGGGGACTGGATTTTGCACTCCATGGACTGGATCGTAAAGTAGCGGTGTGTGGATTTCTGGAAGCACCCCTGCCTCCCGGGGACTCGATGAATGTCGAGCTGAACTGAGCTGAACGTCCAGCAACGTGTCAGCTTTTCAGACATCGGGCTGGAAGAGCTCAGGAGCTGGGATGACCCCGAGGAGCCCCGGGGAGCTTCCGCGCGGCTGGGACCCTTCCCAGGAAGCTTCACAGCTCCAGGAGGTCCCATCCACCCTGATGGGGGGACAACATTCCCATGCAGCCAGGCAGGACAAACATCACTAAATCCATGTCCTCAGTTGCTTTCTCCTTAGAGTAACAGGCCAGCTGCCACCTTCACTCACTCCTCGTCCAGACGAGGCCACTGCTTCCTGCTGACATCTGGCTACAGCCACGGTCACGAGTGGTTACAAGGGCTCTGGCCACGTCCTTTTCAGCCAGAAGCAATGTCCTAAGGAAGACAGATGCCCATGAGGAAAGACAGAGTTCCGGAGCAGCATTTGGGAGAACAAACCACAGGAGATTTCATTGTTATCCCTCCCGGATGAAAGACCAGCCTTCCTGCAGGACGCTGCTCAGATAAAGGAAAGCCCTCGGCGGCAGGACAGGACAGTGTCATCTGCTCGGCTCCCGGCCACTGGATGTGCTGCATCCACGAGCATCGCTGGCATTGGCATCACAAGCCAACATCCAGATTCTTCCCCATGTCCTCGGGCCAAGGCCTCACCGGTAGAGGCCTGAGTGTCCGCGGCCTCCTGCCCTAGGTGTCCCCAGACAGGCGCGTCTCCTGGGAACACGGCCAGTGACACAACAGGGCCTTGACTTAACGTGAGATGGCCTTGCTGTACCAGGCAAGGCTGAGTCCCCAGGAGACTGGACAGTCTGTGTGCCCCGTGGGCAGGGTCCAGTCTCCCTCCACCAGCCAAAGGTCATGGCCCCTTCACCCCAGTCATTCTCTGACCTCTGACCTGCGGGAAGGTGCTTCCTACTGGGCTCATTAATACATTGAAATTTTACAACTGATGGTGGAACAATTTGATTGGTAACTCAAATAATCCCGGATTTGGTCACCTAGTCTTTCACTCCATGTCGAGGCCCATGTGTGGTGTGAGCAGCTGGTACAGACCCGTTGACCCAGATTCTGGAAGGTGCCAGTCCTCACGGAAGACTCACTTTGAGGAACTCAGTCTCTTTAGGAAAAACCTTAAACATGTGACAGGACTGGTGAGCAACCCACTGCAAAGCTGGTTTATAGCCAATAAATGTGGGCAGGACCCACTATTCAAAATGTCCCTTCTGAGGCAACCCGGGGAAAGAAATAAATTCTATCCCAAACGACATCCACGCGGCAGAGAGCACCAGGACACAGCGCCTCCACTGTGAAACGTGGCAACGAGACACGAGGCCGCAGATTCTGGAGGGGCCCAAACCTGGAACTGCATCTGAACAGCAGTTTCCACCGGGGACCCCAAACCCAGCCGGGAGGTCGCCTGCAATGCCCAGATCATTTCTGGGCCCCCGGGGACTTCCGGATCAGACTGTCCCAGGGTGGACCCCAGATGTCTGCAGTCGCAGCGGCTTCCTGCCTCATCAGAGGGGCCGGTTCCTATCCCAGCTCCCCTTCGGCTGACTGATTTCAGGGAAATCACGCAACCTCTCTGAGCTTCGGCTCCTTTGACTAGGAAGTGAGGAAGCTGAGAGCGCCTCCCTCCAGGCTGCCTTCCTCTTTCATCAGAGGAAAAGTGTGTCCGGGATTCAGCTCACAGACTGAGATACGCAATACATTGTAGGTGCAATAATGGAAAACCACCCACAAGCCTGCCATGTCTCTTTTCAAAGGAGCCCCAGGAAGTTCAACGGCATCTCATGTGAGCTGTCAGCAAAAGACGTGGGGAAATTAATCCATTGCAGCACAGATGCATTTTATTCAGTGGAGCAGTAGTTCTGCTCCTGTTTAGGAAATAAATCACCCTTTCAGAGGAGCCCTAAAAGGCCTTACGGGAGCCCTAAATTTCCCGGCAGTTCAGGGAAAGGTGAGGCCAGTGCAGTTTTGCTTGGGGCTTCTCCTGGGAGCTGCTCTGAGGGTTGAGTGAGCAAAACTAAGCCAGTCTCAATCAGGACCAGCCAGGAGTTCGGGCTATGTCAAGTGGCTCAAGCCACTGTCTCTGTGGCTGCGTGGGTTCCATCCCCAGCCCGGCTCAGTGTGTTGAGGATCAGCTGAGGTGTAGGCTGCAGCTGTGACTCGGATTCTATTCCTGGCCTGGGAACTTTCAAAAAAGGTGGGGACGTCCCTTTTCTGGGAGGGACTGGCTCTGGGTGATTTCTGGTTACTTTTGAGGCTAGAATTCCACAAGCATTCTCACTTGTGAAACAAAGTTCCTGGAGTCAGTTGTTTAGCAACATAGAGATTTTTTTTTTTTTTTTTTTTTTTTGGCAAAAGCAAAACCCCAAGAAACCATTAACATCTCTCTGTGCAGACTGTGTCAGCTGTAAGGCCCTGGGGCCTTATTACTGGGTAGTGGGCGGCGGAGGCTAGTGGAGGTCAGTCAGGGCCCATCTGTTACCTGGTAAAGAGCCTGTTTCATGTCCATCTTGCTTTCTGGGGCTCAAGATCTCCAGGGAGTCTTTCAGAGGTGAATTTTTTGTTTATAACCTAAGGAAAAAGAAATAGACTAAAATTTGAAGGAGGATTTGAATGCAACTAAAAAAAAAAATGGTGTCCTTTTCTGAGTTAATGTAAATGATATCTGGAGTGACAAGTGCACTCTTCTTGGCGCCAGCGCCCAGCCCACACCCCCAGATGTGTCCACCTCCACCACTGCCGACTCTCGCTCATTTTTTTAAATTTCAAATTGTGTTTGTCCAGAACACAGGTCACTTGATGTTTTTTGTTTGCTTTATTTTGCTTTGCTTTTTAGAGCCGCACCTGTGGCATATGGAGGTTCCCAGGCTAGGGGCCAAATCGGAGCTGCAGCCGCCGGCCTACACCACAGGCACAGCAACGTGGGATCTGAGCAGCGTCTGCAACCTACACCACAGCTTACGGCAACGCCAGATCCTTAATCCACTGAGTGAGGCCAGGGATCGAACCCACGTCCTCATGGATACTAGTAGGATTTGTTTCCACTGAGTCACAACAGTTAACTTCCCACTTGATGTTTTTTTGAAGATTCTGCAGTGGGCTTTTGTGGGCAGCCCCCCAGGAGGCTGATTGTCTTGATGACACAGAAGAGGGCTGACCAGAGGGGACTCTACCCCAGCTGACTGGCTGAGCGGTGGCTCCTTTGTGGTGGCCAAAGCAAGCGCCTGCTCACCAGCACCAAATCCTCCCCAAGGGAGACGTTTCCTGTCTTTGGTGTTCATGGGCAACTCCGCTTGGAGCCAAGGAAACAAGGGCTCATTCAAAGCCTCACAGTGCATCCATGTAGCTCTTTGTCCCCAGAAGTGCACATTCTCACACAAGGCACCTGCTCTGTGGCCCCTGGATGCTCAGCGAGCAGTGTAGTCAAAAGATCAGCCCTGGAGTTCCTGTCGTGGCTCAGTGGTTAACGAATCCGACTAGAAACCATGAGGTTGCGAATTCGATCCCTGTCCTCGCTCAGTGGGCTAAGGATCCGGCATTGCGGTGAGCTGTGGTGTAGGCTGCAGACGCAGCTCAGATCTGGCGTTGCTGTGGCTGTGGCTCCCTAGCCTGGGAACTTCCATACGCCGCGGGTGCTGCCCTAAAATGACAAAAGACACACACACACACACATACACACAGATCAGCCCTGGGTGGACTCATTTCCGGCAGCAGACAGGGCGGAAGGAGGTCCCACGGCCTGGGGCCCCGGATGTAGGCAGGCGGGGTGACGGGCGGCCCCTCCCCCTAACTCTCTGCTTCTTTTTCCAGGGAGGACGGGACAGCCGCTCCGGGTCCCCCATGGCCAGACGTTGACGCTTTCCTCTCAGGATCCTGCCCGGCTTCTAACACGTTAACCACGTAGATCCCCTAGTGTAGCACATGCGCCTAACACCTGGTGACAGCGCCCAGCGGGCTCCGCGCGGAGGAAGCGCTCCACCGTCGCCCTACCTCGGAGACAGCGACCTCCCCTCCCCGCTCGCCCTCATCCTGAGATGGCTTCGGTGGGGACGTTGCCGTGGGGACATTGCCGTGGGGACACTGCTGCGAGTCGGCCCATGCAGGGCGTGGAGACGGTGTGGCTCAGAGCTTCCTTTGTTTTCTTCCCTGCCTCCTCTCACCCTCTAAAGTACTTAATCTTCCTAACAGGGTCGGGCCTTCGGAGAGGCTTGGCGGCGGGAGCTTTGGTATGTGACGTGCGGGCGGGCAGCGGGAGAGGCCGCGGTGGCCGCGGCTCACCACCCCCAGCTCAGCCGAGAGGGGATGCGGAGGGGGGGCAGACTCGGGCCCAGCGGGGCCGCGGACAGGAAACAAGGTCTTTTTGGAAATCGGGACGGCAGAGCGGGCCCCAGGGCAGCCTCCTCGACGCCCTGTGTCCTGAGGGCCCGGCTGGGAGTGTGGGCAGATGACTCAATTCAGAGCGGATGGCAGGGGTTTGGCGCAGCCTCGCGGTGGCACGGTGGTCACCGCGAGCGCAAAGGTAACAGGTGGCGTGCTCAGCGCGGCGGTGGTGCTCACGGCAAATACTAACCCTCGGTGGAAAGATAACCGTCCTTTCCGCTTGCCTCCTAGAAATCCCCTGACGGATACACTCACCTTCCCGGGCTGCTGCCTGCACGGCGGGCGGCCCGGCCACGCGAGGACAGGAGCGTCCCTTTGAAATCACACTCTTTCCTAACGTGGGCTGACACTTCCCAGCTCCCCCTTCTTAACCTACTGATCCGTGCCTTTTGATTTTAGCATCTATTTTCTAAGCCTCCAAAGAGCCCCACTCTGGCGTCACCCACCCCCAGAACAAAGATGAGGAATAGGTAACATAACACCCAAGCGTTATCTCTTTAATCCTGGTCTAATTCTGAAGGTTTCACATGGGTTTAATATAATGTCTATTAATGTAGAGCCTCAATGATGAGAGGGTACGAAATAAGAGAAAAATACATTTTCAGAAACAAACCCTCTGAATTGCTCAACACACACTTTGCATCTCGGAGCGGATCGCAGACGGCGTGACCTCTCGCGGCTGCCCCCAAACGGCCAGAGCTGTGCGGATGGGCCTGGCGGAAATACGCCCTGTTCTTGAAGTTGAAATAAACGCTGTTAATGGTATTGGCCTGGCCGTCTTATGTCACTTTCGTTCTGCCTGTAGACTATGAGCCCGTGTAAAGCAGTGCTGAGGGGAGGCGTCCTATGGTCACAGCACAGAGCTGCTTGTCGGCCCCTGCGCCAGGAGGTGAATTATCAGACAGTTTGTGTATCAATGAGAAAGTGGGATAGAGGTCCGTTGTTAGGGCACCAAGTCTTTGACTTAAGAGGAAAACAACTTTTCGGTTCTCCTTAAACAATCTTTTAAAGTCTATTTACATTTTATTGTGTGATCAGTGTAAGCTCCTCGTTAAGGTGAACTAAAAGCCTCTTTGACAAATCACTTTTGGTCACTCAGAGCCACTGATAACAGTGAGTGACTTGGGACATTTTGTGTATCGTTGCTTCTGCTTACAAGAATTCTCTTTCAAAAGGTTAAACTGAAATCTTGTTTTTTGCTTTGCTTTTAACAAACCACCGGCTCCTGTCTCAGTAGCCGCCCTGAGTCACTCAGGAGTCCCAGCGGGGAAAGGAACCCCAACCCACTCCCGTGGATGGTGGGATGACACCAGCCCAGGGATCATCCAGGCTCAGGGGAGCTGCTTCCCACACGACAGTAAAAGCTCAGTAGCCTGAGCTCCCTGCCCCAGTGGCACAGATGGACGCCAAGCCCATGCTGGCTCCTGAGCCCCTTCAAACTTAGGAATTTAGAAAATCATGCAACGGCATCACATTTTCACCAAGCAAGTCTACTTTAATATTACATGCACAAAGCATGCATTAAATGGTAAACCAAGTGTGCATTCTAAGGTCCCCAGCAATCACGATGACAAGGCAATACTGAAATAAAACCATGCAGACTAGGAAATGATGCGTGGGAGCGGTGTTCTCACTGAATACACACCTAGAGAGGACTGCGTCATTGCCCGAAGCTGAGGCACGTTAATTTGCCGGGCGGAGCCCCAAGAGAAGGGCTGCTGGAGCCCCGACCTCTCAGCCAGAGCCCCTCCCTGCCCTCCGCACTCCGGCCTTGAGGACGGACGTGCAGGCCCCGGGGGTGGGGCCTGAGGGTCTCTGGAACTAGGCTCTTCCCATCAGAACAGGAAAGCGCAGAGGGCGCATCTTCCGAGATGCGCACAGCCGCCTCCAGGCCACTCAGACCAGCTAAGAGCGGCTTGCAGCCTCGCATCGTCCGGGCGGGCGGAGAAGGGTCTGCGGAGCTGGGAGGAGGGTGGAGACCAGGAGCAAAGAGAGGCCAGTGGCGAGGACACGACTGCAGCACGTGGGGCTGGGTCTATAAGTCAGGTGTGGGAGTTCCCATCATGGCCCAGTGGCTAACGAACTCGACTAGGATCCATGAGGACTCGGGTTCGATCCCTGGCCTTGCTCAGTGGGTTAAGGATCCAGCACTGCCGTGAGCTGTGGTGTAGGTTGTAGATGCGGCTCGGGTCCCGCGTTGCTGTGGCTGTGGAGAAGGCCGGCGGCTACAGCTCCTGTTAGACCCCTAGCCTGGGAACCTCTATATGCCGCGGGTGCAGCTTTAAAAAGCAATAAATAAATAAATAAATAAATAAATAAATAAATTGGGTATAGACTTTAAATAGGAGTTGGGATTTTGTAAGAAGCGAGAACCGGGGTCTGAGGAAAACAGTGAAAGAAAAGTCTTCCTGCAGCAATTAGGAACAAGAGGGCCAGGCCTTTAATTAAACCTTGGTGCTGTATTAAGTCAGCTAGGGCTGCCCTAACATGACATCACAGAAATGTGAATGTGGGCTCCCACTATAGCACAGCAGGTTAAGGATATAGCCCTGTCTCTGCAGTGGCTTAGGTTGCTGCTGAAGCTCTGGTTCGATCCCCAGCCCAGGAACTTCCATATGCCTCCATGGCTCAGCAGAAACGAATCCAGCTAGGAACCATGAGGTGGCGGGTTCGATCCCTGCCCTTGCTCAGTGGGTTAACGATCCGGCGTTGCCGTGAGCTGTGGTGTAGGTCGCAGACGCGGCTCGGATCCTGCATTGCTGTGACTGTGGTGCAGGCCGGCAGCTGTAGCTCCAATTAACCCCTGACCTGGGAACCTCCATATGCTGCAGGTGAGGCACCCCCCCCCCAAAAAAAAAGCTATATAAAAAAAGAAAAAAGGAAAGAAACGTTATCATCTGGGGGTTCTGAAGGCTGGAAGGCCAAAGCCAAGGTGCTGGCGGGGCTGGGATCCCAAAAGGCCGCTCTTGTTGACCTGCGGCGCTGCCTTCCTGCACATCCTGGTGGCCTCTCCTCTGGGCACAAAACACACTCTTAGTGTCTCTTCTTCTTCTAAGGGCACCAGTCCCACTAGATTCAGACCTCACCCTTAAGTTCACACTTGAACCATAACTACCTCCTCAAAGTTCTGTCTCCAAATACAGTCACACTGGGAATTTGGGGAGGGGATAGGTACCGTTCAGACCTTGGTGTGTGTAGATTTCTCCCTTACAGCAACAAGTGTTTCCTAAACCCCCATTAGGAATGTGTTTCAGATAGTGGGACTGCAGCAGAACGCACTTCCTTTCTTTCTCAGAAGGTAACGTGAAATGAAGCATCTCAGTGCATTTTCTATTATGATTCTCTACTGTAAACGGCAACCCATCAGGAACTCTAAGCAATGTGACATTAAGAGCTAAGGGGACGCAACTCCGTGAAGTCTGTGTGACCGGCTCACCCCCGTGCTGTCCTCTGATGGACGACACTGGGACACCTGCCTTCGAGAGCATCTGTGCCGGAAGCAGAATCCATTCTCTGACTTTTGAGAAACATGCTGATTCCTATTGGGGCTTTCATTTGCCTCCCAGTGTTGACTTGTCTCCAGCGGGGAGGGTAAAGGCACCTCCACTCACAGCCTCTCCTCAACTCAGCCTCCCACCACTGTGAAATGCCATGTGTTTATCCACTCCCCGTTCCTACAGACTCCTGGAATCCATTACTTGGTCAAGACCCATGAGTACACATAAAATAACCAATCTGCCAATTGTATGCAGACTGGCCAGGGCCCTTCAGCTATCCAAACCCTATGGGGCTGAATTTATTGCAAATTCAGCTTTGTGTTTTATTAACCCATGCTAGAAAAATGTTAGCAAACAAAAATGCCTGCCTTTAAATGGTTATAACTCATCCCAAACCCAAATAAGTAAAGATACAGGTGTTTTAAAATAACATAAAAACTATCTTTATTAATCTCAAATCCAGCACAGTGGCTTTGGCATAACTGTCTGTTTCTAATACAAAATTGGATTAGATAAATATCATCCAAAGTAGAAATAGACCATGAAACAGCTTGGAAGATTTAAAAAGGGATTTTTCTGTGAATTAAAAAAAGAGTAACCTTAAAAATATTCTTTAACGGTGAATTAAGAATGAATCACTACGTCATTTTAGAATTTGTCAAATGGATTGCAGATCTTGATTTAATACAAAAGCCTTCATGCTGGTGAGCGTTACACTTAAAAACAACCAAATAGGGAGTTCCCGTTGTGGCTCAGTGGTTAACGAATCTGACTAGGAACCATGAGGTTGCAGGTTCGATCCCTGGCCTTGCTCAGTGGGTTAAGGATCCGGCATTGCCGTGAGCTGCGGTGTAGGTCTCAGACGCGGCTCGGATCCTGCGTTGCTATTGCTGTGGTGTAGGCCGATGGCTACAGCTCCTGTTAGACCCCTAGCCTGGGAACGTCCATATGCCGCAAGTGCGGCCCTAGATAAGGCAAGAAGACAAAAAAAAAAGACCAAATAGGAAAAGCTTCTATGATGACTGCCTATTGCTTCTGCTACTTTATCTTTATATTTTAGTGCTTTAAATACTTTATTAATCATCATGTAAAAAACTACCACTGTGCTTCTGTATACAGGGTTTGGGGGGGCCGGGGAGTGTAGATCAGCTGGGATTGGAGGGGGGTGCTCCAAGCAGCCGGATGTGACAGGAATGTCACCAAGGCAGAGGACGCAGTCTTAAAAGGGCCGTGCGGGGCTTCTAACCTTAGAGAAATATTTGCCTCCACATTTTGAACAATGAAGAAGATGCAACCAGGTTTTCAAAAGCTAGTCTTCACTAAAACTAGGTAAAGATTCAGAGGCCCCCCCCCCAAAATATGTAGGCACTTTTGAAATTCTTTTCTAAAAACTCCACTATACCCACATTACATGAATAGAGAGTTAAGTGGCAAAAAGAAAAATCTGAAAGTATCAATGGCATCATTGCATCTCTGCCTCATTTTACAGGACAGATTTTAGAAAAAGGATAAATCATCAATGATCAACCCTTGGATTAACTTTATGTGGGGAGTGGGCTGGATGGGCACAGAACTGACTTTGAAATACATATCTGAAAAAGATTATGCAAAAAGCAGGCATGAGATAGCTCTAGAAATAACAACCAGAAAGCAGTTCTGTATATCTCGTACATTTGAAAAAATCACGTTACTTACATAAATTTGAGTGGTTATTTTTAATGTTAAAAATGTGTATCTTGGAGTTCCCATCGTGGCTCAGTGGTTAACTAATCCGACTAGGAACCATGAGGTTGCAGGTTCAATCCCTGGCCTTGCTCAGTGGGCTAAGGATCCGGCGTTGCCATGAGCTGTGGTGTAGGTTGCAGATGTGGCTCAGATCTTTTGTGGCTGTGGCTGTGGCTGTGGTGTAGGCTGGCGGCTACAGCTTCGATTAGACCCCTAGCCTGGGAACCTCCATATGCTGTGGGTGCGGCCCTAGAAAAGGCAAAATGACAAAAAAAAAATGTGTATCTTCATGAGTTATGAATATCCTTCTGCAAAGAGGATGGGAAGAGAAATCTGCCTCCTTTTTAAACTGTCCCTGTACTGATGCATGCATCTCTTGCACTGATGCATGCCTCTCTTGGAATTCCTGGAAAACTCAAGTTCACATCTCCTTAAATGTTGTAATGGGCAGTGGTCACAGAAAACCATTCTGAAGAAACACTCGCTAGTTAGATACTGAAAGTGGATGAACGGGACACTTGGTGGAGCAGTGAGCGCAGCTCCTGGGTCAGGTTTTTCTTGTTCTGTTGATTACTCGCAGTCAGAGATCAAGACCTGGGGCGGGGTCGCTTCTATTGAACTGCCAGGCCAAGGGCTGGGCTCCACTCACCTGGCCAGGCACCCGGTGGCAAAGGGGCAGAGGAGGGCAGGACAGGGCGCGGGAGCACACGCTTCTGGAAAGCGGTCTCCATGTTCACCTATCGATTTCATGACAACACGAGCACGTCTGCCACCTGCAGTGGGTGGGACTCCATTCGCTGGCCCTCCGGCTCCCTCGGCTTCACGTGAATCACCAGGGGGGAGGTCCAGGGTCTGTGGACAGGTAACCCTTGCAGCTTATTGAAGAACTTCACAGTTACTTTACTGCAGAGGACAGCTGAAGACAGCTGGGCACTTTCTAAATGAACAGGGTATTGTAGAATTCAGCCAACAGTGAAGATAACAGAGGACAGGTCAAGCTAATACAGATGGCAGGCCTACTGTCAAACCACATCTGGATGTTTAAAGCTGGAAGCTCTTCAAACAGACCTTGCAAAAGTAAGCATTCGTTGTCCGCATGTCACAGAGGTAAAGGAAAATACCATTAAAGTTCTGTTCTGTGAAAACGTATCTGAAACTTGAGATGAATTCAAGTGCCAAACTATTTTATATCATATTTTAAAAGAAAAAAATTAATCACATTTCCTAACTTCATTGTTTATTTATTGTTATTCCAAAGCAGATATGCTATGATGAGATACTTTAAAAAATACAATTATCTATCCTCAAAACCCTGGTTATGCAGGAGACTAGAAATCTCTTGTCAGAAGACTTTTTATCAACCAGTAAAGTATAAAGATCAACATGTACTCCACTCCACCAAAAGTTCAAGTGAAATTATGTCTTTACAAAACTTTAATTTTCAAGGAATGTTTTGCAAAGAAGCAGCTTTTATAATCAGGAAGTAAATCAAAATAATACATTAATGTCTTGTGTTTGCCTGATAATAAATTGAGAAACCTCACAAACTGGATCATTGGAAGTTTTTTTTTCTCCTTTAACCAAAATAAAAGTAGGCTTTAGATTCACCTGGTAAGGCCTTACTTAAATAGGCAGTGCACCAATACAGTTCACTGAAGTATGCTTTCTATACAATCAGGAATTAAACACACCCCTTTTCGAGACCGTCCTGAGATGACATTTAATGCTAAAACCAAAATAAATAACCTATCAAGAACAAAATTTTTTAAATTTCAATAATTTCAACTTTGGAGATATTTGTTCACCAACATTAATCAACATTTCTAAAATATTTTAATACAAAATTATAAAAGAAAAGTGCATTAAAAGCAGAACCTTTAAAAGTCTGGCACAATTACAATTATTCTGAATATACTGACTACAGCCAGGTATACACACTGACATTCAAGGAAAACCTCAGGATATATAATAAGTCCAGTATCACAAGAATAAGTCAAATAAGGCTTTTTTTCTTCCTTAAAAAAATATACAATACACAAAGCAGTTTGGGGGAAAAAAGTAATATTATTTAACAGTTTTCTGACTTAAATATTTTCACATAACAAAAGTTTTTATATCACCATCAGTATTACTTATATACATATGCCAAAAGTGTGAACAATAACAAAAAAAAAATCAAAGGATGCCCCCTTCAAAAATAACAGTGAAATGTCTCTTTCTTCAAGAATCTGAAATGAGCCCCTCTTTTAATATACAAAGTCCATACAATGTTTATAATAAAACTGCTCTCTTCTGAAACCAGCGAGGCAATGAGAGAAAATAAAGGCAATTATTTTTCGGGAAAACAAAAACCAAACAACAATCCCAGCGTCATGTCACAATGACACAGATATCCGTTTCTTAATGAAATGAACACAATACTGATCTGAAGTGCTTGTCAGGAGGTAAAATCTCGGTCGCGCTCTCTGCCATCGGGACTAGTGCTTATTTACAAAATATACTGTTCAGCCACACAGAGGCCCATATATCTGTTTATATACATATGTATTTATATATAGAACATATAAATAACTTCAAGGAGAGATTCACGGGAAGTAAGGAAGTTTCCATCTTTGGAATGCTGTGGGAATGACACACCCCGCCCCAGCGCGGGGTGGGATTTGGTTTGGGACATGTTCAACGTGGCACCATTGATGAGACTAGAGAATTCCCTGAAATGAAAAGTACACCTGCTTACGCAGAAGAGAAGAATCACGGGGCTTGTACAGGTTCTCATCCTTAAGGTATGAACATGTGTCTTAATGACTGAGCAACTTGGTCCCCAGGGGACAACTCTGTGATCTCCTGTTCGCAACGTATGGCTGTGCTTTCTGTAACGACCCGACCGCGGACCTGCGTTATCGACTCGGGAAGCAGGTGTGACGTCAGCCCGTGCAGGCAGCGGAGCCCCACCCGTGTGTCAGGCCGCCTCTCGTCCCTGTCGCGCCCCAGGTACTGCGTTCTTGTAGCTAATGATTAGGTATCTGTAACGGAGAGAGAATTGGTCCAGCCACCTCTCAAGGTATCAGTCATATTAACTTACGGTAGACTAAAAAGGGTCAATTTCTACTAATGTCAAAATTCACAGAGAAGAAAATGGAAAAAGCTTCCCCGTGCTCTAACACTTTTTTCTAAAGTTCATGCACCTATCTTATGTTTGTCTTATGAGCGATGCTTCTTATAACAGAAAGCATGAAGGAAAGCCTATCTATTTTTTCCATGTTAACATCTGTCTTTGCTAATACAAAGAAATCACACTACAATGATAGTAAGATCCAGTTAACTTCTTTGTAACTAGATGCACTGGCCATGGAGTAGGTGAAACTGCTGCTGAAGTACCTGAGTTCAGTGATTTGCAGACAAATGACAACAACGTGCTTCCATCCTTCCCAGTTTTTTCCTGTAAGTCTCTGAAAGTCAGTGATTCTTTAGATAATTTTATAGCTAAAACAAAAACTCTTGTGGTAATATTTTTTAACACTTGAAGCTTCAAAGCAGAAATCTCTCGCGCTCTGCTCTTCTCCACGCTTCACTCTGGAAACGCTTTCAGGGTCGGCCGGCGTCAGAACACGTTGGCCAGGGCCTGCCACTCACTCGCGGGTTCCTGCACCACCTCGTCCAGGCTCAGCGTCTCCGCTCCGTGCTCCTGGGGGCCGGCAGGTTCCTGCAGACTTCCTACAGTGTTGACAAGGAAAGAGTCTCAGACATCTGGTGGCACAAAATCATTCATATTTAAATAAAGGCAAGAACAGAGACAAGAAATTTCTAAACTGATTTGCATTCCATCCCAATGAAAAAAGAGTAATTTGAGCTGTAGGTTTAATAACTGTCGGTGGCGAGAATGACCACTGTTTGAATAGGAACACATAGAGCGCTAGTTATGCACGCTCCCTTCCAGAAAGGTCACGTCAGCGTGATACCACTGAAGCACTAGAGTGTGGATTAGGAGAAATTTCTCTTCCTCACAAACTGCTCAACATGAAGTATCCTGCCCTCATGGCTTCTGAAACCCCCTGGGTGCTGCCACCCACCTCTCTCGTGGCCACGGCACCCAGACTAGCAACGTGAGCTTGAGAACAGGCTAGAGTCAGTGTGGGGACACGGAGACCCATCTTCCAGTGGACAGATAGCCTCCCTCACCCATCCTGGGGTACCAGGAGGGCGCACAGTGCGCTTGGAGCAGACCCAGCCCGACACCGACCCCGCACCGGCACTGCCCACTCTCGACAGAGAGTCCCAGGCCCCAGACCCAGGGCTGCTCACCTGCGTGGCTGTGGGCCCGCTTCACGTGCAGCTTCATGTTGCTCTTCTGCGTGAAGCCCATGATGCAGTAGGCGCACCTGTAGGGCCGCTCGCCTGTGTGCTTCTTCATGTGCACCTGCAGGGCGCTCTTCTGGTTGAAGGCCTTCTCACACAGGCTGCAATGGAACGGCCGCTCCCCTGGGGACAGAGGCTCAGTCAGCGGCCCGCAGTCACGGGAGTGCAAGTGCTCCCAAGATGCAGTGACGCCCTCCCGCCGCCCGCTGACCACGGGGAGACCAAGCATAATGTAATCAAAAGCTACTGAAAGTCTGAGAAGCATCTGGAAGCAAAGGCTGAGCACCCATGGCTCAGACAAAAGGTTTCTGGCAGATGTGGGGCAGAAAAGCAAAAAAACCAAAAAAAACAAAGAAACCATTAAGGACATGGGAATATAAACTCCACTTGATTAAAAAAGTATGATTTACACAATATTTTTCTTATCGTTACTTGTTTCCAAGTTGTTATGGAAACTGAAAAATGGAAGGATTGCAGAAGTGTGCCTTCTGCTGGGAGCCTGCCCAGGTGAACACCTGCTGCACAGTCACACTCTGGGGACCAGCCTGTCCCCAAGCAGCATCTCTCTCTCTCTCTGCTTTCGGGCCCTGGGGCCCTGGCAGTCCTGCCACCCCTCACTGTCACGCACCCAATTCCAAGCCCCCAGGGACCAGGTCCTTTCCTGTCCCAGGACTCAGGAGGCTGCTGGGGCCCTGCTGACCACACAGGGGGCTGGAGGGACAGGGCTTCTTGGAGAGGCCTCTGAAGGCAAATCAGGGACGGTGGCGAGGCCAAGGGAGGGAAGGGCTGGGAAGACGGTGACCAGCCAGAAAGAGCATCTGCGAAGAGGCCAGGTGCAAGGAGGCAGGCAGGCTGGAGGACCTGAGCCTCCGTGGGGGGAGCTGGGGGGTGGGGAGCTGTCACAGGAAGGGGCCGAGAAAGAAAGATGGGCCATTGTTCCTTCGCTTGGCCATCTTTTCTCTAAGGTGAACCCGAGCAGACCTGCATGACAGGAAGTCAGTGGAGTCTGAAAATACAGGAAGAGGGATGGAAGCTGGAGGTCGGGGTGGGAACGTGCTGCTGTGGTCCAGGCTCTGGGCTCTGGGCCACAACGGGCCACTGGCCCGACAGCCTCAGCTTCCGGGGATCACTCTGCAGAGAGCCTCTGCCAACAGGGGAAACTGATTAAAAAACGAGGAAAAAACGGAACACGGAGACCTTGCTTTATGAATAATGTGTCATATCAAAGTGAACATTTACATGTTTCATCTCATTTTCTCGCAGTTTGTAACAAAGATTTCTTTCTCTCGTTTTCTTTTTAGGGCCGCACCCGCGGCATATGGAGGTTCCCAGGCTAGGGGTCAAACTGGAGCTACAGCTGCCAGCCTATGCCACAGCCACAGCAACACTAGATCTGAGCCGCATCTGCTACCTACACCACAGCTTGCAGCAACACTGAGTGAAGCCTTAACCCGCTGAGTGAGGCCAGGGATTGAACCTGCATCCTCACGGACACGAGTCAGGTTCTTAACCCGCTGAGCCACAAGGGGAACTCCTGCAACAAAGATCTCTAACCCGAGGTCCCCCTCGTCGTTACCTGTGTGGATGCGGCTGTGGCGCTCCAGCTGGCTCGGTTTGGCAAATGCCTTTTCACAGGTGTCGCACTTGAACACCCTGGGCTTCTGAGAGCTAAGGGAGGGACCAGCCTGATGTGTCTGCATATGCTCCTAGTAAAGAAACACAGACGTGGAGAACACTGAAGGCCACAGCAGAACCTTCTAGACTTGACGCCAGAGAGGAAAAACCACGGAGGCAGTGCACCCAGTGGCAGGGCCACCACAGCTCGCCTCAGATCAGGACTCTCTCGGCTGTTCCGGGGTGGTCGGAGGTGGTGTGCGGTGGGGAGGCCCAGGCGCCCGCTGGGCTCCAGGGGGCTCAGCAGTTAGAGCCAGCGCTGCAAGAACCACCGATTCCCTGGGTGGGTGCAGATGCACTGGCTCGGGCATCGCCTGTTCCCCCGCAGTCTCACTGCCATCTTGAAGGCCCTGCTTCTCCACAGCCCTGCTGACAGGTGCTGAAAGAGCTTTTACTACCTGCCACTCTGTCAGGAGTAAGGGCACCTCAAAGTCATCCGTAGAAACATTCAGCTCCACTGACCTCTTCCTCAGTAGAACGGGAGTCTGTGACTCACTAGCAAGACTCCCGCCTTCCTTGAGTGCCAGACCCACCTGGGCCCTCTGCCCCGAAGCGACAAGCAGCCGCGCTCGCTGGGGACAGCGGGCGCGAGAGCCTACCTTGAGGTGCGTGGCGCGCTTGAAGGCTTTCCTGCACACGGGGCAGCCGTGGATGCGCTCCCGGCCGTGTACCTCCTTGCTGTGGTGCAGCAGCAGAGCGGCCGACGCGAAGGTGCGGCCGCACTCCAGGCACTGGTGCAGCCGGCCCTCCTTCTCTGGCTGGCCGCCCTGGGCCAGGCTGGCAGAGACATCCGTCACCTGGAGCAGGTCAGAAATCCCGACTGTACTCGGCCGGCGTGGGGATGGCAGAGCCCCTGCCACGGGAACACCAGCCCCCACGCCTGGCACCCCACCAGAGCCGCGTGCACTGAAGGGACCTGGAATGTCTAGTGTGTGCACGCTGACCTGCCGGGCGGGGTCTGGACAGCAGGATGGTGCACGAGCCGTGACCACCCAGCTGCAGATCCAGCTCCGACCTCACTGCCATGGCCACTGCGGGCTGGGTCCTTAATCCCTGTCTGAGACGTGACACTAGTAACAATCCTGCCTCAAGTGCTGGGTGATGGTTACACGGAGGGGGGGGGAGATGCGGGGGCAGGTACACAGCAGGCTGAGAGCTTAGAGCAGGGCATTCACACAAGCACGGCAAATGCTGCCAGTGCAGGTAGCGTGACTTGGTCACACGCAGACACATGCTAAACCATGCTGCTGCTCTGGCTGGGGAGCTCTCTCAGCAAATGGACTGTAAATAATACTTAGCAGCTGAAGGTATTTTTTATAGCTTTGGACTGGATTAGAGCATTTCACCCAAACTTGGAGCCTCAACCAATTAGGTGGTTTTCAAATCGTTCTGATGGGATCAGAATGATCAACACCCTAAAAATGAACAAACAGGACGAGTTTATTACTCGGCTTTTGTAAATAACAGTTCAGTTTTGCACATGAAAAGTTATATGTGATGACTTAGTGAAAGAAAATTATAAACAATAAAGAAAGCTGATGGGGTTTGTCAACATTTTTAGAATATCCAGTTCTCAAATACTTTTCCATAATATTAAAATACACAGAAATGAAGATTTAACAAAAAATACCTAAACAACTGCAAAAGATTTCTACCATCTGCTCTCATTAATCTGTGCTGTAGTAGGAAAAAAAAAAAAGGAATGAAAAAAAGCAATAAAACAGAAAAGATCAGAAAAGCAAAGATAATGAGGTACGGCATGTGCCACAGGACAGCTATGAGTCTGTGACACCTGTGTCAGGTGTGCAGGTCAGGTGTGCAGGTCAGGTGTACATGGGATCATCTGTGTGATCAGAGAAAGAAACCACAGAACACACACGTGTGCTTTGCTGACTACATAAAATATATCTCCTGTGAGTCAAAAGAAAGAGTTTGTAAACCACTGGAATGATACTCCTGAAGGCTGTACTGTAACTGCAGGGTTTTATGTGACGAAACAACTGCTACGCGAGGCAGACATACAGCACCCTGGAGTTAGCGGTGTTCGTGTTCTCTGCTTTGCGGCTACGGGGACTGAAGTTTCTGAATCAACACCTCATAGCGAGCACTGAATACATGTCCTTTCACTGTGACCCCAAGCACTGCAGAGCCTTCCCTGTCCTGAATCCTTCCAGGGACTCCTGAACTTGAGGGTGGTCGTGGAGACCCCGATTCAAATGTGTGAATGTCATACAACTGAGATTCAGCCAGATGGGCTCTGGTTACTCAGGCCAGGCTGGTTATGCCTAATTCCTTCACAAACAAAGTTCCTTGTCCCACTGAAAGCCCAATGACTAATTATATTGAAACTCATTTTCTAAAATTGTTTAAGCATAAAATTTAATGCTCCTTTAAAAATTCAGAGATTATTTACTTATTTTATTTTTGTCTTTTTATGACCATGCCTGCACGGAGGTTCCCAGGCTAGGGATACAGTTGGGGCTGTAGCCACTGGCCTACACCACAGCCACAGCAACGCAGGATCCGAGTCACATCTTTGACCTACAGAGCAGCTCACGGGAACGCCAGATCCTTAACCCAGTGAGTGAGGCCAGGGATCAAAACTGCGTCCTCATGGATGCTAGTCTGCTGAGCATGACAGGAACTCCCAGAGATTATTCACTAATTGAATGTTACTTCTCCTAAAAAGTTTTAAGACTTTCAAGACTCACCTATATTTAGAACTATCATTCACTAAGTGTTTTGTCCCCCCACCAAAAAAAGGGAACTTAAGAATAAAGACTAGACAAATGACAAATAAGTCATGTACACACACATGAATGTGTATGGAAAAGTGTAACAAGACTTGAAAGGATCAGCAAAGGTATTATAGCAAAAACTAGAAATAGAACTAAGTGCAAGTAAATGGCACATGCTATCTGATCAGCTGGCATGAACGAAGAAGAGTTTCACATTAGCCATTACTACATCTCATTTGATCCCAAATCACGGAGCGAATGAGACCAAGCGTCAGCCCCCCAGTGCTTTCCACCGCAGCTCAGCACCTGCTTCACCCAGGAGACACCTCCTGAGGCAGCCCCACCTCCCCCCCACCCCCGGAGCCTCTATCCCCATCCCTCCAGAATCTAGGTTTTTTGAAAAACTGTGAGAGTGAATAAAACGTGTACTGTACCTGGTAGGTGACCTCCTCACCAGTGGCCGACGACGACTGCGGGGTGTGGCTCACCAAGATGACCTGGGGTGAGCCTGCGCCCCCCTGGCCCGAGAGAGAGGGATCTGTGAGTAAGGCTGGGAACTGCTGACCCTGGCAAAGATGATCACTGCTTTAGAAGGTGTAACATCGTCACATCCAGTTGTCACTTAAAAGATCTCTTACGGTGCAGTCACTTGGCAAACAAGTTGGCAGGTCCCCACCACCTGACTCTGCAATTCCACTCCAGAGGAATGAAAACCTACATCCACTCAAAACCCTGTACATGAAGGTTCCCAGCAGCCGAAAGGGGAAAGAACCCCAATATCCATTAACTGATGGCAGGATAAAGGAAAGGTGGCCTATCTGCGTAACGGAATGGTATTCGTACAAACTGTGACATGCTATACTGTGGGCATGCGAGTGAAAGAGGCCAGCCATAAAGCCCACACGTTGCTGATTCCACTTAAGGGAAATGTCCAGAACAGGCAAATCTGCAGAGACAGAGAGCAGACGAGTGGTTGCCAGGGGCCAGGGGAGACAGCTTGGGCCGGGGTTGAGGGGAGTGACCGCTCACCGCTAATGGCACAAGGATTCCTCACAGGTGATGAACTGTTCTAAAAGTAGCTACAGTAATAGTGGTACAACTCTGTACATAGCAAAGGCCACTTTATTTTTTAATTTTTTAATTTTTTATTTTGTGTTTTTGCCTTTTCCTAAGGCCGCACTTGCGGCATATGGAGGTTCCCAGGCTAGGGGTCAAATTGGAGCTGTAGCAGCAGGCCTACACCACAGCCACAGCAATGCAGAATCTGAGCCCCATCTGCGACCTACACTACACCTCATAGCAATGCCGGATCCTCAGCCCACTGAGCAGGTCCAAGGATCGAATTCGCATCCTCGTGGATACTAGTCGGATTCATTAACCACTGAGCCGCGATGGGAACTCCCAAAGGCCACTTTATTTTTTTATTTTCATTTTTTTTTTTTGTCTTTTTGCTTTTATCTAGAGCCTCACCTGCAGCATATGGAGGTTCCCAGGCTAGGGGTCTAATCGGAGCTGTAGCTGCCGGCCTTCACCACAGCCACAGCAACGCGGGATCTGAGCCACGTCTGCAACCTACACCACAGCTCAAGGCAATGCCGGATCCTTAACCCACTGAGCAAGGCCAGGGATTGAACCCGCAACCTCATGGTTCTTAGTTGGATTCGTTAACCACTGAGCCACGAAGGGAACTCCCCAAAGGCCACTTTAAATGGGTGAACTTTATGGCATATAAATTATATGTATAAAAATATATAAAAAATATTTGTTAAAAACTTGTAAAAATATATATAAAGAATAGTTGTTAAAAATAAAGAATAGTGTTTATATTCAAATATATATGCATATATATTTGTATACATGCATATAAAGTATATATAAAGAATATTTGTTTAAAAATATATATAAAGAATATACACACACACACAATTTTGCTATACTCTACAAAACTCCTTTGGTCTTATCTCTTACTCCTGCACACCTTTATGTATTGACCAGGACTCTGAGACACTGAGAGAGTGGTGGTGGGGGGACAAGTACACAGAGAAAGCTGGATCTAATGAACCACCTTTGTGATACAAATGTTGAATCTATATCAGTAACTTAATATGCAGCCTGAAATGCTGAAATCAAAGCTGATTCTGAGCATATTTCACACAGAATCAAAACACTCACTTGAGACCCACGAACTGGAAGCATCAGCATCAATGTGGAATGCTAACGGGGTCAGGGGTCAGCAGGAATGCTCTGCTGAAGGAACCTAAAGAGCACGGCCCACGTCACTGGAGCCCTGAGACTGAAGGTGACAGCTGCTTCTCACTGGGCCCCGGCCTGAGCTCCAAGAGGGTAGCCGAGGGCAGAGGGGCGGCGGGGGGAAGGCACTGCACACATTTCCTCACTGCCTGCGGCAAGGACTCCACCCCAGCAGAGAGGGAAACAGGCAAAGGGAAGCATATGGGGCAGAAAGTGCATTCACAAAGTCAGAAACAGAGCACTTCTTAAGTTGATTAGGATTCTTTACTGTCCATAGGTGCTTGTTCAAAAAGTGAAATCACATTTTACATATCTCCACCTGTCAGTCCAATTTTCTCACACAAATGTGGGATAGATGGAAAAGTTTCCATGGACCCCAATAAAGTGCACATTTACTGCCCCCCCCCCGCCGCCCGTTACATAAGGAGTAGCTGACTATTGCTAATTGAAAACAGCAATTACTTCCGCACTTTTCATTATGTATTTATTGCTGCTTTTGGTCACTACTCTTATTAGACTACACGTTTTTGAAAAATAGTGTCAATCAAAATTATTAAATCCGCATTCCCTCATTTTATATTTATATTTTAAATATAACTGCTGGCCAGAAGTTCCGATATACTTAAGAACCAGTGTTGGCTCTATAAATTCATACTCCCAACCAAAGCTAAGACACTGGAGACTCTGAGCTTATGCAGACTGACCAAGGGGAAATTACAATTGCTTTTTGTTTTGAGATGACAAAATCATAGAACACATTAGCAGCTGTTGGGGTAGTGGATGTGGCTATAAGGGCAGGGTCATGGGGATGGACACAATCTGAGTTCTGACAGTGCCACCAACAATTCCTGGGATCTGTGTCCTTTCTTACAATTGCCTGCAAACCCACCAATATCTCAAAATAAAAAGTTTCATTAGGAGTTCCCATTGTGGCTCAGTGGAAACGAATCCAACTAGGAACCATGAGATTGCAGGTTTGATCCCTGGCCTCACACAGTGGGTTAAGGATCCGGTGTTGCCATGAGCTGTGGTGTAGGTTGCAGACGCGGCTCGGATCCCGCGTTGCTGTGGCTGTGGCGAAGGCCGGTGGCTACAGCTCCGATTAGACTCCTAGCCTGGGAACCTCCATATGCCGTGGGTGTGGCCCTAAAATGACAAAAAGACAAAAAAAAAGTTTCATTAGAAAAAAGAGTCCTGAATACAATGTAGTCTGCAAGCTCATTATTGGTGTTTCCATGGCTAACATTCAGTATCCTTAATGCAAATGCTCTGATTCAAGTATCAAGTGTCTGGAGTTCCTGTCATGGCTCAGTGGTTAATGAATCTGACTAGGAACCATGAGGTGGCGGGTTCGATCCCTGGCCTTGCTCAGTGGGTTAAGGATCCGGCATTGCCGTGAGCTGTGGTGTAGGTTGCAGATGCGGCTCAGATCCCGCGTTGCTGTGGCTGTGGTGTAGGCTGGCAGCTGCAGCTCCTGTTAGACCCCTAGCCTGGGAACCTCCATATGCCGCGGGTGTGGCCCTAGAAAAGGCAAAAAGACAAAAAAGACAAAAAAAAAGTATCAAGTGTCTAATAAAATAAATGCTCAACAACTAGCTAAACACATGGAAATGGTGACCTGAGTCCCCTAAATGGTGCCATCTCAAGGGCATGGGTTTTTGGTTGGTTTTATTACTTATAGTCTGTTTATTTCTTTACCACATTTTGTTTACAGTGAGGTGGAAATCAGAATAATTCCCATTCCCCAGTGTGGAGTAGGGCTGGAAAGCAGAGTCGGGATCATCAGTAGGAAGGGCAGTCAGAAACTCAGACGCCAGCCCAACCCACAGCTACCGAACCAGCTCGGATTGAGACCCAAATTCTGACACAACACGGGGTGGGAAATACTAACAAAGAATGGACAAGGTGGGGAGCCAAGCTGATGGACGAGACTTGGGACGGTAACAACTTGGACTCGGCTTCAGGTACTTGTAAACCAATCCAATTTACTATTCACGTGTGCTATAATTTCACCAGAAGGATTTTTCTCAGCACCCCATAATTTTACTGTTCTGCTCCTACTAAACTAAAATAAACACCATGCTTTGATGAAAGTGTCAGGAGATTTGGAGTTCTCGCCGTGGTTCAGCAGAAACGAATCTGACTAATATCCATGAGGATGCAGGTTTGATCCCTGACCTTGCTCAGTGGACTAGGGATCTGGTGTCGCTATGAGCTGCAGTGTAGGTCATAGACATGGCATGGATCCCGCGTTGCCGTGGCTGTCGTGTAGGCCAGTGGCTACAGCTCTGATGCAACCCCTAGCCTGGAAATCTCCATAGGCCGCAGGTATGGTCCTAGAGACGACAACAACAACAAAAAAGTCAGGATATTTAGAATCAATAAGGGCCAACATAAGCCCAGCTCTCACTGGGTTGGCCCTGCAACGCCCAGGACTTCATGAGAAAGCCTTCTTCGGAGAACTTTCTGGGGCAGCACCAGCCGCCCTGGCCGGATCCCAGTGCCCTGCTTGCAAGGCTCCTGTGAGCCCATGTGGGGGCAGGGCTGGGGGCCCAGCAGCCACGTGCTCACAGAAAAGCACTGGGTTCAGAACAAATATTTACAGGCTTTAAAAATGTAACCTAACCAATAGCAAGAAATCTCAGTGAACTTGCACTTTAATTATAACGAATAACTGTCAAAGTGATATACTTTAACATAACAGAAAATAAACTCATAATCATAAAAATAGGTGGCTTTCTGGCTTTTCCTGATCAAACTCTACCATACTTCCCACAAGGTACTCCAAAGGATTAAATTTCATTAAAATTTCTATTTTACATCACTTTTACTTCATGACTACTTTGCAGCAGTTAAAACTGTACAGTGAGAAAACCCCAGGGATCCTAACGGCTGACGCACATGTAACAGACCGTAGTCCCACTCCCAAAGGCTACTGAGCTTAGCCACCACTGCTCAGTGGTGAGGAGACTCTGAGGATTAAACGGTGCATGAGGTGAGTCATTGTCATCGGAATATAACTCAGCAGAGAACAAAAAGGAGGAAGACATGAATTAACTAACCAGAATCACGTCCCTGGACTGGAAATACACTCTCCGTATGGCTGCTAAGTGGAAGCTCTCTGTCATCAGGCCTCCCTTTGCCCGACCTGCCCACCCCAGCGAGCCTGATCATGGGTGACCCGAGCCCGGCCCTGAAGGAGTGCCTAGAATCACGGGCAGGGAGTAACAAAAAGGTAAATCACCATCAATAACCAAGTTTCCTGCAATCTGAATCTAGAAAAAACACGCACTATTCTTATATCTTAAGATGGCTACTTCTGTTCCTATTATGATTCTGAAATATAATACCAACTTTTAGCATTTAGGATGATGATACTGTCGTGACAAACAGATGCGTGGAGTAGTATCTAAGGGCAAGTGGTATCAAAACATGTATACAGTTATTCACTATATGAAACTCAAAAAGACCCCTCTTTCCCTCAGTGGCAGAGAAGATGCTCAGCTGCAGGGAAGGGATGAAGCTGAATGAAACACCACGGCTTTGGCTTCCCAATAGCAGACCCAGCCTGTTGAGGGCTGGCCCGCAGGGTCCCTGGAGGGAACAGAAGGAGGGCAACTGGCACAGACCCTGGTCAGCCAGAGTGGAAGACCCTGGGGCAAGGGCCGAGCCTGCAGGCAGGGGACCTCTGTGAGGGCTCACGGTGCCTGAGCCTTTCAGGACTGCAACCTGGAGCACTGACTGAGACTGGCTGGACCTGACTCTGGGCTGGGAGGGGACATGTCACCATTTTACAAATGGAAAGAGCTAGAATCGAGAAGAGACCAAGTCAACCTCCAACGCAGCTTCATGACAAAGATTCTTCGCTGTGATTAAATTTCTCACAATGAATTTTCTAATCAAACTCTGAAAGGTTTTCAGCATCCTAAGCTCAATGTACAAGATACCAAATGCACACCCTTCAATCCACATCTACTGCAGGGACTTGTCTAAGAACATAGGGATAAAGATGATGAGAATTTCCACACTACTAATGAGACCTGAATGCACCACAATGCCCCTCAATAAACTCATCTCTAAAATGAAATGTTGCATAGCCATCAAAAATGTTTGCATTGCTAAATTCATTAATGGGACAGTAGTCACCATATAATTAATAAGAAGGGGAAAAGTTTATACTACATGATATATACATGAGCACATTTCTATAAAAGTTGTAAAACGTGCAAAGAAGGATGTATGTATAGAAAGGATCAGAAGGACATAAACACTCAAATGTTAACTGAAGTTCCATTTGGGTAGAGGATTTCTTAAACGCTTTTCTGTGCTGTCTGGATTTTCTCCCATTCCCCATTTTGCATTTAACAAATTATTATTATTTTCTTAATCAGAAAAAAAAAAAACCTTCAGTTTTGAAAGATAGTGTTCAGAACACACACTCAGGGAAGAATAAGAAAAGGAGGACTGGGAGTGCACCCACCTGAGAAGCGATGTTGAGCGTGACCGTGTCCAGCCCCCCGGAGAGCAAGCCCTGAGTGTCGGCCAGGGTCAGCGTGACGCTGGCCTCTCCCCCCACGCCTGATGAGGACATGACCAGGTTCTGGGCAGACATGGCAGATGGGGACATCGGTGTGGCTGAAGGAAGGCTTCCAGTTGTAGTATTAAGTTCTAAAAAAAAGGCAAAATAAGTACATCAGTGGGAAAGTACGTTAAGTCCAATTTTAACAGCACAGTTCTCATAGGGAACGAGCCTGTCACCATCAGCATTTGCACGGCCTAGTCTTCTGAAAAGGCATTGAGCAAATCACAGAGTCTTTGATTCCTGTATTCTGTATGGCAAGGCTTTTGTAAATATCTAAATATCTTCATACATAAAGTAAACTCTGCTTCTTAAATATAATACAGAGAAAAGCAGTAAAGGAAGAGTGAAACCCCGGCCCTACAGTCCCCGTCAGTGCTGCCAATGCAGAAGGAAATTCGCACCAGAATTCCCAGGACACTGTCCCCATCCGGGACCAGAGACCAGCCCAAGAGAGGAACGAGATGGGACCCCTGAGCGGCGACCAGTTCCAGAGTGAAACGTCTTGACGACCTCTGCTTACGATCACGCCCTGCTACCCTCTACGCTGACCGACTGAAACGCAGGCGGTCAGCACAAGCCTCATGCGATCCTCTAAACGTTAATGTGCCCTGCACGGCATCTTAATTTGCTTTGGAAAACAAAACAGAACTCCGTAAGAGCTTCCCCTTGTGTCCGTGATGAAGGAGAAAGGAAGGTGTCTGGGGCAGATGGGAAGGGAGGCCTCCTCCTCCACAGACAGACTCATGCACCTATGGGAAACGGAATGGGCTCGGTGTGAGCTGAACGCTGGGCACCAACACTACACGGTTCAAGTTTTTACTTGGAAGCATAACACACATGCACATGCACGTGTACACACACGCTCACACACACAACTCCCACGAGCCGCGCTCCGTCCATCTGACAGCCCCGTTCCCCCACCCCCACCCCCGCACCCCTGTGCTGGGCAACGCTGGCCGAGATGAGTGACAGCAGCCGTGGAAGTGCTACCTCCTAACCGGGTCTGAACCACAAGGCGACAGTGGGGGCTGCGTGGAGCCGTGGGCGCAGGTCACTTACTTGTGAGTGGCGTCCTCCACAGATCCACACTCCCGGAGTCCCACACTGAGCGGCACAGACCTGGAACCTTCAAAAGCAGTACAACCATTAGGAGGCTGGGCTGGCCGCCCTCCGCAGCCTCTCGGCTCCCAGGAACCTGCCAGACCCCCTCGCCCGGCCTCCGCACGGGGCACCGGCCGCCAGGCACAGGGAGTGTGGATCTGCCGAGGGCCCGCGGCCCCGCCTCGCCAGCTTGCGTCCCCTCCGCCCCCGAGGGACCAGATGAAGAAGGGCTGAGAAGGGCCGCAATAGCTTGGCGCCCTAACTGCTGCTCAAACACAACCCCTAAGGAGGGGCCGCCGGGTGGCAGGGCGCCGTGAGGGCAGCTGGTGCAAGGCCGGGGCCAGAGGAGGAAGAGCAAAAGCCCAAGCAAGCAGTGCTCCCCGCAGCTTAGACGGCCAGGACTCCGAACCTCACCTCAGCCCCGAAATCACAGAGCCCAAGACCCCCTCCAATCAGGAAAGTGTGTCAGACTTTCCGATTCCTGTTAATGTAGCAACCAGACGGTGAAGCCCAAGAGAGGCAAAGAGGAAGTACGTCTGCAAGTTCATTAACCAAAGTGGACCCTGACACAAAGTTCAGGGAAAAGACTGAGCAACGTCAGGCAAGGCCAGGGTTCGTACTGCAACTCAACCGTGGGCTGAATGAACCTTTCACAGTGGGCTTCATTCAAAAGATTTCCCACAAGAAGAATCATGGCAACACCTGTTCAAGTCGAACTAGCCTCAACATATTGAAAAGAATCTCTGCTTAAAACTTAAAATTTATTAAGCATGCAATTAAGGAATTAAAAGTTGTAATTATATTTAATGTACAGCTTACTATATAAAAACACTTGTTTAAAGGTCTAGAAGCCACAATTTTAAATTCAAATTAAATATTCTTAATGGGAAAATTAAGATTCAATACTGAAGCAAAGATAGTAGGCTCTTACTTTTCGTTCCTATTTATTTTTTCTGAAACCACTATTCATCTAGGACACACTATAGCCATCCTACTGCACTTTATGATTCTAATTCAAAGAGTAATCCTGAAAGGACTAACAAATTCTGAATGCTCATCAAACCTGGCACTGCCTTCAACCTTTGCTGGGATACATTTTCATGGCTCCTAAGAAAACTGAATTATAATTTTGGAAGGTTTCATGAGAAGTTTACAAGATGTGGGATCAGCCGTTTTTCTGATAAATAAAACTGGTGAGAAGAGGAAGGGAGGCAGGACAGGACAGATGTACCAACTGGCTATGCGCTCCCAGGGACAGAGTGGGAAGAACACCCTAATTTAAAGTGCACCCACAAATGTGCGCTATTACAATTTCTTAGCTATTGGGAAAGAAGTAATTGTGCTTAAATCTAGGAGAAATGGAGGCAAAAATAACCTCACAAAGAACTAGTAGACAAAAATGGATCTTTTTCTCATTGAAAGAACTTGATTATTCATCAAAATTATCATAAAAATGAACTAAGGTGAGAACAAAAAGATAATACTAATTTAAGACAAATTCCTTAAAAAGCTGTGCTAAATTTCAAGCCTCTATTAATAATAATTTTCTGCCTCTGAGAGGGTACTCACAACATATTTGACCGTTTTCTAGGAAAACCATTGGTCCTGAGTGTTATGCGGACCTGTCCTGGAAATGGCCTTCAACCCTCATGTCACAATCTAAACAAAAGTCCCTGCTTTTACTCTGGATGTGAAATTCTGACTCACTGCTGCGCTCTGATTTATTTGTAAATCCCTAAACAGTAATGGCCTTCTTTCAACTAAGATGCAAAGCTGCCCCAGAAGCCAAGTTAAGGTCTTATTCACATAGAGAATGAAAAACAGCCACCACCATGTGGATATTCCTCATGCTCTGATAAAGGACCTGCAGCTTGCATTTCACAGGGTGACAGTGAGAGTCTGTACTTTAGAGTTTATTTTAGAAGAGACACCTTTAATCTCAAAGTCATTTTAATTCCAATTCTTACTGGTGTGGCCTGACTCATTCTGGCATAAACATTGCCCATTAAGATGCAATCTCCTGACAATGTGACAGAAATGGAATCAGCTAATTATAACCAGCACTGGAAGAATACAAAAACCTCTCTAAAAACACCCACTTGATATCAGGGGCTGAGAGGTTCAACGTATGAAGAGTCTTTTCCTGTATTCAAGATTATTCAAAGAAACCAAAGGTACTGGAGATCACAATACAACCGACTTGCTCACGTAAAAATTACTACTATATTTACAATAGCTGATACTACATTATTAAATAAATGTTCTTTAATTATGAGCTCATCTTTTATGATGTCATCAAACTCTTGGAAAAAAATTTTTTTAGTAAGGCAACAAATTAAAGTGGCATCAGAAAGAAAGAAATGCTCTCAGCTGGCTCTTCAACAATAAGTCTAAAGGAAAGAAAATAATTAAACCAGGAAGAAGAGGCAGGCTTGCTGTTTTTACTGGCTGTTTTTAAAGGAACCCCAGCACAGGATACAGAGAAGTCCTGACTGCTACCGGCGCTATGGGCGGTGCCGTGGCGAAGCCCCTCGCCTGCCGGTGACACCCTCCCTTCTGCCTCTGTGGAGGCAGGTGTCCCAGGTGAGACACCCACAGTCTGACCGACAGAGGACAGCGGGTTAAAGGAATTGTGGTGGCCAGACAGAGCCCTCAGTGTTGGTGGGTTCCCCCTCTATCCCCCTCCCCATTCGGATCAGAACATCAGTTTTAATGTCAGGGACCCGCTGAACCAGCGAACACCCCGGATCCCTGAGCAGCGCCAAACACTCTGTTTGAGTTGAAACATCTAACACCCCACTTGTCTCTCCACAGATTTGCCCAGGACTCAATACGCATGTCAGGTAGGGCTCCCAGGAGAGGTAAGACCCCACCACCAGTCCATTCCTCCAGGAAGCAGGCTGGGGAGAGCAGAGCTCCTGCATTCCAGAGCAGAGACCGGCCCGGGGGCTGACACCATTCACTCAGGCCAAGTACCAGACACACGTCTCCTCCGAGGGCGGCGGCGGGGTGGGTGGGAACACAGGACACACACTGTGCCTCCCAGGGCGGAAGAGGTGAAGAGAAGCCCAGAGGTGGTAAGAGGGTACACACTGAGTAGTCCTTTGAAAACAGACACAAACTACAGCTTTCAGGAAAAACCTACAGGTAAGTTTGCTCTGTAACTTTAATAGTCCATGATACACTTCAGATGTCCTACAGACTAAATTATAACCTGAAAGTACTAGCTTTCAGAGCCCATCAGAATATAAAACAAGATCTCCTTAACAGCAAACAAAACAAGTAAAAGTTAATTTTTCTGATATACTTTTTTTAAGAAGCAAACTGATGAAGGAGGAGCAGAGTGAAGATTAAGGAAGAAGCAGTGAAACACGGAGAGCAGAAGTCCAGTGGAGACATCCTCAGCCAGAAGCCCAGACCTGCCAACACGTGATTCAGACCCGGTTCTTATCCACCTGGGTGTCGGTCTGCCCCTCAGCAAAGGACAGGGGTGGAGAGAAGGCCCTCAGAGTCCCAGTGGAAACTCACTGCACGCCACGGGCCTCAGCCCACCACCTTCCTCTGTTGAGCAAGTCACTGACTGTCCTGTGGCATCAGGCAGCCCCATCCATCCCCAGAGCTCCTGCCTCGGCTCAGCAGCTCAGTTCCAAGTCTCCAGGGAAGCCGGCCCTGGGGCGGGTCACCTTCTCCTTCTGAGCACCCTTCTCTCTGCTTCAGGTATCGTTACTGTTGTGATTCTACCTTGATTTACGAATTTGTCAATACATGTCTGTGCTCTATTAGTTTCCAGGGTCCAAAATGCAAGAGGACCGTTCGGGTCTTGCTCAACCCAGACTTAGCACAATTCTTACCATACAGTGTGCACTACAATCATTTACCTAACCCAAGAATTACCGGATAAGAAAGCATTTCAATTAGGCATTAAAAAAATCTAGCCTTGAGTACAGATATATCTAAAGATTAAATTCTTTTTAAAAAATGATACAGAGGGTTGAAAACTAAGAGGGCTAAGGAATGAAATCTCTACCAGGTAAAGGAAACAGGCAGTCATCCTGAACTGTTAACCGTTACTTAGGAAGCTGTGACTTCTTTCACTGGTGCCCATTTGTTTTTATTTTTTATTCAAGTCTACATGTCAAGGCCTGAGGAAGATGCTATCTTTTAACTGTGTTATCCTGCAGCCAGCTGGTGTAAGAACATTCACAGTGCGGGGCACAGAGTGATGACCAGAGAAACCTGAAGCTCGGGGGAAGCGCGAGTAGCTGCATAACGGATCCTCAGTGCCACCCGCAGACACACACAACGCCTGGGATATCAGAGTGAGATTATCCACCTTCATTCATTAAAAGGTAGAAAATAACCTCAGAAGGCCAGTAACTCTTGAGAGGCTTCTGGGTCCCAGAATCGCTCACAGACCACTAATCACATGGAATTACATCAAACGTATTCGAACATGCAGTCCACACAATGCTAAAGCCAGCTGGCTTCTCCCCACCGACCGGGCGCACAGCCTCAAACCGTGAGATGTCACAAAGCCTCTATGGCCAAGTCACAAGCTGCATACCTGAGGAGGTCAATGCTGCACTCTGGGAGAGAAGCTGATCATTGCTTATGGTCAAGGTGGCACCTGTGGACTGACTACTGATTGCAGGTGCAGACAATCTTATGCTTCCGTTTACTTCACTACTTCCGTTAGAACTGTGTTGAATAAGATCTTGACCTAAATGGAAATTGATATTGTGAAACCTGACAGTAACATGTTAATTTACATACTGGTGAGTACGTTAAACATCTAATAACATGCTATTAAAAATAAAAGCTATCTTGCTTTTATTACTAGTTATAGAAATAAAATGAAAACAAGACCATGAAATATTTTCTTAGGCGTTCCCTGGTGGCCTAGCAGTTAAAGATCTGGCACTGTCACTGCTGTGGTGTGGGTTTGATCCCTGGGCTGGGAATTTCATCACACTGTACCATGGCCAAAAAAATAAATACATTTCCTTAAATGAAAGTATTTTCACCCTTTGTAAGCTATACAAAGTTTTTAAAGTGCTTCCCTTTTTTTTTTTTTTTTTTTTTTGCTTTTTAGGGCCATACCTGCGGCACATGGAGGTTCCCAGGCCAGGGGTCAAATCGGAGCTACAGCTGCCGGCCTACGCCGCAACTATAACGATGTAGGATCCGAACCACATCTGCGACCCACACCACAGCTCACGGAAAGGTTGGATCTTTAACTCACTGAGTGGGGCCAGGGATCAAACCCTCGTCCTCATGGATACTAGACAGGTTTGTAACCCGCTGAGCCACAACAGGAACTCCTTAAAGTGCTTCTTGAGAGTTCTACTTTAACTCCATACTTACGACACTTAAAGCTACAACACTTTGTTGGAAAAACCTAAGCTGAACTGAAAACATTTCCAAACGTGGTGGACTACCAGGTGTAGCATCAGGGACATGGCAGAGTGCCAGTGGGGCCTCCTTTGCAGAGGAGTGGCTGCTGAGGCTCTCCTGTGGGAGGGCCGCTGCCCCCAGCACCCTGGGTGCCTACGGCGGGCTCAGGCGCCATGATACACTCAGCTCCCATTGGCTACCAGTTATGTAATTTATAATGTTATTTGAGAATATGGAAGCAAATGAACATGAAAACGGAAAGCCTGATGCCATTTCAACAAAACCAAACTGACTGCTCTGCAAAGACTAGACAGAGGCAAGCTGCTTAAAAAAAAAAAAAAAAAACTGCTGTCAAGTTAGGCGTAAGGAAGACAGCTAAACAAAACCGGAGGGAAAAGGCATCAAAAGATAAAATCATGCTGCCTTCCACTGTATAATGTTGGACACGCACATCAGGTTTAAGAAAGAGAAAAGGGGAAGGAAGCTACAGGCATGGACTTAGGTACGGGCAAACTGAAAAGGCAGAATGCTTGGCAGCAGAGCAGACCCATTTTCAAAGGTCTGCGTGTGTGCTCAAAATCCAGCAAGCCTCACTGTCTGACTCTGCTTGATGTGGACTAAAGACATCAGCTAAGAGGACTTGTGCTACAGATGTAGGAGAGAATTGGGCAGACTGAGGACGATGCCAGGGTTTCATGTTTTCCCAAACAACTTGTGAATTGCTCAAGTCTGTAAAACTTAACTGAAATAATATTTGCATTCAAGTATTCACAAGTATCTATAATTCTATGTGTTAACAGAAAAAAAATTCTACAAAATAACTGAAAAATTCTATAGAAGAGCTAGATGCTTCCCATGAGTGACCACAAATTAATTAAATCAATTAAATTTAATTAAAAATTATGGTTTTCTCAACTTTTCAGAATGGGATAAGGCAATGCTGACTTATTAGTCACTATAGCCAATCTGCATTATGCACAATAAGGAAATAAAAAAATCTTAAGCCCAAAGTTTAGGCAAAGCTTATTTCATCGACTGATCAAGATCTCCCCTAGGATTAATCCTTTAAGCCAGTTTTTTTTTTTTAATTACAGTTGTATTCATCTACTTTTTTGGATATACTCCAAAGCAATAAAATAACTAAATGATCAATAATTGGAAAACACAGGAGAAAAAAACACAATCCACAAACAAGAGAACATATTTTCTGCACTATAAGCAAGAATCTCATACTCTGTTTTTGTACAAGATGAGCACAATACGTCACATATTGATAGTACTCACAAAAAAGTTAATTTGATCAACATGATAGCTTTCTGAAAATAACTCTTCTATGTTTCCAACATTAAAATGCAGTTATATATAATAAAAAAGAAGAAGGTTACTGAATTAGATAAAATTAATTTTTGCTGCCGGTTAGCATCTAAAAATTATGGGAAGTTCCCGTCGTGGCGCAGTGGTTAACGAATCCGACTAGGAACCATGAGGTTGCGGGTTCGATCCCTGCCCTTGCTCAGTGGGTTAACGGTCCGGCGTTGCCGTGAGCTGTGGTGTAGGTTGCAGACGCGGCTCGGATCCTGCGTTGCTGTGGCTGCGGCGCAGGCCAGTGGCCACAGCTCCGATTAGACCCCTAGC